>CAJQUW010006170.1:0-22284 GCA_907163375.1 Prostheceraeus crozeri
CATCTGTCTTGCGGTGCAAAGTGGCCCTGTGGAAGACCTTGACTGTGTCAGCACTTCAAAGGCGGAAATGCGACTATCTTCCAGTGCATGTGTCCGGTACAACTGACCTGCGATCATGACTTTAGCAACAATAAAACATCTTCATGAATGGGTGGTGTGGAATGACGTATCCTAAAGATCATGCGAAGTCGCCTGAGGGACGTGATCTACAACCCATCATTTACTCTTTTTCATGCTTAAATTAAACATTACAAATTGTTAAATCCTCCTTGTCTTTTTTTTTCACTTTAAATCATAGTTCTGGAATTGGTTTTCTTATTGGGGGAGCAACCTAAATCATAAACTCGCACATTAAAGTTTCTCCACCATCTAAATATGTGCTGGACATTAAAATCTAAATGTCCACAATAGTCGCAATTAGAGGCAAACCCACTTCAAAATCAAACAACGGACGGCTATCGGTACGGTACCCAAGTGCTCAGAACGAGAAACCAGACACAAAGGGTTCGATTCATTAGACGTTCCCATCGACACAGTGTACTCAACTGAGTGTAGCCAAACACATGTAGCCTATCCAGTTTTTACAAAACAGGATCTCATACAAGTATCCTAGTCATAACACTGAATTAATAACATGATAACCTATCCATCGTGCCTATCGATAACTAAAGTATACATGTACGCGTAATATCCATTTACACATATCCATGTGTCCTATTGATAATCCAACTAAACTTTACATGTACCTATCCATGTAACCTATTGATAACACTAAACTTTATCATTAACCTATTCATGTACCCCTATCCCTGGTCAAGTGGGCACAGTTTTCACTGAACGCACGTACTTAGAAGCTATGTTTTCTACTTAGATGCAAATATTTTATGTAGAGCGGAAAGTACTTTTTTTTTTGCATGAGATACAATAACGTAAAAGTGTGAGGCGATGTCAACAGCTTTACTATGATGTGACTTCGTCTGTTCGACGAAGGCATCATTGCTGATAGTGTGTGCATACTGTTCGCTCTCCCTCTTCGTCGCATCCACTGCAATTTGAATTCTTCCCACGACCACTACCCTGCCATATCCTTTATTCAAGCCAAGGCCATGATTAATATAAGGGATGTGGTTGGTCATCATCGCATTGACGAGTAGTTGTTCGTGAAAATGAACTTTGTTATAACCTACCAAAGTGTTATTCTGAGTTCAGACGATGAGGTCACCTGACAAGTCAGATCAAGCTTATCGGCAATCGCTGCACTTTTAGTTATCGCTCCTAATTTTAAAATTTGGGACCTTCTCTGATTTGCCTAAAACTTGGTATGTGGCAAAAGAATATACTCACTTACGTGTGTTTCTAAAGTTTGTAGTGACGATTGATTCATTGTTTAGCAGAATTTTAGACAAATTTGAAAACGGCAATGGAGGAGAGATAACCCATAAGTACCAGCCCACTAAACATACGGTTCATCCATGTCATAGTGGCTATTCATTGAGCAAATAAACAGATTTCTTTACCAACAAGGCTCTGATTCGCCCTAGGTTTTGCCGCATGTCAAAAAGCTTCATATCCTGGAATAACTAAGACAAAGGAATACAATGCCCGTTTTAAAGCATTATTTGAATCTATGCTCTACTCCTCTACAGATTAAACAAGTGCATCAACTTTGTGTTACTTCTGTTATGGCCTACCACTGTTTCTCAAAACAAGTTGATTATCAGCATCAAATTCAAAAAACTACAAATTTACTGAACGCAATAATGATCGATCATGTGGAAATCGCGGACCGAGCAAGCGTATCTAATACGGATGGCCAAGAAGACAGGAATTCAGTATATCATTACATGATATATGCTAAAAATCTGTACAAACTTCACAATAAAATTTGCGTAGTTATCGAAACCTTTGGGCAACGTGGTCAGTAGACAAACCACTTACTAAGAAGCAATTGTCTTAATTCCAACGATGAAACTTGCCTAAATAAATTTAGTTGGGAATATTTGGAATCGATCAGGCTAAAAATGTAACCGGCTTCAGCAAAGACAATTTACCATCTTCGAAACGAATTGTTGCGTCTGAAAACCTCACTGGTAATAGTATTATGGCTGCTTGGCACCCACTTTTACGTGGGGAATAAACTTCTGCCATCAGTTGATCTGGTTTAGATTTAGCACGAACATTAGCGTGTTCAATAACCTCACGTCGTTTTGATAATTGGGGATCAAATCAAGCCATTGTTGGCAACTATAAAAAGTTAATTTCATTTTTGCTAATTGAATTAAAGAACCGCTAAGTTTCTTTTTTTGAAAGCACTCTTACAAATAGACTCTCTCAGCTGCCATACTCTTTCTCTAATAGGCCTACTAGAAATTGTTATTAAAGGTGTTCGTTATCAAACATAGTAACTTGGTAAGAAGCTTTTCGTATAACATTCATGATGCGGTAAACTGGGTTGAATCGGCTCAATAGTTTGCGAAATGAAACTTGCTACCCAGTCATAATGGGCATGGCGGAAATTATTGCACCTTAAGATACACTTATCGTCTTTACACACAGTTTCATTATATGCCAAAAATTTGATCGACTTACTGATCCAGTTGATTGCGTCAAACTTTTTTTTACAAGACTCGACCATTAGACAGAGTGTTTGTCAACCTTGAACATCATCATGAACGAGGTTGTTGTGTGGACTATGTATTTTAGCCATCACTGAGTTTGAGTTGCCACTTAAAAATTATATTTACTTTTAATAAAATGAATTATGTATAACTGTGGATGAGGGTGAGTATCAAAATCTGCATCAGATGTAGTGACTATACTCGTGTTGCAAAACTTTCAGTTGATTCAATTAACTATCATTAACATCAACTTACCAGACGCCATTTCACGCACAGTCATAATGATTCACTGAACCAGCAAAAATTTTAGAACATCATGCGCCTTGTTAAGTCACAGTAGTGACTGTCTGTCTGCTTCCTTAGTTAATAAAGCAATCAGACTCTCGCGGACTAAGCATGACTTCACAACAGTGAATACGTAGAGTGATTTGTGTGGGAACATCTCGCTCAATTATCATGAAGATGGTGGAATCTCCTGCACAACTGGTGCACTCAATGCATGAACACCAGATATCAGTAAAATAAGAGCATGACGGGCTGTTTTAGGACAAGCGGCAAGTCACGTGCGTTAACCACGCGGAGTTGACCTCTTCAATGGAAGATGAAGAAACGAGCCTTAAAGAACCATCTAAAGCACAAAAATGTTGTTAAAATAGCGAGCAAATATTCCTTTCTGATCATTCCAGGAAATATTTGTATTAGATGCATCTTCAATATGTAGATAAACAATATTTGAGAGCCAAATGACACGATTTCTCCACTGTTTCATCTATAAAGCCATATTATTCAGAAATGACACGTTCAACAACAAAATTGATGTGAAAAATGAGTAAAGCAGTAAATTTTATGTAGGAATCACTAGGATAATGAAGTTGTCACCAAATATTCTAGCCACAATGTTTTCTTGAAATTGATGAATATGAATATCTGAAAATTATTTTGGCGAAAAAAGATGGCGGATTTGTCGCCACAAAAAATACATTAGAGTAATGGGGAGTTTCCACACTTGATATATTTAAACACTTTGGATAAGCTAGAATCAGGCGTTCAGTTTATCGATTAAATTTCAATCTCGATAAATACCACACCGCAAAAGAAATTGCAAAAATCCATGAGCGGAATAGGACCTCTAAGTAGCCACAACCAAGACCGACAGCATTTAGTAGCCGTGGCTCTATGCAGTCATTTATCATTGCTGCTGTTGTATTATCTTGTCATTCTACTACACTGTAAATCGCTCAATACCAATCACATACGAAGGATGCATACCAAAATATTTTTTTGGTATATTTCTGTATGATCTTGGTATATATTTGTATGCTTTTCGCATGTTATTTCAAGTGTGGTATGCTTTACATACTAAAGCCATACCAGCACAATGTTAAAAGAAAGCATCAATCATGTCCAAAGTATGTTGATTTAAGACTTTTGTCAATAAAGATCACATTAATGTTACTACTGTTCTGTTAAGTAGTTAGATAATGACATTCAAGAGTGATACCTTAAATGTGAATTTGATTTTAATACACGTAAGTCTAAGGCATTTCATGATAAATCAATAAGTATTCAACCATCAACAATTATGTATCATGTAATTTTGAAATAAGTGCATAATATCAATCCGAAGTAAAAAACATTGTAATTCATTAAATGCAAAAATAGTTATGTTTGAGATATATAAGTCAACATGGTTGCTGAAAAGTTATCGTTATATTGAAATGATGTTTATCAATTTAGTTCAAGGAAATGAGCTAATTATGAGTCTTGTGAATGCTAATAGACAAGTTGCAAAGATGACATGCGGCTTTAATTCCACACTAAATTAATCTAGTTAAATACCACACTTTCACAAAGAAATATTCACGGCTGGTATTACTGGAAAAAAGTTATTTGTAAGTAGTATGTAGTATAACATATTTTTTGCCATATGACATAAAGCTATTCATACGAAAGACATACGAAACACATACCAATTTGCATCGGGTCTCGTATATAAGACATACCAAGAATTCGTATTTCAACGTAAAACAGCCAATCACAGTTAGCATAGTTCGTATCGGTTACATACCAATCACATACGAAAGTTAAATGGCCATTCGTATGAAAAAACATACCAGATTTCTTTATATATACCAGAATCTCGTATCAAATGTTGGTTTCAAATTGTATGTAAACTTGGTATGTGTTTGTATGTAATTTTCGTATCCAGCGATTTACAGTGTACTCCTATTTGTGAACGATCATGAGTAAAGATGATTTGTGCAATTTATACCGGATTTGATTAGACTCTGAAACACCTAAAGTTTTGCATATTTTTTCTGTGTGAGGACTGCCCACATTCTTGACCGTAGCCTTCAAGTGTTTTGAGAAATCTTGCAATTGAAATTGATCGAGCAATTGTTCTCTACTTGTAGTACCTGCACATTCTGCATCATTTGTACATGAATGAATTTCTCATTCAATAATTTGATACAACAGAGCTCTCTTATTCAAAGGATTAATAGAAATGTTTTCGTTTTTGCAGATGTTCCAAAGAAAGACTCTGCGACTCAGTGTTCTCTGCTTCTTCCGCCCAGACCCGTGGTTCGTAGTAAGTTCTAACTGAACATCCAATTAATAAATTCGTTATGAAAATTTTGCCGTGGAATAACGCATTTCCCGTGAGATTCTTTACATCTTCCTTAGTTAAATAATTAATGATGCGTCACTATAAAACTGAATTTAGTCGGAATTAGTGGAATGGTAGTATAAATTGCAATAATTTTTGTACAATGTCTTGTAATTGAATTTTTGAGGACCTTCTCTTGCCGAAATACCATCTATCTCATCATATTAGTGAATAAAGGGTTTATGAATGTTTGTGAAAGTCTGTCAAGTTTGCCTCCAGCCGTACGAACCCAGATTCAGTGACGTTTGATAATTGCTGCATTACCTTGTTTCTTTAGCTCAATAGATGATATACATTCTACATGTATAAACTATATCTAATCATTCATTTCCAATTCTTCGATATCAGAGGTGCGGCACTTATTAAAAATTTGACCTCTCAGCTGCGACACTCATCAGAGGTGCGTCGTTTATTAGAGGAAATACAGTGTTTGATAAGCTAGAATCAGGCGTTCAGTTTATCGATTAAATTTCAATCTCGATAAATACCACACCGCAAAAGAAATTGCAAAAATCCATGAGCGGAATAGGACCTCTAAGTAGCCACAACCAAGACCGACAGCATTTAGTAGCCGTGGCTCTATGCAGTCATTTATCATTGCTGCTGTTGTATTATCTTGTCATTCTACTACACTGTAAATCGCTCAATACCAATCACATACGAAGGATGCATACCAAAATATTTTTTTGGTATATTTCTGTATGATCTTGGTATATATTTGTATGCTTTTCGCATGTTATTTCAAGTGTGGTATGCTTTACATACTAAAGCCATACCAGCACAATGTTAAAAGAAAGCATCAATCATGTCCAAAGTATGTTGATTTAAGGACTTTTGTCAATAAAGATCACATTAATGTTACTACTGTTCTGTAAGTAGTTAGATAATGACATTCAAGAGTGATACCTTAAATGCTGAATTTGATTTTAATACACGTAAGTCTAAGGCATTTCATGAATAATCAATAAGTATTCAACCATCAACAATTATGTATCATGTAATTTTGAAATAAGGCATATTATCAATCCGAAGTAAAAACACATTATAATTCATTAAATGCAAAAATAGTTATGTTTGAGATATATAAGTCAACATGGTTGCTGAAAAGTTATCGTTATATTGAAATGATGTTTATCAATTTAGTTCAAGGAAATGAGCTAATTATGAGTCTTGTGAATGCTATAAGACAAGTTGCAAAGATGACATGCGGCTTTAATTCCACACTAAATCTAATCTAGTTAAATACCACACTTTCACAAAGAAATATTCACGGCTGGTATTACTGGAAAAAAGTTATTTGTAAGTAGTATGTAGTATAACATATTTTTTGCCATATGACATAAAGCTATTCATACGAAAGACATACGAAACACATACCAATTTGCATCGGGTCTCGTATATAAGACATACCAAGAATTCGTATTTCAACGTAAAACAGCCAATCACAGTTAGCATAGTTCGTATCGTTTACATACCAATCACATACGAAAGTAAATGGCCATTCGTATGAAAAACATACCAGATTTCTTTATATATACCAGAATCTCGTATCAAATGTTGGTTTCAAATTGTATGTAAACTTGGTATGTGTTTGTATGTAATTTTCGTATCCAGCGATTTACAGTGTACTCCTATTTGTGAACGATCATGAGTAAAGATGATTTGTGCAATTTATACCGGATTTGATTAGACTCTGAAAAACCTAAAGTTTTACATATTTTTTCTGTGTGAGGACTGCCCGCCTTCAAGTGACAGTAGCCTTCAAGTGTTTTGAGAAATCTTGCAATTGAAATTGATCGAGCAATTGTTCTCTACTTGTAGTACCTGCACATTCTGCATCATTTGTACATGAATGAATTTCTCATTCAATAATTTGATACAACAGAGCTCTCTTATTCAAAGGATTAATAGAAATGTTTTCGTTTTTGCAGATGTTCCAAAGAAAGACTCTGCGACTCAGTGTTCTCTGCTTCTTCCGCCCAGACCCGTGGTTCCTAGTAAGTTCTAACTGAACATCCAATTAATAAATTCGTTATGAAAATTTTGCCGTGGAATAACGCAGTTCCCGTGAGATTCTTTACATCTTCCTTAGTTAAATAATTAATGATGCGTCACTATAAAACTGAATTTAGTCGGAATTAGTGGAATGGTAGTATAAATTGCAATAATTTTTGTACAATGTCTTGTAATTGAATTTTTGAGGACCTTCTCTTGCCGAAATACCATCTATCTCATCATATTAGTGAATAAAGGGTTTATAAATGTTTGTGAAAGTCTGTCAAGTTTGCCTCCAGCCGTACGAACCCAGATTCAGTGACGTTTGATAATTGCTGCATTACCTTGTTTCTTTAGCTCAATAGATGATATACATTCTACATGTATAAACTATATCTAATCATTCATTTGCAATTCTTCGATATCAGAGGTGCGGCACTTATTAAAAATTTGACCTCTCAGCTACGACACTCATCAGAGGTGCGTCGTTTATTAGAGGAAATACAGTGTTTGATAAGCTAGAATCAGGCGTTCAGTTTATCGATTAAATTTCAATCTCGATAAATACCACAACGTAAAGGAAATTGCAAAAATCCATAATCTAAAAATCCATGAGCGGAATAGGACCTCTTAGTAGCCACAACCAAGACCGACAGCATTTAGTAGCCGTGGCTCTATGCAGTCTTTTATCATTGCTATTGTTGTATTATCTTGTCATTCTACTACTCCTATTTGTGAACGATCATGAGTAAAGATGATTTGTGCAATTTATACCGGATTTGATTAGACTCTGAAAGACCTGAAGTTTTACATATTTTTTCTGTGTGAGGACTGCCCACAATCTTGACCGTAGCCTTCAAGTGTTTTGAGAAATTTTGTAGTTGAAATTGATCGAGCAATTGTTCTCTACTTGTAGTACCTGCACATTCTGCATCATTTGTACATGAATGAATTTCTCATTCAATAATTTGATACAACAGAGTTCTCCTATTCAAATGATTAATAGAAATGTTTTCGTTTTTGCAGATGTTCCAAAGAAAGACTCTGCGACTCAGTGTTCTCTGCTTCTTCCGCCCAGACCCGTGGTTCCTAGTAAGTTCTAACTGAACATCCAATTAATAAATTCGTTATGAAAATTTTGCCGTGGCAGAGATAAGGACTTCACAATAACTGAGAATTCCTGTGTTGACTCCTTCAGTCTCTGAAATTGTCGAGCCAATTCCATCTAAGGAAGTATCATTGAATCACTGACGATGTTATAAGACTATTGGGTGTTATTGAGACTGCAGAGATGATTATGTGCCTAAATAGCTGAGGTCATGTTTTCGCATGTGAAAAAGATAGTAAAAGCTATTTACGACTTCCAAAATCCATACTGAGTGATTGTTAAAAGCAGTGGTTCTTTTTAAAGTCATTCAAATCTTAAATGTCTATGAGCCTGTGAATCATCATAAGTGCCAAACATGATTTGTTAAACGCTTTTTCATCTTAAATGTTCTGTCATGTTGACTATGATTATGCTAGCAGCCATTTCTACGTGATTCGTTGATTTGAAATCCGAGGTGGTAAACTGCACTGTAATTATTATGACTATTAATTATCATAATAAGGTCATAACTTTGATCAGATGAGAAATCAATAGAAAACCAAGCTAACCGCTTAATTAGATCAAAATGTAGCAAAATGATAAATATCGATCATGAAAAACTGCTCGCATCAGGCAGTCACCCAGCTAAATTCCAAGTGAACATAAAAGATCATTAAAACAAAGAAAATGGATTTTTCCCATTGGCCCAATTGCGTCTACTATAGGCACACCAACTCAAAAAGTAGATTGGCTGTCGAGTGTCATTCTCAATCAATTAGTTAAATATGTCCCAGCACATATCAATAGTACGAGTACTAACACATTGATTAATGAATTGAAAAGTAAAAGTCAAAGATATTGTTAGTGATGATAAAGTTTTCGTCTCACTTGACGTCAAAAATCTGTACCCAAGTATACCCATAAAAGATGGTATAACAGTGATAAAAAATGTTGCTAAGCAACATTGGAATCAAATCGAGACATACGGCTTCAGTGTCACAGATCTTATAGATTTTTTAAAATTTGTCTCGTATAATTATGAAATAACGTATAATGATAAAATATATCTACAAATAAAAGGCTGTCCGATGGGGACACATTTTGCACCTCCGTTTGCAATAATTTATATGAATAGTATAGAAAATAAAGCCCTAGAAAAATTAAAAGATGATCACAATATTTGTCCAAAAATTTACAAAAGATACATAGATGATATCATCTTGGGTCCTTTCCCGAAAGATAGGAATTTACTTCAGACTATCCAAGATACTTTTAATTCTATAGATGATAATCTACAATTTTACTTTAGAAGCTCCAGAAACTGACTGTCTGAATTTCCTAGACATAAGCATCTCGGTAAAAGAAAAATTGCAATATAATTGGTATAGTAAACCTTGCCACTCTGGCATAAGTTTACGCAAGGATAGCTGGTTGCCAAACCATGTGAAAAATAATTTCATAAAAAAATGGTTTTCGATACGTTGAGGCTCGATGCTTTGACACTTCAGATAAATCACACGATGCTATGAAAAATAGACTAAGTAACAATGCCTATAGTAAAAATGATATGCACCCCAAAGATAGAAATAACAAATCAAAAAACATAAAAGAAAACAAAGTGAATTTAACACTTGATTTCCTTGGAGACAGTTTTTTGAGAAAAATCAATAAAATAAAAAATAAGTATGATATTCCAGTACGCATTACTAGTAAACCTGGAAAACAATTAGCTTCGAATTTCAAAAAATCGGATATAAATATGTGTTCTTGTAGCATTTGTACAAACATTGGCCCGAGATATAGCTGCAAAAGTAAATATGTCATCTATGAATTTTCCTGCAAGATATGTGACCAGAATTACATAGGTCAAACTTGTCGACCATTTCAAGTTCGCTACAGAGAACACGAGCGAAGTTTACGGTATGAAGACAAGAAAAGTGCACTAAGTGAACATGCGATGACAGCCCACAGGGATAAAGTGATGACCATTAACAATTTTGACTACAAAATTTTCGATAGACAGCAAACAGCGATTACTACTAGGGTGGCTGAATCTCGCTTAATTGCGACGAACATGCCAAAAATAAACAGAAGACATGAGCTGAACAGATGAGCTGTTTTCGCTGACAAATTTGCATATAAACCCACTTGTACAGCATCAGTTTGTCACACTTGACACAGTCTGTGTAGACGAAACGCGTCGGGTAATTTTAAAATAGAAAGAAGTCGTAAAACTGGGAGAGAATTTTTTCTTTACATTCATTATGACTGACCTGTACAGACAACTCGGCCACTTATTCAGCTCACTCAGTTCTTCGCTAATTCAACTATTTGGTTCGTTCACTCACCTGTTCATTTAAAAATTATGACCTATGCCGTTCTGTTCAACTGCAGCACTGAAGTCATTCACTTCCTTATGGTTCACTCTGAAAGGCAACAACGGTGTGGGACTTAGCGCTCGTTGACTACATTGAGAATCAAAGAAGTCTATTCTTCATAGTGTCTGTCATTCTTTCTTATGCCTACTTTGTCATTCCGTCAATTTTGAAAGCAACTGTACCGGATTTGCCTTTGTCTCACAAATCGACTTTGACATACATAAAACTGCTATGCACTACAAGGAAGTCATTTAATTCCAAATGCCGATTCGTGGAAAGATGCCAACCCTATACTATTAAATTCATCAAGTAGTTGATTAGCCTGTGTCCCACAATTATATAACTCGTAAATATTTGAAGCCATAATTACTTGGAATTTTACCACAGCCGTTAATGTGTCACCATGCAGAAATCGAGAGAAATGATATGAAACATTTCATAATGCGCACGAAAATTCTTATGCGGCGCTAAGCCGGCTAAATGACCTTAAAAATCCCTGTCTGGTCTGATCTTTGTTCTACTCATTTACATTGTACTATAATATGTTCATGAACAGAGACAACAGTACGGATTTGTCTGAGCGAAAGTTGCTCTAAACAGCTGTCTATGTCTTAACAGCGGAAAGCGATGTGAGAATTAATGTCTCCCATAGTAAATGTAAGACTGAGGTGAAAAGCATCAGTTCAGTTCGCTCGTCAGTTTCATGAACTGGAAAATAAAAGCTCATTACAGTGGCAGTTACTAGGAAATCCTGTTTGCTAAGCTCCTTTGCTTACTAGTGAACGACTAAGAACCTCGTTCATTTACAACAAAAAGTTGTAATGCACTGGTTAGAGCTACTAACTAAACAGACTGTTGGTCCCTCAAATCATTTTGCTCACTTTGCTTGATTTGTGAAGAGGTTGAATCATCATCGGTGCACTCAAGTACACGTTCGGTTATTTTCCGCCGGTCTCTTCTGCCATCTTAGCTATCGCGTGTAGGTCAGCTTCGCACCAACCTTTGATGCTTTCTGTCCACCACGTCATGAAATGGCTGTACGACTTGCCATTTGCGATACCAAACAGCACGATCTTCACTGAGCAAATATCTTTCATGCGGTAGATGTGGTCGAACAGACTCACTTCGCGCTTATTAATCAACTTCCGTGCTTCGAATACACAGCGTCTTAGCCATGCTATGAGCTTGACAGATTGGACGCACATAGAATCATTCGACACAGTTGATGATATGTGGGCCTGGCTGCATGAAACCATTCTAAGACTGATTAGTGAAACTATTCCAACTAGAGTCGTGACAATTTCGAGTACCGATAAGGAGTGGATGACGCCCATAACAAAATGTTTGATAAACGACCGCTGGGAGGCCTACCGCAATCGAAACTGGAAGATATACAATCACCTGAAGAACAAAGTCCGGGACGAAATCATTAAGGCAAAATGGAATTGGTCAGAAAAGCTGAAGAAATCTGCAAAAGGAATCTGGTCGGTAGTCAAAGAGGAAACAGGCAGAAAGAATGATACCGGTATTGCTCAGCTCATTGGGAAGTTCGGTTCACCTGAACAACTAATTGAAGTCATCACTCACGACTTATCGTCCAGTTTCTCCGCCATTCAATACGAGAGTGCTGTTAGTCTGGAGGATGATGACTGGCACATCTCCGTAGACGAATATGAAGTGTACCGGTACTTCTCCAAACTATCCGTTGGCAAAGCTTGTGACCCAGACAATATCCCTACTAGACTCTATAAGTCAATGGCAATCTTTTTGGCGAAGCCCTTCTCGGTTCTCTACAACTTTTCATTGCGCAAAAGAGTGTTTCCTCAGAAATGGAAGGACTGCATGATCACGGCCATTCCAAAAACGAATCCCGCGGATATTGAAAAACTGAGGTACATAGCTCTCCTGCCTGTACCCTCCAAAATCTTAGAGAGGATTGTTGTGGACCAAATGCGAATCCGTTTAGAGGAATCTTACGGCTTGTCTCAGCATGGATTTAGACGAGCACACTCGACAACAACCGCCATCGTAGACATGCTCGATCATATCAGCATCATGACTGATGACAGAAGAAACTTCGGTGCAGCTCTCCTTAGCTATGATTTTTCACGAGCTTTCGATACGGTCAATCATAGCAAGTTGATTTCAAAGCTGAGCAAATATGGTTTCGCTTCTGGTTTCCTTATATGGCTTCAAAGTTATCTACAGTACCGGACGGCTAGGGTGAAGATTGGACAAGTTGTCGGAGACTCGATACAGCTCAACAGGGGGGTGCCTCAGGGCTCCGTCCTCTCACCTTCTCTGTTCTGCATCTTTGTCAGTGATCTGAAATCCAAGTCAGCTGGTGCCCGTGACATCAAGTACGCTGACGACTTTAGTATCATTCTCCCTATACTTAGTGAAGACGAAGTTGAAGTTAGCAACATCATCCAGGAAGAGACATCAAGTGTATTAGCTTGGTGCACAGATAACGAACTTACTCTCAACAGCAAGAAATCCAAGCTCATGTTTTTCACAAGAAAGCAAGTCAACCTCCAATCATCACTTCCAATTCCTGTTGTTGATGAAATCAAGATCCTAGGATGTCAACATTGACAGAGAAGTCAGCATGAAATCCCACGTGAAAGCAATGTGTGCAAAAGCTAACCAAAAGTTCCACCTTCTTCGTAGACTCAAGAAAATGGTGACGGAGAAAGAATTGCATGACCTTTATGTGGCGCTCATTAGATCTCACTTGGAATATGCATCGCCTGCATTTGTTGGTTTGGGGAAATCTCTATCCAGCAAACTACAAAGAATTGAAAACAGAGCCCATCGTCTCATTTACAATGTGTATTTCGGCAGCAACAACAAATGTAAGTGCAACTGCGAGAAGAATGAAGTGCAAGTCCGACGCGAAAAGGCCAGTTATAAAACTCTTTCACCAGATTGAGTCAAACAGGTCTCATCTACTATACAGTCGAGTGAACCGCAAGCTCAGAAGCCAGTACTCCGTCGCTTATTGCAGAACTCTACGCCGGAAAAAGACGTTCTTTCCGTACACGATTTCTCTGATAAACGCAAACTTAAGAAAATCTGGATAGTCTTGGCACATTTCGCAAGTTACATGTTCAAATCGAATTTTTCATTGTCTTTATCTCTTTGTCCATTATGATTTGTATTTCTTTCAAATATACACTTTATTATTATTATTATTATTATTAACTACACAAGCCGTAACTTTGGTTCAACTCTTCTCAGGACTTCATAATTGGTGGTGCGGTGAAGCAATCTAACCGAAGTATTCCGAAGTATGCATCAGTAAGCTGGAAACACACGTTTGGATCATCGGCAAGGCTTGGGTCATTGATAGGCCGTCCCTGAATTGACTGACACCCCTGCCGCATTGTTATAACACGTTCCAGGTATACCAAGCAAAATAACAGAGCAGTGCTTCTGCCAATTCTACTCCACCTGCATGTAGCATCTTTCCTGTGTTGGCATCTGTACAGAGCGCCTTGTGTGGCTTCAGTCTCTTGGTCGCTATTTCGACTTGACATCCGAGTATTTCGCCATTTCTGACGTCGTCTTGGAGTACTGTCTTCAAGTTCCGTCACTACTGTGTTGTCACAATCATACGTCTACGCATGCAGGTATCGGCAGTACTCAGTCCATCTCCCCTTAGTCTCTTCGGATGTCTGGAACAGGTGTTCATCGCGATCTTTAGCAAGTAGTTGCTTCGGTTCCTATTTTGTATTGATATCTCTGATGAGCAGGTATGCTTGGCGTGTCTCTACTTCTGCATACTCTGCTCAATCAATCTTCATTTCTACTGCAGCCAAACCAAATTTTTGAGTGAATTAGGCTAAATTGGGATTATCAATGAGTCTGGAATTATCTTCCGAAAATGCGCGGGCACTCTGTATCAATCGCTTGTGCTAACGTTCCATTACAGGCCCACTTCTTTTGATAATTATCTAATAACTTGCATTATTTACCTAATTTGTAGTAATATTTGGTATGTAAGCCCATGAAGAAGTTGTTAAGAACGCATTTCATTGTAACTCCACCAGGTCTAGCAATAATTCTGTCAAATTGTTCGACTTAAGTTATCAATGATGACTGTCGTATTATTGTCTTTTTAGACTGACATCGAAATACATGTAGACCTATGTTTGCGAGTTAATTTCTGGCCAAGCAGGATATGTGATAATGTTTTTTGACTACAATTCATTCCGGACTAAAGTAATCTATTCATTAAAACTGTGCCCAGTTATCTGCACAAACTCTTGCTTTGCCAATAATATTGAGCTGTTGTGGCCAATGGCCCACAGTAAAGCGATGGAAAATGAATCTCAGTGAAGTATTCGCAACTTCTAACGCAGTCAAATGTGCTACGTCGGAGAGGTAATGAGAAAAGGGAAGGTATACAAAAAAGTGTGAAATGATATATTCGGCTAATTTAGGGATGCCCATTTTTGAAAATTGAAGAAAGTTTGAAGACCATATGAAATTGTCTTGTTGCAATTTTGTGAAATAGTACTTGTGCTTCTGTTGTATTGCTGATTCAGTCGTATGCTTCATTTTTGCAATCGAGATTGTCCGACGAGAGATATTTTTGTATTAAATTTGTTTTTATTCAGATTGTTTTATTTATAGACTTTATATACATACTTGTTTTAACAGTAAATATCTTGCTGTTTACGCTTGAAATAAGATTAGAACGAGCATAATATCACCTATTATATAAATGTATTTAATTTTTTGGTAATGGAGATTGCCCGATCAAACAACTGCTGTTGTAAATCTTTGTTTTGTATCACTACGCTTACAATGCTTCGTTTTCTGTCAACAAATATCACATGCTTCATTATGTTTTGAATACCCGGTATGCAGGTATTTCATTTTTCATCATGATGCGTCTGTAATAGAAAACGACCAAACGTGCCAGCAGAATATCATGTTATGAAAGCATGCATCGAGAGACTCATGAAATGCGATGAACACAATTTACCAGTGCGTCACATGCGAACTGTCAGAGAGGTCATAGAAATCTCACGACAACACGCCCACTCGAACTTGAGTTCGAAAATAAAATAAAAATTCAAAAATAATAACTACAAAATCTGTACACATAAATCACGTATCATAGATATTATTGCCATAAAAGTCTGGACGCCTTACGCTCCGAGAGAGTCTTTGTCGCGGTTCACTGTCTGACAAGTTTTCTCGTACCTCAGCCTCAGGAACCGGACGAACATCAGATACATGACGAGGTATTCCGTTCACCTCGATTTGACGATCAGATGGAATGTCTGTAATTCTTCCAAGGGGCCATATAGAAGTGCATCTTGCCGAACCAGGTTTCAAGAACACTTTATCACCACGCTTCATGCCTCTGAGTTCTTCAGTTGATTGCTGATTGGATTCTTTGGGGCATAGGCCTACCTCAGGCAATCTCCATTCGTAATTATGGATGGCTTTACATGGCAAAGATTCAGGATTGGTTGCATCTCGAGGCGTTACGTTATACCAATATACAATCTGCAAAGGATCCTGATTCGACCTCGCGGCCTTAGACTTGATCGTTCTGTGATGCCTTTCTATTATTGCATTGCCATCAGGTCGGTAAGCACAGCGATACATTGGCTCCACGGACCATTCCTTGAGCACATTTCTCATAGCCGCAGATCTGAATCAAGGTCCATTGTCCATTAAGATTTCTCGTGGAGGGCCTCGCTCACGAAATATTTGAATTATCTCTTTCAAAATCGAAGATACCGATTCATCTGGCATCCGTCTCCAAATTGCGAATCTTCCGGGGCCGCAGTCAATCAGAGTCAAATAGCACGACCGGTTATAATGAGTGACATCAATAGCAATCCTCTGCCAATTCTGATCAACATCAAGAGCTCCCTTCTCCCACTTGAATGGTGCTGGGTCGATTGAACGGCATTGAACACATGCTGCCAGAACTTTAGAAACTTGATCTTTGGTAATTGACGAAGACTTCAACCTTGCCAAATATAATGTGCGATTGACGCCAAAATGATGCTGCTCATGAATACGGCGAATAAATTCTTCCTCTGAAGCAGATAGACAGCTCACGGGAATGCTCGATTCCTGAATTCGAAGCCACTTTGAACTGACTCGAGTCAAGACATCCGCTTTATTCTTGTTTGAATCCACCCATGTCACAGTTGCACGTATGTCATACTCCTTGCAAATGTCTCTGACCACTGATAGTCTTCTCTTCACTAACATTTCGTTCATGCTATGAGTTCGAATAGTGTGACTGTCGAAGAGGGCTGACTTTAACCAACTCGCAACGGTTGCCGAATCAGTCACTATCTCCAATTCTTGCAAACTCCACTTTGCAGCCATGTTCAAGCCCTTCAAAACAGAATCCAGCTCTGCCATATTTATATGATTTGAATCCTCTTTTCGCAACCATGCGCCGTCCTCGACCACGTCGCCATCGATCTCAAGAGCACAAGCAACTGCAAGCGAACTCGCGTCACACCATACTTAACCTTGGCTTGACTTCACGTTCCATACTCCTTTGACCGGATCGCAATCCTGTAGTTGAAGCATCATCTCGTGTAGTATTGTCCTTGCCTTTTGCCCAACATCATCTTCCCACAATGTTCCTTCACTAATTCGCTTGACATAGCCGCAAGCTACTCGAAGCCAGTTGGCGACTGGGTAATGCCCAACAATTTGTCCACAAATCGAAAATAATTCCCGACGAGTAAGCTTGTCATCAATTGAAGGAATCGTAGGAATGCCATTCGCACGTCTCCAGGGCCATTCCATCGTGACGAACGGGACACTTTTTTCGACTTTTTATTTTAATTTGAGTATTTCAAAACCTTCCCTTGTATTTTGAATTTCTCTAGGTAGCCAAGATAGTTAGTGAAACTCAACAGATCAGTCATGTGAAATTTCATTTCTCAGCTATTACTATACTCGCTACCAGAACGATGCAAAGTTGCGTGACGAACGGGACGTGCTGTGACATCAAGAAATTCGACCTTTTGTTTGGTTAAATATTTCTCTGAAGTGAGAGGCTATTTTTCACCGAAAACTGTTTGGTAATTAAGTATTGGGTATCAAGCTAACATACTGTGAGTTTGCAGAATTTCCATTAATTAGTTGGTGTTTAAATTTTGATGTCAAGAAAACAAGTTGCGTGACGAACGGGACGTGACGAACGGGACCATCAAAACAACTATATTCCAATCAACATTTATCTTTCATTTAGCTTACTAATGTGTAAACAAGAACAGTTAGAGGTTCCGCCGGGCCTCGCTTATCAATAGGCGAAGCTCAGAGGCACTAAGAATGTCTTCATCGCTGTCGTTGACTTCATTAGAAGGCTCTGAAGATGGTCCTGGGTTGGCAGAGGGATGAGTTGGTAGGCCTGCGTTGATGTCAAGAGTTGTCATGATGATGCGATTGGGACGACCAAGCGGGACCGCATCACTTGTGTTCATGAAGAGTGAGACGCACGACTCTCCTACTTTGCGAACTTGGTGACATGCCTTTATTCCAGGCAACTGAGGAAATGACATACCCTCAAACCTTGGGATTGAATCCTCGGAGATCATGATCGCTTCCACCCCATCGATTGTGAGCGCGATTTGATAGACGTCCATCGCACTTCGGACAATAGCGTTCAAGTTTGGGCCCTTTCCACATGAAGACTTCGTATGAATCCTTGTGCACCACTGCTTCAACGTCGATAGACGAGCAAAATCCACATCGTGAGAACACACAGTCAGCACTATCTGTGTTGCACGAAAAGTCCTCCAGAAACGACTCGACGTCGTTCCTGTACCCAATTGCTTGGATCCATGTATGCGAAGGTTCTCGTGGTTGAAGGACAACAACACACGGTGAGGTCCTTCTCAGAAGACAGTATTCAAACAAATGCTGGTCTAAGCTCACAGAATTTGGATACTCCGATAGAAACGTCTGTGTTCTTTTGCTTAAACAAGCGATAAGCGTCGTTAAATTGTACAGCAGCAATCTCTTCTGCACCCTTTCTTTCGTTCCATCAGGCTTTCCTCACCTTCTTGGATTTTCTGGTGTCAGCGTTAGATTCTTGAAGTCAGATCATCGCAGTAGAACTTCTCTACTACCTCTTTCGTCTGTTGAGACAGGGCATGTCCATTGGAATTTGACTTTGGGATCTTCTTCACGAGTCTCTCCTCTTCCGCCAATCGCTTTTCAACTTCTCTCCGACGCGTGGGACTTCTCGGTAGAGTGCATCTCACACGGGAGACCGCTTTCCCTTCACTTTGAGGAGTCAGGAATGCGGAGGTGTCGGCCCTTTCTTTTCTTCTGCCGCTGAATTCTCTTTCGCATCTTCTCATATTCCCGTTGCTTCATCGTCCCACTATTCGATCGCATTTGCTTCACCGTTGCTCTTCTCCTCTTCATTCGCATTGCCGCTTTCTTGTTTTCTTCTGTTTTCATTTCGATGGTCATTCTGGCTCTCTCAAGGCGCTTCCGCTCTGCTGCTGTTAAAGGCATGATGTTCGACCAGAGAATGACAAGTTCGTGTCAAACGTCCTATTCATTGTCTCGGCAATCCCCTGTCTGGCGACGGCGCTTCACCTTGCATTCGACGATGTAGGATATTTATGAATGTCACCAGCCGCACAATGATCGCGCTCACTTGCTCTGGTCAAGCACATTTCGGCTGGCTATAAGTCTGAACAAAAGTGCAATTGCCATAGACTTAGTCCTGACAGTCGTGAAAATTAATTTAACAGATGTGTGTGACGAATGGGACAATTTTCAACTATCCGGCAGAGATAGTTGAAATGGCGATGTCCCGTTCGTCACGCACCTCAGCTACACCCATTACATCATACTTGTCTGAAATTAATGTGGTGTCTAGTCAGGACGTTAGTTGACAAATAGAGGGCAACCGCTAATTGAAATGTTTCATACTTATTGAATAATAAAAACAATAGATCATTTCGTGACGAACGGGACAAAACTATCTATGTACACTTTAACAGCCTATAGAAGAGACGCAATTTCAAAATTTCATTATTCTTTTTTACAGAATGTAATAGTACGATCAATTATTACTAAAAATGGAGTTGAAGCTCATTTGCCAATGCTTTTTCATTATCAGTTTGACAACTTAACTCGGTGGAAAAAAATCAAAAAATTAAAGAAAAAAATACGCATTTCTATTTGTGTGTAATTCTAGTAGAATTAGCCAAAATTTTGAAATCGATGTGAAAACATAAACTTTCGGTCATATACTTCTCAAATTCACCTTTAGTGGTTAAGTTAAGTCTCTTTTATTTTTGCACATCTATGTCACGATTTCATGGAATGACCCTCCATACAAGTTCACCATTAATTGATTTCTCCACCTGCAGACCAAGTATTCTGGCTCCCATGCGAAGATCTTGAGATGGTTTCACACGCAGACCGTATCGAGATAAATGCTGTTTAACCTCGTCAACGGCTACCACCTGCTCATTCACAAGAATGTCATCAAGATAATTGCTCGTACCAGTGCGTATCTTCTCTTGCATGGACAAGACCTTTTCAAGAATTCGACTCATGATCTTTGGCGCAGAATTTAACCCAAAGCCAAGACGCGTAAGATAGTAGTACTGGCCTTTATACTGTACGACTTGATGCTTCCACATCTTGTGGTCAACATACAATTGCAAATAGGCCTTCCGAAGATCAAGCAGGGACACATCCTGGCCAGTCTTTTGCCATCTTCTGATCGTATCGTCACATACAGCACAGTTACCAGTATGGCAGGACACGTATTCATTCAGCTGTTTAAAGTCGAGTACCGGACGAATTTTCTGTTTATTCGTTTGACGAACCGCCATCGGAGGGAGAACGGAATGAACTTTATCCGTTTCAGGGACCGGAACTAGGATCTCAATCTTTGATCCACTCGTTGATCTCAGTCTCAAAATCACTTCGAATATCAGCATCAATCTTGTAAGAAGCAACACGGTTCGATTGTTGTGGTTCGGAATTGGTCCAATTCCAGCGCACTATCTCATCTAACGCCATCAAATCTTGCAGTAAAATCTTGATCTTCTATCCGCAATTCCTCGCTGCACTTAGCTGTCAGTCCAAACTGTACTGAACTATCAGGATACACACGCAGACCACCAAGTAACTTCACTATATCCATTCCAAGGATAACGTCGAACTCAGAAATAAGATTATCCATCACTAAACACGAGATATTCAATGACTGTCTCTGTATCAGCAAAATAATCGAACCGATGCCACAGTTTACAATTGAACCATCCACCGCAATGACTTTGCCGATCAACTTAGTTCCTTCTTTCACGAAACGCCTGGATAGAATAGTCTGAGAGCATCCAGTGTCGACCAATGCCCGAACAAGAAGACCGCCTTCGCCACCGATAGTCACAGAAATAACAGGGAGCGCCTCTACAGCTTTGGAGAAACTGTTGGCGCAGGCAGTTTCCCATTGGCGTTTCCCTGGTTGTTCAACGGACAGTTCCTCGCAATGTGGCCGGGGTTGTGGCAACGATAACAAATAATGTCACGAACTTGATTACAAAATCGAATATGATGATTCCCTCCGCAGGCATAACAAGTCGCACGTCTTTGAACATCCCTCATGGCTTCGCTGCGGTCTCTGTGTTTCGTAGTTCTCCCAACTGCAGCTATAGCACCTTGAATTCTTTCATCGACTAGCACACGTGCTTGTTTAACTATTTCAGGTAAGTCTGACCCAGCAATGCGAGATCCAGCGCGCAGTTGCGAAGATACGTCTATTGGAAGTCCGCATATGAAAGCACAGCATACGAGTTCATCTGAGTCAACCTCTGCTAATTTTGCCAATCGACGAAGGTCAGCGAGGTATACTTCTACGGCTTCTCCGGCTTTCCAATCACGTTGTCGAAGAACATCGTAAGCGGCAAACTTGTTTTGACCGAAAGCTTGTACCAACGTTCTCTCAATAATATCACCATCGTCCTTATCTTTATCTGTCAATTGATCGTATACTCGAATGCTGGTCCCTCCAAATAGAGTGGAATTAAAGCAGCCAAATCAGTTATCTTCTTTATTCGGGCAATCAATTTCACTTCTTTAGCCAAGTGACAATATCCAATGATTCCATCGAACGGTTTGATGCAGTCATTGAGCTTTTCCATGCCGTGATAGCTTGTAATAGAAAACGACCAAACGTGCCAGCAGAATATCATGTTATGAAAGCATGCATCGAGAGACTCATGAAATGCGATGAACACAATTTACCAGTGCGTCACATGCGAACTGTCAGAGAGGTCATAGAAATCTCACGACAACAGCGTCACTATAAAACTGAATTTAGTCGGAATTAGTGGAATGGTAGTATAAATTGCAATAATTTTTGTACAATGTCTTGTAATTGAATTTTTGAGGACCTTCTCTTGCCGAAATACCATCTATCTCATCATATTAGTGAATAAAGGGTTTATGAATGTTTGTGAAAGTCTGTCAAGTTTGCCTCCAGCCGTTACGAAACCCAGATTCAGTGACGTTTGA
>CAJQUW010006171.1:0-54196 GCA_907163375.1 Prostheceraeus crozeri
TTAAAATAATTTGAGTTACTACCGTTACTACTATATACACCACCGCATATAGATGTAATAGAACCGACGATTTTTGTATTTCTTACTGTTCTGGCAACCAGAAACATCACGGACACCAACTTTGTCCAGTTTGAGTCCGTGCAATTATTTAACCATAAACTTTGAATTTGAAATAAAATTTGAATTTTGAATTTGTGCATATATCTATGGAACGACACCGACGATTTTTCTATTCCTTACTTTTTGATGATAGGAAGCATCACAGACACCAAATTTAGTGAGTTTGAGTCCGTGCAATTATCTAAACATAAACTTTAAAATTTGAATTTTGAATTTACGCATATGTATGTGGAACGGCGCCGTTGATTATTTTCGTTTTTCTTTTTTTTATTGTCAGTAGGCATCATAATAGTGAAAAAATGTAAAATTACGTCTGTGCAATTTTTCATGCCTAAAAGTTGGTTAAGAGTTGGCGTGAGAACATTATAACCAATAAAGACTGATTGAAGCGATGATGAAACACCAGTAAATTTTCATGATAAGAAGCTAAGTAAACTCTTTTGAGTCTAACTAGACACCTTATCATTCATCTTAGAAGAAAATTCTGGATCACACATAAGTAATACGTAATCGAATCTGTGGCCCATTAATAGACATCTGCCTTAATCTTCGCGAAAGACAAACCCGGGAGAGCAGAAAGAATGTGTTGGAAACATTCACTTTCAATACTCAACCTCTTATCTCGATTTACAATGGGACGTATGTTTGGCAAGACCTCTCTCAGGTGTCTCAAACACAGGCCAACTCTGGTCCCAGTGTTTCTCTCGAGCACGAGTGTCCACATACAAAGTAGGCAAGGGTATTTTGTGAATCCAGCCTGCTGGCCGAGAAGGAAATTAGCCATTTTGAGCAGGGGTGGCGCCAGAGGGTTGGGTGGGGTGTCAATTGACAACCCATCGGGGAATTTGGGCAAAATCTCGTCGGGAGATTTGATAAAAATAAAATGTATCATAGGCCTACAAATATGCCTTGCGATCATGATATTCCCGGAAAAGATTTTTCTCAAATTCACCAACAGATATTTTCATCTAAACATGCAGATGAATTTGTCAAATTCTCAGATACTACATGAGGAGACCTTATGATTGTTCGAGAAATTAATTTTGCCATTCGTCCACTAAGGCAATACTTTCACGCTTAACAATGAAACAACAGCTGCAACGCCGACAATAGCGCTTGAGGTCGATGTTGAGATGATTTGCTGTCGAATTTGCTTTTCATGACGTAGAATGCGAATTCAGACGATGCACTTGGCAAATTTAGATATAAAACAGGAGCAGACCGAGGATTGGGCATCCCCGCGGGATTTCTGGCAGTTATCTTCCCAGATTCAGTAACGTCATACAGACACTTTAAATACATCTGCAAACGTCACCATATCAACGACTACGATGTGAGACAAGACATTATTCATGCTTAAGGTTGCTAACCGTTTCTTTAGCGGAGAATGCTATTCATTGATCTATCTAATAGTAAAAGTGTGAGGGAAATGCGTTACCTCGAACAGTACAAAGGCCATCTGAGTTAGCTTAATCTTATTGGCTAACTGCTCCACAGTATAATCTCATGTTCGTGGACAACAAGTTTCATCAACTATAGTGTGATTTTGTGCTCCTATTTAAGAAGTATGCTAACTGCTAAGCTATCTAGTCTTATTTTCTATAAATTAAGGTTATTCTAAACTTTTACCAACCTGATCATTCGAAGTCGAGGCAATTATTTGTAACCATTAACTAAATTTACTCGGTAATCCTAATCAATTAATTTCCTGATGTAAATCCAATAATAATCAATTTATTGAAAACAATATTTTGATTGGCTTAAATCTTTGATAATCCCTGGTAAATAATAAGGGATTAGATAGAACATCAGATTTATTAAAAATATATGATACATATTAATCAACAGTGTCAGATACTAGGATTTTATGGTAATATAGATCTGAATCAGATTACTGCTGATTCAACCTTAATTTTCAGTGAGTTGGTCGACCTCTCTAACGGGCGACCCAGACCTATGACCAAATTTATTAAATCAAAGCGATTCCACCTTCATCAAGTTTAATTTAGCGCAAGAACCACCATTAAACATTAATGAGGAAATTTCCTTTTAAAATGTGCGCCAGCAGAGATCACGCTCAACACCCATGTATATTATACTCCTGCATCAATATCAGGACTAATTTAGATTGGATCAGCATCATCTATAGTTGAGATATTTTCCTTCCTTAGTTACTGAAAAATTTATGCAAGCCTACACTGTAAACCGTTGACTGACAATTGACAGACATTTATCCTACAAAATCTATCTTGTCGATCATCGTTAATTCTTGTAGGATGATTGCCACTGAACACCTACAATATCTGACAAAAAGCGACAAAATGAATAGCAATGAATTATGGTAAAAATTTTATCAAAAGTTAAGGTAATTGATTTAATTATGTCAAAATAAACCATGATGGTTGGTAGGGTATGCTCCTCGTATCCAGTAGTGGGTAATTCAAGGGAAAATATACTTCTGCGGATACTATAATGTATTGAAATACAAATATAACGCCCGACGTTTCGCTGTCAACCAGCTTGATCACGGGCAAATTTATAATGGCACAAATTTATAATGGACCTTTGTGCCATTATAAATTTGCTCGTGATCAAGCTGGTTGACAGCGAAACGTCGGGCGTTATATTTGTATTTTAATGATTGTAAAGAAAAAGTTCTCTCCCAGTTTTGCGACTTCGAGCTGTATATTTTAAAATGAATTACCCGACGCGTTTCGTCTACACAGACTGTGTCAAGGGTGACAAACTGATGCTGTACAAGTGGGTTTATATACAAATTCCCAGTAAACCTGGAAAACAATTAGCTTCGAATTTCAAAAAATCGGATATAAATAAGTGTTCCTGTAGCAGTTGTACAAACATTGGCCCGAAATATAGCTGCAAAAGTAAATATGTCATCTATGAATTTTCCTGCAAGATATGTGACCAGAATTACATAGGTCAAACTTGTCGACCAATTCAATATCGCTACAGAGAACACGAGCGAAGTTTAAGGTATGAAGACAAGAAAAGTGCACAAAGTGAACATGCGATGACAGTCCACAGGGATAAAGTGATGACCATTAACAATTTCGACTACAAAATTATCGATAGACAGCAAACAGCGATTACTACTAGGGTGGCTGAATCTCGCTTAATTGTGACGAACATGCCAAAAATAAACAGAAGACATGAGCTGAACAGATGAGCTGCTTTCGCTGACAAATTTGTATATAAACCCACTTGTACAGCATCAGTTTGTCACCCTTGACACAGTCTGTGTAGAGGAAACGCGTCGGGTAATTCATTTTAAAATATAAAGCTCGAAGTCGTAAAACTGGGAGAGAACTTTTTCTTTACAATCATTATGACTGACCTCCCGTACAGACATCTCTACCAGTGTTTGTATTTTAATACATTATAGTATCCGCAGAAGTATATTTTTTTTAGTTAAAAAAAAAATTTTTTTTCAGTTTTTGTTTAGTTAATTTGCATACAATTAAGCATCTGTTTCGATGTCGGTGGAGAACCTACGAATTCGTCGGATGTCGCAGGATATTGGAGGTGACAATCGTCGATTGATTTTGTCAGTAATTTCGTAGGATAATTGTCGGTCTACAGTTGGCAGTGTAGTAGCTGTTACTTTTTATAATATCACTGTACATCAGTATACTGACAGAGAATTTCATTTTCTTTACAGTTAAAGATTATTTTTCTATTTAGCTGAATATTGAATTTTGTTGATAGACTTAGGTCGAATATTCAACAAGATAATGAAAATATTTTCAACATGAATTGCTTTGAATTATTTTTGGAACGTAACTTCCATCGCTTCCATGATAATTGAGGTTTTAAGACTTTCACTTTAGCGGTAATTGATTAGATTAACAGATAAGTTAATTTTTTTAGTTATCATAAAATGTCCGGGTGAAAATTTCCACATCCCCAGAATAGTCTCTCTTTCTCTTTGATTGAATCTTTATGACGATTTCGGTTGTTATCCAAGCGTATTTTTCTATGAAATTGACAACTTTAATATCAAATTCAGTTGAGCTCCAAACAATTGTTCAAACTTCAAAACAATTGAGCTACAACTTCAACATCTAATTATCCTAGGTGAGATATCCAATTAATTATCCATCTAGCTATACTTTGAAATAATCGCATGAGATAATGGAACCGCATCTTAATTGATAAGCCAGAATCTGACTGAATTCAATTGACAGCCTTGAACGGGAGGGTATTCGTGGTAGCGAGAAACAAAACGTCTGCAGCTCAGTGTACTGGGGCAGCGATTGAGTCGTGGAACGTTTTTTCTACTGATCACATGCGTATTATAAAGCAACAATGTAATGTTATCAAGGTCAATTGATTATTGAATTTGCCAAACAACTCTTTCATTTCATTGTCAGAATATGTCAATGAATTTCGCGCTGTTATTATTGCAACCTTTGATTGTAACACGTACTAATTACTGTAACTGTTAAACGAACCATCAACTCAATCAGAATTCATATAAGAAGCATTACTATTCATTTGAGGTTCACAAAAATAGGTTTACGAGTAATTTCATGTTGCTAAAATTATGATTTATTTTTGCATACGTAGCTATACTTGATTTTTGTGCATCTTGCGCTTTCTGTTGATTTTTACGGATTTATTTTAACGCATGCATGTTCTGTGAAAATATTTCATTTACTACATGTAGTAGGCCTGCTGTGCAAATACTCCGATCGATTCCACATAATAGGCTATTTCGTACTGACAATATAACGAAATGAAAATTAAAGTACACTTGTCAAAATGTCTCTGTATCTTCAGCTTACATTCAGATATTATCTTAAAATGCATTTTAGCTGATGTAATTCTATCTTTTTGAGAAACTAATTATCATTTTATTTGTTGTTATTGTTGAATTTGTTATAATTTTCTTTGTAAAGTCTACTTTGAATCGTATCTCAATATATTGTTTCGCAAAGAGATTACTTGTTTTCAAAGCAATGCGTACGTCATATACGGATAAACGCGCATATTTGTAAATTACATGTAGATTTTGACATTTCTGATAATCGAAAACTGATGGTTGATCCACAATTTCACTGCACGTATTTATAACCGTCTAGGCTAGATTCAGACAAACCGAACACGACTTGATAGAATCGTTTACAGAGACACTATAATCCACATCTGACAGTCGTTCTCTTAAACTAACATTAGTCATTTTGAAAGATATCGAAAATCTATCTGGAATAAGGCCGGTAGCTATAAACGTCTTTGCTACGTAGACATGTCTTACTTTTGAGTCATGCCTCCCGATTCGTAGTTATAAACATAGTCATGTCTAAGAGATGATTAGACAAGTGTAGATTCTGTTGAATCATGTGTCAGCTGACTGATTTTCGTAGTTATAAAAGACATGACCAGGGTAGTCATGTCTCATTTGACTGAGAAACCCCTGAAGGTGTCTCACACAGCCATTTCATCATGAATATCTTACAAGTTATTGACACTGCAGATCGTGCCATTCGACGTGAAAGACTTTTTAAAGACCGCAGAAACCCATTAGAAATGAGCAATCTTCGGATCAAGCAGCTGTTTCGGTTTGAAAGACCAAATTTGTGCAAATTGATAGATTCTCTTTCTCCTGTCTTAGAACACCAGTCGCAAAGGAATAAATCGATTCCTTCATCAATACAAGTGTGTATTGGGTTACATTACCTTGGAACAGGTAGTTTCCAATCAACCGTCGTCAAGGCAATTGGAGTCAGTTAGGAGTCAGTTTCCCGATGTTACTGGTCTTTCGTGAATGCGGTGATCCAGAAACACGTGGAATGTATTCGCTTTTCTGATTTATCAGAAATTCAAGCAGAGTTCAACAGAATATCCCAATTGCCTCAGAAATGTGGTGCAATTGATTGTACCCACGTGGGGATAAAGTGCTCTGCTGTTCGTTATCAACCCAATGAATACATAAATAGGAAAGGATGGATTTCCATTAATGTTCAAGCTGTTGCAGACAAGATTGGACGATTTTTGGATGTATCTTGTGAATGGCCTGGTTCAACACATGACAGTGTTATACTCGAAAATTCGACACTCTTCAAAAGATTTGTGGCCGGTGAGTTTGAAGATGCGTATTTAATTGGCGACAAAGGTTATGGTCTGTATCCATTTTTGATGACACGGTTTCGAAGTCCAGCTGGGATGCCTGAAACACGATTCAATGACGACTTAGCACGAGCTAGAGTCGTTATTGAAATGGCATTTGGACGTCTGAAGAGACGTTTTGCTTGCTTGTATCGAATTCTGCAAGTTCCTCTCCTAAAAGTTCCCCCGAATCATTTTGGCTTCCTGTATGCTTCATAATTTATCTATCTTATTCAATGATCCAGATTTTGAAGAAAGCAACGTCGAGGTTACGAATGATGAAGATATTCATCTAGGCTTACATTTAAGTGAAGAAAGCTCAATCGAAAATGACAACAGACTACGTCGGGATGGTTTACATTAGCGATTGAGTATCACAGCGATTGTTCGAAATTTGACGTACCGGAATGACTGTTGTTATTTTTGCATTTTTTGCATATGTAGGCCTAATGTAGGGTATAATAAAAACTGCTCTAATGCTGTGTAGTAAAATTCGTGTATTCAAAACTAGTACATGCAAATACAATATTGTAATTTATCTAATCATATTAATTTTCCCTCAGAGATTTTGAACATATGATAACGCATTTACGATTGAAAATTCTGATGAGACGTCACCAGTAGAATATGGTGAGTTAATTTTTCTTTTCATAGCAGAAAGAATTTCCATCTTTCGCAAATGTTCTTCCTCATACCATTTGCGCATGTCATTAAGAAGCCTCATCTTTGCCTCGTGCTCTTCAACAGCAGACGATCTTCTTTTTCCCTTCACGACTGAAAATCAGAGCAAAAGAAAACTGACTGACAAATGTAAAGAGCAAGAAAACAGAAACAATACAAGAGTGAAGAAAACAAAAAATGAGAAAGTGGGGTAGCCCTACCAGGGGCGTAGCAGACCTACTTAGATGAGGTAATCTGAGTCCACTGAATGATCGGAGAAGAGAACATAAATTATTACTCACTGTCAGTGGCGGCTCGTGACATTTGGTCCAGGTGGGGCATAAGCATGAAATTTTTACATAATCAAAAATCTAGTCTAAAAGGATCTTATTTTGTTAATGAAAAGCAAAGAATATGTTAGCAACATGCTATACATGTGTAAGTCGATGTCACTGCATTTAGTTACACGGTTGAAGCAACATTTTGTCTATTCATGGACTAATCGCTGGTGATAACCTCACATCACCTCACTCGGTAAAAAGGGAATCACAATGCATTGTCTTTGCATTGACGGATAACCAATCAGAAGCGTTAGGGCTCCCTCTCGAGTGCCCATTCTGTGACGCATTCATCGCGTGGTAATTCTGTCTATTCGCTCAGATCGTGAAATGAACCACTGTCACGTCATCTCAATCTCGATGCTTGGGCGCGCCCATCAGTCTTGAAAACGATTGATGGATTCTGCTATCGTCACTGTCGCGCAAATGGAATAGATGTACATGAAGTATAGTTGAAATTTATGATCAAGAAATGGAGTCTACTTACTACTGATGTTGCTGGTTATTTAAGTTAGACAACATTTCAATAGGTGGGGCAGTGCCCCACCTGCCCAAATGGACGAGCCGCCACTGCTCACTGTTCTCTCCTAGGCGCATTGCTTAACATATTTCTCGGCCAATCAGAAGCGCCTTATTGTTATCTCTACAACTACAACTCCCCTAGATGCTGACGTCAGAAATGAATTTGATTCTGTCGTAAGATAGAATACTCGAATCCCCACTTATGTTAATACGGTTTTGCAAGGTGGAATCGACCCCTATCAAGTTTAACATTATAACATGAATGGCCTGGCCTTAATGGTCTTCTTATTTGTCCTTATTTGTAATTTATGGTGTATTCTCAGATTATTAGAATACTATTGGTGCTACGCCCCTGGCCTACTGAGATAAGAGAAGGAGAAAGAAGGGGCAAAGACAGGCAGTTGAAACACTTACCTGTATCTCGTTTCGTAGTTTTCTGGTCCGCAGCGTCGGTGTAGCTCTCTGAAAAGCCGTTTTTAATAATTTAATATGATAAAAATGATATGAAATGTATTTTCATAATCACCTTCAATAGATACATCATCAAAGTCGTTTGCATCCGATTTCCCTGTGTCATCAGTCTTCTGATGTGCTTCCACGTAACTTGAACAAGCACCGGGAATCTTATTCACGATTGGATTCTTCTCACCTATCAATTTGAGGACTGTATTTTCTTGTGTATTCAGTTGTAAGCACGGACCTCCGCCAGTCGAGTTCTTCTTTCTTATCTTTTCTGTGGTTTTGCCTTTGATATTCATCCATCGCTTATATAGCTGTTTTTGTGTCGTTTCAATTCCATTGTCATTATGCTCTTTCAGTATGTTCTGCCACGCACGGTTTTTAGCAAGTTTAAGGGATTGAGTATTACCGTTATTGAGCACTACCGAGTTCTCTTCGATACACGATAAAAGAATTTCGTCGGTCATGATGTAGCAGAAACTATCGAACAGAATGAAGTCTGGTAGAGTTGATCTGCAAGCATTGCCTAGATACGTTGAATTAAGGAGGTCAGTTCCGTGTAACAATGTGAGAAAATATTAGACCAATTTTAAAAATGCATAGGACCTGTATGTGTAATGACAAGACATTGAAAGTATATACTTATGGAAGTATATGACTATGCACCAACAGAAAAATCATTTGCATTGTCATTGTTTGAATATATACTGTAGAATGCATATTTCATACAATATTGCATGAAACTACTTGATATTTCAATTAATAAGCATTAAGAAAATATATGTACTGCTCTTTATCATTCAACTTTAGAAATAGCAGTCATGCAATAACTTCGAGCACAATCGCTTATAATTTTGAAATATGACAAAAATTCGGAAAAAGGTAAAAATATGCAAAAAATGCAAATAAATCATTATTGTGAAAGACGTGGAGCATGGAGAAAAAATCAGTTATCAGATTTGATCTCAGGAGGTCCAAATTAGCCTAAATCGGTGGAGAGATCTCATGCAGCAAAAACTTTCCAAAAATTTGTAGACCAGTGTTATTAAACTGAACGAATAGACAAACAAAGAATTGCATGACCAACTTTGAGCCAGCCATAAAGTTGTGCAGAGAATATCTTAGAGCTATTGAGTTGAGTGTGATCATAGATGCATTTATTGACTGTTAGCGACATGTTCTGATCAGCTATCGCAAGAGGCCGTCAAGAGATAATGTGGAAAAGATGCTTGATTGCAATGGAATAGTTGAGCGGCGATGAATACGCCTCAAATAGAAACTTTTGAAAATGTATAAGAATTATGTGTAGTCTGCTACTATCGTTTGAATATTGAGCAGAAAAGTAATTCCTCATCAATGCTATGATGAGAAGTGTTTAAATGTTTCATACATAAATGCACGTGAATAGGTGATGAAAATGCTATTCATAACTTCATTTGTACTTTGTCAATTTCTATTGAGTGATTTGATAAAAAATTTAGAAAATGCTCTTCGAAAATTCCTTTCTTCAAAGTCAATTTTTTCTGTTCCCATTGGCCAAATTTAGCAAAATTTGAAATGACCCTCAAAGATCTATCAAAAAGCTAAAAGTCATAGAATGGGAAGGATCACTTGCTAAGGAAGGATCACCATCTTCTCTGGTCTCTTCCATCTCTCATTCTATTGAGTGCAAATGCTTCTCAAAGTCCAATTAGAATATGTAAATGTAGAGTATTGTCTTGCTTTCTGTTCTGTGGAATAGAACTTTGCAATTATAGCATTTTAGGTTTGAAGTTCCTCATCATATGCTCTATTGCGACCAACCAATTTACGAAAAGTTCTTTGAACCATAAAGGATGAGCGCGTTTCACAACAAAAAATGATTGAAGCGCCAGTATTATCCCCCATACAATGAAATAAATTCAATTCTGGTAACGTGACATTAGACGGGCAAAATCAATCAATACGGCATGTGAAAATCAATGAAACAGATTAAGTTAACAAAGGACTTTAATTGAATGTCTTTAATAAGTAGGAAACACCGTTCTAATTTCACGTTACCAGAATTGAATTTATCTCATTGCAGCGAACCATCAGTTGGCGCCAATGCTGTGCAAAATATCATACATAGTATTCCCCTAACCGCACAATTCGGGCACAGGTCCTTTACCACTTATGCTGGATGGCCAAGAGAGTGATTTGTATTCTAGAAGACTGAAGAAGGAGAAAGGAGATCAACCGATAGACGGATTCGAACAGGAATTTCCTTCCATCTCGTGAAATCTGCGATATTTTGACAGAATGTCAGTTCGGGAAATCAAGGGTGTCAGTGTTTTAGGACTTTTGATTGACTTGATAGCAGTCATTCTCCTTTGTCAATCTTTTGTGTCAAATGATAGTTATTGATTGACAGTACAGTCACACCCGTATTTTCTTGAAATGCTAATTACGAAAGCAATTTTTTCTCGCTATATAATATGCAGTGACATCTGTAACTATGTTTATGTGTGGATAGAGGATGGCCATGCGATTCTCTGAGATGGAGAGGGAAATTATTTGATAAATCGGGCTGTAGCCCGAGATATATATCGGCTATATAGAGGATGGCTATGCGATTCTCTATCCATTACTTAAATGTGTAAAACTGTTAATAGACATTGATGAACCTACGAACAAATTATAATCGCACCGATGACTATCACTTGATGACTCAAGATCCTACTTTAGGTTACTCGAAATAGAACATGAATTTGGTGGAATTGATGATCATATTGACTTCCTAATCACCTACATCAATGGAAGATGTACTAATAAAATCAATAAGAAAGTGCGCAAATTTGACTTCCCTATCAGAGTTGTTAACAAGGTTGCGAAATACCTGTACAAAAGCCTCGAGTATGAAAAACACAGAAATAAACATTCTAATTACAAAATTTGTTAACATATGCCTGACAGTTACACCTGTGACGACAGATTCATTGTCTATTCATTTGTTTGTAAATATTGTCGGAAAAGCTATATTGGCCAAACTTGTATTAGGCAATTCCAGACTAGATATCGCGGACACGAATATAGTCTCAGAATGAATACCGACAATAGTGCGCTGTCTGACCGTTCTAAAAAGTAACCACAATAATTCTCTAGCGATCAATGACTTTGATGATAAACATTGCAATACTCCTGTTGAAGCTAGCATCATTGAATCGTAAATGACTGAAACTCACAGACCTGAGCTGAATCGCAAATATGAAATAGCCAGTTACTAGGGTCGTGATCCACTCTTGACGCATGCAGCCACTGTATAAGCCCGGAAGATGCGAGGAGTCTCGCGAAAGCTTGGCGTCTGTACATGCCTAGTATGGTCCTTCTTCTGTTGGTCTTAGATTTTCAATAGACATCAACACCAGATAATAGTTTTTGAGGGAGATTCCCGGAAAATTTCAAGCATGCGTAACTACCTCCCGTTTGCTGCAATCAACCTGAATTATCAAGAATAACAGGAAATACCTAAATTCTTGCGGAATCAAGTCCCTAGTAAAAGTCATGTCTGATTGCACTTTAATTTCTACTTCTCGATCTTGTATTGAACTGCGAGGAGTCGCGTAGCACGTTAACAAGCTCGTTTTGTTTCTTTTTGATGAAGTCAAAAGAAAAGAAAGAAAAGCATCTCCCCAACTTTACAGTCGCTATGTTTATTGTAAAACACAAATTCACCAGACTCGTTTCGTCTGAGCATACTATGTCAACGGCTGCTAGTCAAGCTTTTTTGTAAGTCACATGAATTGTAAATTAATTGATTACTCTAACCATTCTGCTTGCAGTTTTGTAGCCCGAGAGGAGACGAACACTGCAGAAATCTCCTCTGTGTAGAACTTGAAGGAACAACGGCTGTGGTCTGATGCGATCATAGAAACTGACAACAATAAAACCTCTAGAATGGAAATTAAGCTACATGCAATACACAATAACGGCACATAAATCGCACGCATTTTCACTTAGATGCACCTGCCAACGTCTGCATCATTGGGTTAGAATCAGTCACATGAGTAAATCGAAGCTTTTAATTGGTTCTTCATGCCCCAACTTAGTTCCCCCGGATGTGCCGCGACCTTGAGTCAATTTCCATTCTAGCGAACTTCAGATAAACAGTTTATTTCTAATAGTTTATTTCTAAACAGTCTTATTTCTAGTTTATTATTCATATGCATTGCTATGCGATGCAAATGCTTTTCAAAGTTACATCACAACGACAAGAGTAAACGGGTATTCTGCCGTAAGATCAATGTGTGTTAAGGTCCCAGGGAAGTGAGAGTGCTTATTTCATAAATATACATGTATACATGTGCTTTGAAAAAGTAGTTTTTCATTGATTTCAATGCGCGCTCGTTCCATCGTCCATCGCTGTTGGGAACCACTGTAAATCAGATCACAGTGTTCAAAATGCAGTAGAAGTCCCAACCTTCATTCAAATTTGTGAACATTCACACAAAAATTTTGCGGTGTAACTATAGGAGGTATCACGAAAGGAATTCATTGCTACATCCCAAATTGTGCAATTTTCTCTGCCACCCATATTATTAGGTTCACTATTACTCCAAGCGAATCCTGGAGACGGAATAGGAACACCACTTCTCTTCCAATTCCATCCGCTATTCGCCGAATGATGTGGCATCTGAACTCCCCCTACAAACACTAATGCCGACGGCATAGCCTTGTTCTTAGCCACTGGATAAACGGCGGCAAATTCATCTGCTGTTGTCAGTTCAGCCAACTTTGCATTCCCATTGCTATTGCACCATCGTTCTGCCTCAGGAAATGTCAGTCTTTGACTTGAAAGATGATATCGAGAATTCTTCCACTGAAAATCATAGATGGATGGACAGGTAAACTTCGCTTTCTCCAAATGCCACAAAGTCACTGATGCATTGGATGAAATGATTTCTGTAGATGGAGAAATTCTGGTGAATAGATTGCAACGAAACATTTGATTGTCAAAATGGATGCTTTCACACAATTTTTCCCGCAGACACAGGTTTCCACAGTCTCTTTCAGTAAGTACAGAATCAATTTCAGCGATTTTACCGCCCGAGGTGAGAATAGTTGATGGAAGAAGTTTTTGCTGAAAACATTCACTTTTGCTTGAGTGAATAATGCAAAAGAATGGAATGTAGACAAATGTGCGGATGAAATTCAACATGTTTAAATTCCGGAAGAACGTATAGAAAGCATTTCCTTATAACATTTATCCTTCCCTTTTGTCGATCACTTTATTCAAAAGATAGGCGATTGGATAGTTACGGAAGGAGACAGCTCCTATGAGAAGATGCATTTTATTATTATTCTCACGTAGAAGCTTATTATCACAGCGTTTACAGTCATTACAAGTAATAAAATAGAGCAGACAACATTTTCTCTTGCTACCACTGTTTCCGTGTCACAAACATTTAAATGATGTTACTGCAGTGTAGGAGCTACTGACATTTTAAATGAAGCAAGATTACTATCTAATTGCTGCTACATCATGGGAAATGTTAATTGAGAACAGTGTATCAATCTTTTAAGCAGAAAGAAAGTGAAGTTGGATGTACATGCCCCAAGGTTGGATCTGGCCGGGCCTTCACGAGCCCGCTGGCGTAATCTAAGCCAGCTGGAGGGGACTTGGACGACAAAGGTAAACAGTCGGCCGGAGGCACGCCACAGTTGGCGTAATCAAGACAGTTGGACAGGGCTCGGATGGATGGCAGCTGGAAACAGTCGGCCGGGGAAGTCGCCGTAGGTGTCATGCTCAAGGAAGATTGTACGGGGCTTGGACGACAGCGGGAAACAGTCGCGCGGAGGAGGCACGCCGTAGCTTGGACTATAGCGGGAAACAGTCGCTCGGAGGCACGCCGCAGCTTGGACTACAGCGGGAAACAGTCGCTCGGAGGCACGCCGCAGCTTGGACTACAGCGGGAAACAGTCGCTCGGAGGCACGCCGCAGCTTGGACTACAGCGGGAAACAGTCGCTCGGAGGCACGCCGCAGCTTGGACTGCAGCGGGAAACAGTCGGCCAGAGACATGCCGTAGCTGGCGTAATCAAAGCCGGTTGGATGGGACTTGGACTACAGCGGGAAACAGTCGGCCAGAGACATGCCGTAGCTGGCGTAATCAAAGCCGGTTGGATGGGACTTGGACTACAGCGGGAAACAGTCGGCCAGAGACATGCCGTAGCTGGCGTAATCAAAGCCGGTTGGATGGGACTTGGACTACAGTGGGAAACAGTCGGCCAGAGACATGCCGTAGCTGGCGTAATCAAAGCCGGTTGGATGGGACTTGGACGACAACGGGAAACAGTCGGCCAGAGACATGCCGTAGCTGGCGTAATCAAAGCCGATTGGATGGGACTTGGACGACAGCGGGAAACAGTCGCTCGGAGGCACGCCGCAGCACGCGTAATCAAAGCTGGTTGGATGGGACTTGGAATACAGCGGGAAACAGTCGCTCGGAGGCACGCGTAGCTGGCGCAATCAAAGCCGGTTGGATGGGACTTGGACGACAACGGGAAACAGCCGGCCAGAAGCAGTAATGGAATAAGCAATTTCTAAATCAGTGATAGTTAGCAATTCGCTGCTTGCTGAAATCATTGTATATGCTGGTGCCTTTTATTATTATGCAAGGAAAAGCTATCATTGACATCTAAAGAAAGATCCACAGAAGATATTTTCAGACTATAACAAGTGCAAACGTTGGAAGTTGAAAGCAAGAAACAGATTAATCTTAATGTAAGGGCAATCGTCCATTCGCATGTGTTATCAATTTAGTTTTTATTCTGTATCAGAATTATCATTTACCAGAATATTCTGCCATGAACGAGTAGTGAATATGTCAACACACGTATTATTTTCATAACTGCGTAGATATTATTGATAGTGTTCTGTATTTCATTAGAGAACAAACGAGACAATGGAAAAGAAAAATTCTTTCAATTTTCATTTCAAATTATCAAGCAAAAATCGTTTGATGATCCATTCCTTATAAAGATCTTCCAATAAGCTATCAAGATTTATTCAAAACTCCGACGAACAAACAAAATATAATGATGGTGTCAATGTTTCATACAAAATACGAAGATTATGTTGAATGACAAGCAAACGAAGGGGTTATGACAGACGACTTTCCACGATATTAAAGCTCTATTCAACAGCAGTATTGACAAAGATAAAAGTTGATCACACTTCATTTATACCCATAGATCAAAAGCAAATTTCTATGATCGAAATATGCATTTATTCATAATTAAGACAGTAATAGTCCTTTGGAAAATGTCGATCACAACCTTATGTGGAATGTTCTGAAACGAAGAACAAAGGAAGAATATTACTTTTCTATTATGAGATATAATGTTCAGGAACATGAATATCCTAGACTTGAATGAATCTATTCGCATTTCGTGATATTGTGGATCATGTGTAGTGCCGGTATATCGCCCAATACCAATCACATACGAAGGATATATACCAAAATATTGTTTTGGTATATTTCTGCATCTACTTGCATGCTTTTCGTATGTTATTTTAACTGCGGAATGCTTTACATACTAAAAGCCATGCTAGCACAATGTTAAAGGAAAGCATCAATGATGTCTAAAATATGTTGATTTAAGGGCTTTCGTCAATAAAGATCACACTAATGTTCCATGGTGCTTACTACTGTTTTGTAAGTAATGAGATAAGGACATTCAAGAGTCAAACTTACAATACTAAATTCGATTTTAATACATGTAAGTCGAAGGCATTTCATAAGCAATCAATAAGTATTCAAACATCAACAATTATGCATTATGTAATTTTGAAATTAAGCATATTATTAATCCGAAATAAAAACACATTATAATTCATGAAAGCAAAAATAGTTATGTTTGAGATATATAAGTCGACATGGTTGCACTAAAGATAACGTTTGAATCAATTGATGTTAACCAACTTGCCTCAAATCTCTGCTCTGCTCATTGAGTAGAGCTAATTGAACATCTTGTTAATGTTACTAGGCAAGTATTAACTACAACATATAGCCTAAAATTCATGATAAATCTATTCTACTTATTCCACACTATCACAAAGAAATATTCACGACTGGTAATACTGTAAAAAGTTGCTTATGAAGTTACAATCCCTCAGTAGACTCGTCAGGTATCTGTAGCGAATCACGATTATATTCTCGGTGGTGCCATGCACATTTATTTTCGTGCATGCCATCCACGGTTGCTATCGATCTAAATAGAGGGCGTATGTTTCACATGGGATAGGCATTGTCTGCCGTCTTCATGTGAAGTAACACAGCCTATAATCCGATCAAGATAGCGCAATTATACTGTATAGTCATCATTGCAGTACTTATAGACTGCCACACTGCGATCAAAGCAAATCAGAGCGATTGATAGCTTGCGGACATGCGTTTGCTCGCGTTTGCTCAGGACGCTCGTGTTTACTTTGCTTTCATTGTGGCTGAGGCCTCAGGAGACTTTAAGCTTTTGCCGGCGAAACCTGAGATGGGAAGTAGGAGATAAGTCACTTAAATGTCCGAATGAGAGGTCAGTTTTTGACAGTCCTGTTCACTGACGCCTATTTAAGTCCCCATTTACAATCGGAGGACTTAATAGATTACTCACACAAAAAAACTCACCTTAAAAAGTCAGGAGCTCGACTTATTACGTGCTCAAATTCGTAATACGCCAATGAATAATCACTGTCAATATCCGATTCTTCAAATGCCTGGAAGAGAAATGAGAATTGCGATGTTTATCAGCATACAATCTGGCAGTGACTTGAAAAACTCTGTCAATGAAAACACGTTCTGTCAATGCGCAGTATTGCAAGGTCGTTCGAATACTTATCAAAGACAGAGAGACGATTCTCACACGATACAAGATCATTAAATTGCAAACATGCGCACATGTAGTTGTTTAGCCTGAGACGCCCATTGCATGATAACACTCATTGCTATTTCAGTGTTATCTTACATTACACATTCCATTTGACATGCACAAAGTCTTGTACTCTTCAGCATTTAATCTTCAGGTTTGACGCAGATATTAAAGCATATTTTTTCATTTTTTAAATTCAATGAATTGTTTCTTGTTCAGCTTTCAAGTGTATGTAATGACAGTACTTAGTGTTTGCTGTCGTCAGAACTTAGGTTACAGAAATGCAAGTCCGCTCATTAGTTGCTTTTCAAACTTTTTTCAATAATTGTTTTCTTGACATCTTCATTCCGTTCAATGATTGCACAGAAACATGAGACACCCACCAGAACTGCCGTCACTTGTCAGCTCGAGAAGTTTGAATCTGAGGCACCGCATTCAATGATCTAAATGTGAGCTGCTTGAGAAAGCTGTGTTAGAAAGAAGCTTGAAAAGTACTTTCAGTCTTTTCCTGAACTCATTTTAATAAAACTCATGCTTCCTCCCTGCACTGTAATGATTCCTACGAAGTCAAAGACTGTTACAGTGAAAAATCGCTATCAGACCACTTCTGTAATAGGACCACTTTTGCGGGACGTGTCACGCAGAGTGAGGATTCATTTTTGAAATTTCCTAAATCAACGCATTTCTTGCATAATTTGACCTCTAAAACACGAATATGATGGATAAATGTCATCCATTGACGGCATTTTGAAAGAAAGTCAAATATTCGAAATGGCGGACCTTGAAACCGAAACTGTGCTACAAGTAGTTGTACAGAAAATTCATTGAATATTTTTCTGCATGTAGCTATGCAATTTGAATCCTAGATTACGAATCTAATGGTTAATAGTCGGTCCCAGTCCTTATCAATTCATCAAATATATTGAAAAGTTTCTTTAGATTGCATTTTAGGTCTGAATTTCCTCCGAATGCACCGAAACCAAAATGGCTTCAGGGCTACATGTATTATCATTGTGTCCGAAGCAGGGACTCCGACTCCGGGTGGCCAATATACATGTATAAAGCCTTTTTTGAAAAATAAAGTGGTAACCTACATCATAGATGATTATAGGTTTACTTGAACCTATTTTTAGGGATCATTGCTATATCAATTATCAATCATTTTCGATGAAAGTTTATCAAATATCGCTTTCAGTTGGATGGATGTGACTCGGCTCCTCCCATCTTGTTGATGTCTGCTTCACATGGTTTTTCTCCAGTCTCTACCAGGCAAGAAAAGCCCTATCCTTCTCCAAAAAATATGAGTACATTTTCGATTTTAATTTGAGTTTTGGAGGAACCATCAAACAAGACTAGCGTTTGGGTAAGAGGTAATGTTCTCAAGCAACTAGTGTTTCATTTTTTTTTCTGATGTGACCTTTGGTGCGTAGGTATGATCAAAATGTCTTCTCTACTAAATCACCCAGTGAAAAGCCAATCCCTTTTTCAGTATCACGGGGAATTTGCAGTAAATAGGTGACCAAGACTTTGCATTCGAATTTTGATTCCTTTTGGGAAAATTCCAAATCTACCTCCTAACTCCAACTTTACAAGAAGTCTTCAGGTTACTTCACGAGTCTATGCAACGGAAGACACTTGTCGAACATGTTGGAAGTCTCGTTCATTAGCTATTCCATACAATGATTTTTTATATATTTCATAGAGCCTGCAATTCGTATAATACAGAAAACGTAGAAAAAAGTAAAACATAATGATCGAAATAATAACAGTAATAGACATTAAATTAAGAAAACAGTGCCTCGACACTCAGTCGTCTTTCATATCACCAGTGCCCTTCTCTGAGGATCCAAAATGCGACAATCATGATTATTTGATATCCATCATTTCAGTGAGATGGTGTCTCCATGATGTTCCCCTTTATTTAAGCGCATGTTCACCGTAGCCAAAATGGAGAAGGTCGACAACTATATTCGCGCTTTATTCGATTTTCTAAGGACGAATTGTACTCCAAAAATTAAGATCACGATCTACTCATATGAAATACTGAAATTTTGAATAAAAGGTCCATTCTCATGACGATTAATTTATTGACCATGGCAACATCACACCTTTGTTGAAGTTAACGTGCAAAGTAATTTAAACAAGAAAATCATTTAATGCTTAAGCTAAATATTCTTGCAAGCTATATTTAGGTACATTAAAGCAGGGAAAACGAAATAATGAAAAAATGTATTAAAAAAAATGAAGCCATGAAGTCAAAAGTTAAACAAAGCATTCAATCGACTCTTTTGAACAAAATTCCATAGAAATGTCACTTCCTAATTGTCTGTCGATTAGTGTTAAATATCATCTCCACGTGACATTAAACCACTGGCTCCTATAAGACATTTTCCGTCGTTTGCTGGTAATTTTTAATCTTATTGTTGATAAGATTTCATCTTATTATGCTGATAAGCCATCCAAAATAGCCGTCAGCAGGAGGTACTAAGGATTCATGATTTGAAAATATGGTTGATAAAGAAATAAGGCCAAAATTTCTCGAATTTGTCAAGGCACAAAAGACCATCGCATGAATTGATTCGCAGTTTTTATGTAAAAAGAATTTAATATTGAGTTTGGATCCTCAGTTGAAAAATGGGAACAGTTCTGAACAGCTGCCAACATCAGGAATCAACATATTTTTGATTTCAGACATAAATATCGGCCCGGTAGCTAGATATTTCAGACCCCGACCCGGCCCGATGCGGATTCGCACAGAATTTTTCAGACCCAATGTGCACCCGGTCCCGAGTCGGCCCAATCCGCTTTCAGTTCTGCTGTCTCCACACCAAGCAGCTGTGATCACAGAATTAGATCGTTTAATCGTATCACTTTGCTAGAAATGCAAGCTGATTGAAAGCGATGGCACAGCAGGAATTTACTAAGTGGGCAAAAATAAATTTTCAATACCTTGCAGAGATAGGAAAAATAGTCGTACGTCGCTTGCGGATTGCTGTGAATTCCTTCAAAATGATCCAATCGCCACGACTCCTTCAGATTCAAAGAATTCAGATCATTGCGCAAAAGTTTTCTCGATAATGTTGGGCCTTCCGATCATTTTAAAAGAAGTTGGCAGGCGCATGAAAAAACGTTCACAAACCTCTGCAGAACTTGACATCGTCTGTGTCTCTTTGCTGTGTGATCCAGTTGATAACAGTCACTGAAACTTTGCCCAATTTGGCGTGTTTGCTGTTGAGCTGACTGCTCATTGTTCGATTGCTATGGTATTTAGTCAGCAGATTGTGCCATTTCATTAACGTTACATATTCCAATGTTTCCTTTCTAGTCAAACAGAAGAAGAGACGACCTGTCTAATTATCTGGCTGTGACACTCACTTGTTTGTAAGTTCCTCCAACTTACGCACAGCGAACGTCTACAATTTTGAAGACGTTGAAGTGCTTTCAAAACATATGACTTGATTAATTTGATTTTCCCGTGGGTGAAGATCTAGCGATGCTCGGATAGAAGTTTGAAAATGCGCTAAAACTAGAAATCAGGAAACGAAGTTGAGTTTGAAAGCACAGCAGCCGAAATAAAATAAAATGTCTCCTCCTGATTACTGGTAGGGTTAGAACGTGCTTCATAGAATTCCTTTATCGTTTGAATTCACTCTTCCATCCACTCACTACAGCAGCATCGTATTTTTAACGTTATGTATGAGTAATCTTACCTTTTCGATGATGTAATCCATTTCCAAAGGATTGAGTTCATTTTTGGATAAATATTCCAATGTTTGACTCATATCTTCATGGGTAAGTAGTCCGTCTTCATTGAAATCTGTTGAAGAAATTGAACCAAATTGAAAGAGAGACTGCGTTTTGTACTGTTAAGATAATCCAGAGCACAATAGTTCGCACTCTGTAACCATTCAATGCGCAGTCCTTCAGCCTTTTCAACCAGTTTAGATTTTTATCAACACCATGAGAGATGTTTCGACCTGTTGGTTCTCATCACTCGTGGGTTGCTTTGAACCAGCGACGTTGGAGTTAGAGGACGTGAAAGCATACCCTCTAACCACAAGGCCACCGGACCATCTGTTGAGAGCGTGAGTTAGTCGGGAAGGTACTGCTGCAAGGTATTGTAGGATGTTTGGGACCATTATTAGCCGTGCCGACGAAGTCTTGACAGGACAAGCACTGCGTCTACGCCTGTCCATGAATCTCATTAGCTGTGTGAAAGTTATACAAGCAGGGCGGGCCTTCGGCGTTCAGCGTCTTCTTAGCGTTCGATCATTTAATGGTCATGATTAAGACCATTTTTTATGACCTAAGAATCGAAAAAATATAACCAAACAAAGCTTAAAATACAACCCAATCTGACCTAAAAACTCTAAATGTGACCAAAATATGACATAAAAATCGTAAATTGTAATTTGGCAAGACTAAAATATAAAATATATAATAATACTAAAATATAGCAAAAATTGTGTTTTCATTTTCAGGCAAAAAGTTAAAAATTTCAATTTAAGACAAATAAAAGTGATTAATTCTAAACTCATTTACAGCTTGTTGTAAAAAACAGTAATGTAATTTACTTCATTTGATGTCAAAAACTGTCTTTGCATGGAGAAGGACGGTCTACGGAAGCAGCGGTTGGCTGGCAAGGAAAGGCAGCCGACAGACGAGCCAATCCTGGCGCCGTCGGAAACATTCATACCTGCAGGCGATGCATACACTGGAGCTGTCCTCAGACTGCACTCGCTGTTGAGAAGATCAATATTGAGTTATTCTGCAAGCATTGGTCATTTTTTATATCTACTTCCCGGCAACCCTAACAGTCTAAAACTACAGCTAAATGACCAAAATATGACTAAATATGATGAGACACAGAAAATATGACAATACTGCCTTACCCTAAAAATATGACAAAATATGACATGTCATAAAAAAATTGCCCTAGTCATGACAATTTAGATTTCGTATACTACTTATTGTTTGTGAGTAGCAGTTTGATAGAGGAACTTTAAGTAAAGTGGCAAATCCGCTCAGTGGCTATTGGGAAAAACGCTAAATATGCTTATTATATTCATGGGATACTTAGCGCTTCCTAAGGTAATAGCAGAGGTGAGCTAGTTGAATGTGTTATTGAGTGACATTCGTTTACACTAGAAAGACCAAGCCATCTGAATATATATTTTTTGCTGTAGAAACAAGGCAGCACTTTTTGATGTTATAGTGTTTCGTGACATTTATGCTATGGATACGATATTTTAAGTTTGCAGGAACATATTCATCCTTTTACCATAGATATCGGATAAAATACTGCTTTACCTAGAAAGACCAGGAGCGGTCATTTTGACCGCAATGTTCTAAGAGTATACTGCAGTTGGTTCATTCATCTTACTTTTGAATGGGTGGGGCTTATGTATGTACTAAATAGAAAGTGATGCAAATTGAATCAAATGTTCCTTGTGCAAACATTATTATCATGTGAAGTTTGAATTGATATCCTTCTCTTTTTATTGAGCTGGTCTTTCTTCAAACTTTATTGTCAATTTTGAAATATCGATGTTGGAGTTGCACCAGATGTGTTTATCAATAGTACACAAATGACGTGAGTGATCACTATAAATATTTTTGCTGCGCAATTCCATAAGATGAGCAGATCTCTACAATTTCATCGCCGCCACTGCAGAACAAAGGATATCATTTAGCAAAAGATCAGTATTTTACTTCTTTATCGCTCGCAAAGAAATTGGCGCAAAAGCGAATCTCCCTGCTTGGGAAAATCCGTAAAGATCGGAAAGAGGTTCCAAAACTGCAACCACGGCCTGTAGTATCAACTACATTTTTTGTTGATGACGAAGGAGCTTTGTTGACCTGTAATCAGGCAAAGAAGCACAAGATATGCTGCTACCGTCTATCGACTCAACATGCAATTGGAACGGTTAGTTCGGATACCCGCAGGATGAAGCCGAACACTGTTTTAACATGCAATCAAACCAAGTTTGCCGTTGATACATTGGACCAAGTGACATGCTGGTCGTCGGTGAAATCTGGTGCAAAACGATGGTTGTTGGCTTCATTCTTCAAAGTTGTTGACATTTCAGCGATCAATGCCTACATACTTTTCGGAAAGGCAACGGGAAGGTCGATGTCACGAAGGCAATTTCTGAATGATTCGGCGCATAGAGCAAATATGACAGGTAGAGTGTTAACTTCGCATTTATTAAATCCCCCATGTGCATACTTTCGATATATATTAAATGAACTCGAGGGAGATACAGGTGGTGTTGTCACCAAATGTGAGATATGCAAATTTTTGCAGTTTTGCAGAAATTACAACGGAATTGCGTGATCGTGACTGTAATGCAGAAGGAATGATGTCATTTCAAAGATTCTCATGACAGCCTTGGAGATTTAATGTTTGTTGAATGAGAAATTCGATGGGTTCCCATTACTTTCATGCTAAACCTCAAGAGTATTTTCTTAAGCGTGATCATATCACAGGCAATCTTCCACTGGCACAGCAAAATCACATAATCAAAGGCAATGATTTCAATTAACTTTGAACGATGTAAGTGGGTCCACTTCAATATTCAGATTCAAGAAAAATAAAAATGAATTTAGTGAATCATAAAATCATGCCGGTGAAAATTCAATCAAAAACCTGAAATTTCAGCCAAGAAAGCACGAATAATATCGTGACTTTTCATGAAGACTTCCATTATAATACGGATCATGAAATTCCCTTGATAATCAGCTTGATTTCCGCTTATTTAGGATGCTTATTAGCAAATATGTATTCCTTTTAATATCCAACTTGCATCATACTACTCATAAAGGGGCGTTATCTCGGTAGTATATAAATTGGTTAAAATTTTGACTTTTTTGAAACTGTTCAAATAATTTTTTGGACCACAGGAACGTAATCTCCGCAAAAAACTGAATTTTTTCATATAAAGATTTCCTCTGTATACAGATACTTTTTTGAGTCGACACGCTGCCTATATATTCCTACTCTATGATTAGGCGAAATCACTCGTTGCTCCTTTTCTACATTGCGAAGGTCAACAAAATCAATCGTCGATTGGAACACGTGCTGGCACCCCGTCAGCTCCAAAACGGTGACAGGGTCACAACTGCCGGAACAAAACTGCAAGCAATCTGTGAACAGACAGCGGAAGAGCAATCTATGGACAGTGTGTTTCCGAAAAGAAACTTCAATGTTCAATACAACATTCCATTGCATCCATAAGTGAAGGACATTTTTTTCTGATGAGATAGATGAAAGTTTAGCTGAAATAGATTCGTTTTCATTTTAATATCTGAAATTCAGGAAAATTCCAACCAGCGATCAAAATGACCGCTATTGGTCGTTCTAGACAAGTGATTTTGTTGGTCTTTCTAATTGGTCATCAGATAACATGGTTTAAAAAACACTCCAAGTGCAATATGCAAAATAGTGACCGCCAAGCTCTAAGTGACATTTGCAGAAGAAGATACATGAAAAATGCCTTGAATTTAAGACTAAATACTTAAAATAAAATTATTAAATATTCAAAGATATTACCGTAGACTTTGAAGGCATATGTTGCTTTCAATGACGCAGGTGCATCTTCACTGAAGGCTGACCACATGTTCACGAAATCATTGAATGACAGATTTCCGCTGTTGTCGCTTGAAAACACTTTACAAATGCGATACCGGAAAGGATTGTACTGAAAATACCAAGAAATGTATCAGAGGCGCAAATTGATTTATTGAAGAGGTTTCAATCTGTCAACTAATGTCTTAAACAATAGTGTTAAAGATTGTCTTCATCTCTTCCGCTCTCACCGTTCTGTTTTCTGTCATCTTACTTTTCCTCCTTATTCAACGAAAGCTTCTTTTAAAAAATCTCTGCTGATGCAATTGTGGCCTGTAAACCATCTGACAAAAATGTCAGGTGTGTAGGTTCTTATCAACTTAAATATCTGACAGGATTTTGGGGGAGGAGGGTCAGCCCCTTTGAGATCTACGATGCTCAAGTCTGGATCTGTGTAAACATTCCTTTTGAATGTGATTTTTGATGACAACACAATTATTGCTAACTGTAACCTGAGCAAGCAGCATAATAATTGTATATTTTGCATATTATTCATCACTGTAACTGCCGAGAGTCCCCGTATATCACTTTAATGCTTGTTTCTACTGACTACCTCGGAAAAATCAGTTCTTTTAAAAAATTTTATGTTTTATTCTTTCTCTTTCGGTAATCTGACATTCCTTGACTTGGTGAAAGGTAAATAAGGACCGATATAATCAATCCTGCTTTTACGCACTATTTTGAGTAGTCGAAACATTTCAAGGAAGGTCAACTGATGATCCTCTATGCGGCAGACCAACTTACTTGAACTTCTTTGAATATATGAACTATTTCTTTATCGAAAAAGCGTTTTCTCTAAACAAATTATCAAATTATTGCAAGAGGATATGCAGCAAAATATTCAAGAAATTCACTTTAGGAACACGGTTGCATAAAAACCCAAGTTTGCCGGTTTACTTACAATCAAATGTACGCCGTAATTAATGACATAAAACTGGCATGCATACTAGATAAACAAGAAAGAGCAGGCTAAAGGACATGTCTTGCTACACGATGGTAATTGCATATTTATTTAGCCATTTAGTACATAGCCTTGGGTGGACATATACAAAAGTAGTCATCTAAGTGAATATCAATATGAGCAACAGTTCTCTTAGAGAAATGCTGACTTGAGCCAGTGCTAAAGCGCCCTCTCCAGTGAATAGCTACACTGTAAACCGCTGACTGACAATTGACAGACATTTATCCTTCAAAATATGTCGGTCATTGTTAGTTCTTGTAGGATGATTGCCACTGAACACCTACAATATCTGACAAAAAGCGACAAAATGAATAGCAATGAATTATAGCTTAAATTTTATCAAAAATGTAGGTGATTAAATTTATGTCAAAATAAATCATGGTTTTGCCACACAATAATACTGGTTGCCCAAAAGTCAAGCAATCACTAATCGAAAAAATCAATCAATATTCAACAGTTTTTCTTCGTTAATTTGCATACAAAGCATTTGTTTCGATGTCGGTGGAGAACCTACAAATTCGTTGGATATGGCAGGATATTGGAGGTGACAATTGTCGGTTGATTTTGTCAGTAATTTTGTAGGATAATTGTCGGTCAACGGTTTGCAGTGTACCCCTTTAGAAATGCTTTAAAAATTCCTTGCATGGTGGTCCTGATATGTTGCAAAGGATGCAGGTATACAGGGACACTCCACTAAGCCGACAAAGGACATGTACACGCACATAGCTTGATTCAATTGCATTTCTTTCTCAGTAGAACTGAAAGTACTCTTGAACGATTTAATTAGTTTCATTGTTTCTCTAGAGACAGACTGATATTCTTAGACCTATGTTTACCCACTGTCTAACGTACTGAAAATTAAATGATGTTACGTGACTCAAACAATGATTCCCTGAGAATAATGCCATGCGAGGTGCGTACTTTAATTTACAACTGATTGACGTATGTAATGAAGATGGTGTTATATTCCGCTGTTACACTAAACGTTTTCCCTCTATTTCTTTCTCCGACCGGCCACTAGGCGGAAACTAAGCGACGGTTTTAGTGCTGATATTGAATTACGGCATTTATCGGATTTTCTTTTTCTCTATCTCATGTGTCTCTTCTACACACCCACGAGCTGCATATTCCTGCAATTTTCACAAACACGTGTAAAAGTCGATGTTATACTAATCCATGTCTGACGAGGAAATTTAAAAGCATTTCTAGTGATGCTCACTTTCCGGTCAGAAAATGAGATAGGGGGAGACAGAAAAACATTGCACCAATAATCAGAAAATATGTTTTGGGTTTTCAAGACATGATGTCTCTCTTGCAATTGGAAAAGTCAGCAGTCATTCGAACATGTTTACCTTTAGCTCCAGCAATCGCTCTGTTCGATGAAATGGTAGGCGATATGTCGACGCTTCTTGTTCGGTCATAACAAGGGGAACATTGTCAGGATCCAAATCTCGAAATTTGCTGTAAATCCTGAAATGATAATGAACTCATAAACATGAACTGACAAATTCACTTCAAACACAAGTCTATGATGCAAGTATTTGAACAATAGTGGCTAGGAAAAAGCTATGTTTTCAGTAATGAAAATATCTGATTACAAATGAGCAGATATCATGGCGTCCATCATGGCCACATATTGGATGCACCGGTAGCACTACCGAAATGCTGATTCAATATCGTCTATTCATAGCCACAAGCTCATGCAACACTAGGTGACATGTCACGCTCAATTACGCGTAATTTACGCCGGTAATCACGTAATCTGTCGGCGGTCCTGTTATATAGACTTTGCGTCTCATGTGTCTGCATGTATCAGAGGCTAAACAATGTGATAGGACCTCAATTTCATGCTCAGGGAAGACAGAACATGCTTAGCGGTTCATCCGTGGTTCAAGCGGCAACACTGCAGGCAACTAAAGACGACGCGCAAACTATAAATGCTCGCCCGCGCGTATTCATACATATTCCCCATGTTTTAACGGCATCAGATCAAGTGATTTCTGTACGCGCGTAGAAGAATAGAATGTCTTTAACCACGGATGACTAATTACGTTATTTAATTAGTTAATTAATTAGTTCCGTAATTACGCGTGGCATGTCACCCAATGAATGATGACAGACATTCTATAGAATATATACCACGCAAAAGCAGCCGCAGATCTTCGATTCAAAACTCTTATTATTATATCTGAGATCAAACCCAATCTGAATAATTTGATTCTTTTAACATTTCATAGATCTCTAATGTCTATTCTATCTTGTAAACCTCTTCAGCTTAGAACTTTGATGAGGACTGTGACAGTCGAATTCTCTTTGCTTTTAAACCAGCAGGAAAAACCATTGATGTTGATCAAAGAGAATTTTTTAACTGCTAATCCGATCGAAATATAGTCTGATAAAACAAGTCTGCGCATGCACTATTAGTGAGATCAGCATGATCACTATTCCTTCTTTGTTCGTCAATCCAATAGAAGCTTATGTTACCTGAAAATATTAAGCAAGTTATTTTCTCTCATGAGATAAACATTGAAAATAATAGGCCAAACATTGTTGGTTCCTCGCTACCAGTGCCTTACACTGACGATGCATATATCAAACTTTCAGCATATTACACATTTTGAAAGTCTTCATGCAGGAACAAGTAGAAAATCTTACGTGCAGATTTGATTCCTGGCGAAGTACGTGCAGTCCTGAAAAGAGGCAAATACACCAATACATCTGTGACATTGACATATCAATTGAGAAAGGAGTATGTGTCACATTGAAGTCTGACGCATCACTCATTGACAATGACATAGAAATACCGTAGAAATCAGACATTCAAGAGTGAAAGTGTATCTACATAAGTTATGGAGATTTACAATACGAAGCATGTTTCAAGATGCACATGTTTACAAGCAATTGTTAATGCACGGCAGCGTGGAGACCGCAAGGCGGTAGAGACGTGTAAGGCGTGCATTAACTAACTTAATGCTACAGTCTACTGTGCATTATGACGCCACGCTACACTATTCGCACTTCAGTTGAATCTATAGCGATGGAGATTGGAAACAATTGATGAGTATACTTGTTCACGGTATTGAAGACCCGAAGGAATCATGTGTTTCTGCATAACCACTGATCAATCTACTCTAAAGCAAACACGAGCGTCTCGAGCAAACGTATCTCCGTAAGCTAATAATCGCTCTCGTTTGCTTTGCTCGCAGTGTGGCAGTCTACAACTGCTGTAATGATGACTTTATGTTTGCTGCAAAACGCTTGGAAAAGCTCGCAGTGTGGCTGAGGCCTAAAAGTTTTCTTGACAATAGCAGTAGATAAATGCCATTGATAATGGTTCGATTTCTATGTCCAGAAATAACAAGGTGCTTCCTATCCGACAGAAATCTCGAAAGAGGTGATATCTAATCGCTGTTGAATCAAAATGTCTTTGTTCTATTTCTATGTCCTGAAATAAACGTTTGCATACAACGAATTCATGATATACAACCACAGTGCGATAAGTATAGGATGTCAAACGATATTTGAAAGCATTATCAACATAGCAAACGACGGCCGCAGGCCGGAGTTTTTTTATAGGATAATGCTTGAAAATATCGTATGATATCTATCATAACGCATAGTTTTACCTGTAATTCGGAGTGTGATATCTGTTGGTTTCCGTTTGTTATGTACATAATACACGGAATACATCAGGCAATAACCATAGATTTCTAGATGCTACGGAAATCCATGCAGAAGTCCAAGGAAATATCCAAATCCATTCATTTCCATTCGAGTCATTTGCCGCATGAAGACGGCGTGAATTTACATCAATTCTGTTTTTAGCCTACCACTACACGTGCATCAATGGTGTCAAATTGTTGTTTTTTAACTCACAACTCAGATCCTAAAGACGGGCATGGAAAGCAAGAAAATTTTGAATCTCGACATTCTTGAAATATAGCATTAATTTATTATATTAATTTCCTTGTCTATATGTGGATGTATACGTGCAGATTCAACATTCTGATGCATGTGATTGCGTGGCAGATAATCTAAGTGATCTACCATTAGTTAAGAGGAACAACAAATTCAAAAGCGAACACTACTCATGAATTAAGATAAAAAAGAAAATCAAACTACATCACTACAAACAGAAGTTCCATTTTGAGCATTTCTGATGTACAGGGCATCGAATTCTTTTCATATGAAGAAAACCAATGCTAGCCTACGTAATCGGACGAAATCATGCATCACACACTTTAACCTGCATCTGACATTTTGATAGCAGGCGAATTGCCTGTCACCTTCATGTATTTAATACAATTGCGTCCGACAAATTATACTCCCGGCCAAAGAAACCGAGGACCAGAAGAAATCATCTTTACTAACGAATTAAAGGCTTGATAAGATGTGTGGCCACCACACTTCTGGATGCACTGTTGCAACCGGCTCGGGACAGCTCGGGGGTTCAGGAGGTCAAACTCGGACAACTGCGGCATGTCAGTCTTTCACTCATTCAAGCAGATTACCTCGTGTGGCGAAAAGCAAATTGACAATAGACTGAGTTTTGCTCATATCATGCCCATATGCTTTGCAATACCTGTCATACTTCCACTATCAACTACTAACTTTCGATCTAACTTTAATCGACAAGCACAAGATCGAAAGTTGGTGTTGAAGATAAAGAGGAACAACGAAGATCAACCAAACCCTTCAACAGACGTGAGAACACTTGCGCAGCGACTAGTGGAACATGATGCCTCAACTGTCATCCAAGACCTCCTGAACAGTGTCCCGAGCCGGTTGCAACAGTGCACCCAGAAGTGTGGTGGCCACACATATTATTAAGCCTTTAATTCGTTAGTAAAGATGATTTCTTCTGGTGTCCTCTTTTTTGGCTGGAAGTATGTATACGCATCTCTTCATAATGAAGAGGAAACCTGTCTCTGCCTCGTTTTTGCATGGCGCTATTTTTTCATAGCAGTTTTCTTTAAAAATGAAATTTTCTGTGTTTTCTCTTATCAACTGAAACGTACGAAGTCTAGAACCATGATTTTCGGTATGGAATATCTTCAGGTCATTTGCTATGATGTGCATGCTTCTGATCGGTGATGTGTGCGATCAAGGAAAAAGTCAGGTTAGTGTACTTAAAAGATAATAATACACAAAAGTTAATCATGTTAGTCCTAAAAACGACTGATAGGCGTTCACGCCGGTCAACGGGTAAGATACTTGTACACTCCTACATATAAAGAATAACACATTAGGCGCACAGAACAATAAAACAGAATATTCAAGATGTGAGTAGTCCAGAAAGGCTAACAAAAATCGGAAAGAAGGGGCTCATCAGCAACATGACCAGCTAGGTCGCGTTTCGGGTCCTTTTTACCAAAACTGCAATCTGCGTCACATTGGATCAACATGCGTTTTTCTTTGATCGTGTATGACAAGAAGAAGAACTGGGGTAGAACTCGGCAGACGCGCAGATTCGTAGTAGACATAGGATGTACATCATTCTGTGAAAGTCTCATTTCTCGCTTCTTGAAGTTTGCTACCACAATGGTACGACTACCGTGTGCGTGCATGATTGAATGACTTCAATTAGCGCTTAACTTTATCAGGCTTGCTTTTAGAATCGACTCATCATAGGAGTATCGAAAGCATGAGCGATGGAGGAAACCCCATCAGCGATTTGCCCCTGAAACCAATTAAGTCTGCCGTTGTATGCACCTGAGCTTCTACTTGCAAATATATAAATTTCATTAAATTTGAAGTCTGGACGGATTGTGGCTAAACAAAAGACTCTTATCAATAATTCTAATTTATGACTTTTATTTTCTCTTTGCCAGACGGTCTCAAAGGGTCACGTCCATTAGCCAAAGTAATTATGTGAATTTGAAAATCAATCTTTCAATCCAACTTCTGTAGATTTTTGCATTGTGAAACCGTGTTGGTGCAAACGAATCATTATTTAGTCTCATTATATAGCTGACGCCGAAAATAATGAAGCATGCGTCGTCTTGTTCAGTATGACGACAGATGCTTCTTATTTGATGTACTGACATCTTTAATTCAGTCTGAGTACGAGTATCACCTTTGTCACCATTGCTCAATCCATACGTGAAAGAAAAATTCGAAATGTTTTGTTTTTGTGTTCTTGAGATTACATACTAGACATGACTTTGCTTCGCGGAGGTGGGAAGTTCGAGTAGATAGGCAGCTGCCAGATGAATCATCCCTATCTGACCAACTGCATGATATAGTGTTGATCGATGCGATAGGGAAGAGGATGATTATGAATTGTTCCCTGAGAGGAGAGAGCTTTAAGACTTTCCACAAGAGAAAAGATGCTAAATATGAAGAACTTGCCGAGGGGATTCGAAAGCAAGGGAGGAAGTGTGGGCTCAGTGGCGGATTCAGAGGGGGATTCGGAATGCCTCCCTCCCACCGAATAGTCTATTTCAGCTTTCTTCATTCAGTTAAACTTTTCCTGCAACTGAGGAAGGGGCAAGTGCAAAAATAATGAAATACTCTTTAAATTGTCAGTGTGTGCAGATTTCTCAAATACTGTAATGATTGTTTATGCCGGGAATTGCTCATGTCATGTTTTACGCTGATTGTTGGCTATACTAATCACGAATTGGACCTGGATCTGGCATGAAGTGCTTGAAGTAACCATCAACGTCAACTTCCATTGAGACCTGAGAGATAACCGCTTACAAATTTCAGTTAACAACAATTAAATTAAACGATAGATAGATCAAATTGCCATGCAAAAGATGAGCTGCTTGTAGGAATCGAACCTACGACCAAGGTTAACTAGACCTGTGCTCTGCCAACTGAGCTACGAGCCACTTACGCGACGGTGTCACTTGACAGGATCAAACGCCCAATAAAGTCGATCTTTTAAAAAGTCAAAAATAAGGGATTAATTGAAATCCTCTGCCCATTTCCAGGAACCACTTGCAATGATTGCTAGCATTGATGCATGCTCATTGCTGACTCTGAAGTTCACATTGATGCCCAAACAGTGACCGACAGCCTTTCATTGAATCGAGGATCAACTTTCTATAATTTATGCATCTGCGTTTTGAAAACTGCAGGAAAATCATTACTGCTATTATATTTACTTACTGCACAGTGCAACTGAAATGAAAGATTCTAAACAAATTTACCTCTGCTTCTACAACCACAGAATTAGTCTCTCAGTTCACACTGAAGGAGCGGAGCATATTTGTCTAATTCTGTGAACCTAACATTTTATTGACAATCATTTTATGCTTTTACAAACATCCTTTTTCTCGAAGAATTATTTCAGTCTCTACTAAGGTCTGAAAATATAACCTACGAATAAGATAAACAAATTAACTGCTTCAAATTTTGACAAAACGTGCAGATAAACATGCGTGCACGCTGTACTTCTAAATTTTTCTTTTCATTGATAACTACAAAATTTAAATAATAAATTCAACTTTTTTGTGAGCGAGCCAAGCCCACATCATATGTATTCGCAGTTGGGTGAGCTCCGACTTAATTTTTTATGACCTGCACTCCAGTTAAGCGTACCCAAGTGCGCTCCGAGCCGCGGTGTGCAAAGTCGGAGTGCACATGCTATTCACAGATCCCCCACCACCGGAAATTCCTAGATCCGCCACTGTGTGTACTCATGCCCTTTGAAGTGGGATGCCGCGGTTTCGTTGCTTCATCGATGAGGAAATGTGTTGCTAAAGACGAGGTTAAAGGCGGAAAGATCACCATCAATAAGTTGAATGCAAAGGCGGAAGAAGATAGCCGCTGTGTTAAAGACCTGGACGCAAAGAGCTGTTGCGGAACCACCATCCTGAAAGATACTGAGCTTAATGGTGTTTGAGGTCCGTTTTGGGTGCCGCCACAGAATTAGATTCATCTGCGCGCGCTTCGGTTTCCTAGAAAGGAAGAATTGTATGTAACCTTAATATTGAAATGGCACATCACAATTAGACAACTTGCTCCTTCTCGAATGGATAATTCGTGTATCGCTTGCTATTGGAAATGGCAAAAAATAAGCTGTCAGCAGAGGACATCAGAGCCAGTGAGAGATGCGTGCGTGCTGTGATATCACGTCGCACACACCAAAACACACATCCCTGTCTTGGCTTCGATTCAATGTATGCACTATACAGTGAGCAATGCCGAGGAGAGGATCATCAAGTGAACTAATTTTCGTACGCCTGCTACTTTCTTTAATAATGATCGGAAGGGCCAACATTATGGAGAAAACTTGTGGGCAACGATCTGAATTCTTCGAATCTGAAGGAATTTTGGCAATCGAAGCACTTTGCTGGAACTCACATTAATCCGCAAGCGACGCACGACTTTTTTTCCTATCTCTGGAATTCCTTTTTGTCCACCTAATAGGTTCCTCAATGTGCCGCCCATTTCGTATTAATCGCACTTCTAGCAAACCGAAGCAGATAAACAAAATATTTAATTCTGTGGGTGCAGCAGTACTGAAATATGGTCCTTTGCATCATAAAATGAACATGAAATTTTGTTTTAGAAATAGATAAGAGTTTATTACTTCAGTTAGATACTTTGTAGAGAAAATACATAAATTAGTCACAACTGAAACGTCATCTAGTTATAATTCTTGTTCTTTCTCACTAAAATGTAACCGGATTTGATATGTGAGTTTAACATGCGCTTTGAAGATATCAACTCACCTGATACAAACTCAGCTGCTCATCCGTGAACGTGCTCACTCTGTTACCCATTGTCTGCAAGATTCAAAACATGAATAATATTCAAACAGAGGATTTTGAATAAATAATGTGTTCCTAATTGTCAGCGTCATTTTACTTGTAAATTTCGTCAATGCATAAATTTCATCAAATGGAAGTACAACATGCAAAACTTGCGCTTTGCAATAAATGTTCCCAGTATAAGCGATGACCATGGCAAGAGTATGGAATCAGAGACTATTGAATCCGCTTTGATATTAACAAGACACCCTTCTTATGATGGTAGCATGCAACCAAAGCCAATACAAAGAAAGCAGGCATTTGACTAAGAGTAGCTTTTCGAGTAGCTGTAGTATCGTATGACACTAATCTATTTCTTTAGTTTCGTCATTTAGATGAGAATGATAAAAATGATATTTTAGACATGCACTACACCCAATTTCAAAGTCAACGAAATGAAATGTTGCCTTGCACTCACGGATTGCTCAAGATACATCGATGTGAGTACATCTTAAAGTTTAGATAGTTGCAACCATAGAATTAGACAGGTCTTCTCTTCTTCTTTTTGACTAGAAAGGAAACATTGGAACATGTAACGTTAATGAATGGCACAATCTCCTGACATAACATCATAGCAATCGAACAATGAGCAGCCAGTTCATCATTAAACACGCCAATTTCTACAAAGTTTCAGTGACTGTTATCAACCGGATCACACAGCAAAGAGACACAGGCGATGTCAAGTTCCACAGAGAAGTTTGTGAACGCTTTTTTGTGCGCCCTCTAATTTTTTTTTTAAAATGATCGGAGGGCCCAACATTATCGAGAAAACTTTTACGCAATGATCTGAATTCTTCGAATCTGAAGGAGTCGTGGCGATCGGAGCATTTTCAAGGGATTCAGAACAATCCGCAAGCGACGCACGACTATTTTTCCTATCTCTGTAAGGTATTAAAAATTTCTTTTTGCCCATTTATTAAGTTCCTGCATGTGCCATCTGTTTTGAATCAGTTTGCACTTCTAGCAATGTGATGCGGTTAAACATTCTAATTCTGTGGATGCAACCATTAATTCACCGATTTCAATGTTGAAAATCGCTTGCAGCAGAAGCGGCAGCCAGCACGAGCTTCTGCAGGGAGCGAGGCCGACAATGAGACTTTCACAGAATGATGTACACCTCATAGTCCGGCAGCCACAGCGAGTTTCTGCAGGGAACGAGCCCGACAATGAGACTTTCACAGAATGATGTACACCTCATAGTCCGGCAGCCAGCACGAGTTTCTGCAGGGAACGAGGCCGACAGTGAGACTTTCACAGAATGATGTACACCTCATAGTGCGGCAGCCAGAACGAGTTTCTGCAGGGAACGAGGCCGAAAGTGAGACTTTCACAGAATGATGTACACCTCATAGTCCGGCAGCAGCCAGCACGAGTTTCTGCAGGGAACGAGGCCGAAAGTGAGACTTTCACAGAATGATGTACACCTCATAGTCCGGCAGCCAGCACGAGTTTGTGCAGGGAACGAGGCCGAAAGTGAGACTTTCACAGAATGATGTACACCTCATAGTCCGGCAGCCAGCACGAGTTTCTGTAGGGAACGAGGCCGACAATGAGACTTTCACAGAATGATGTGCACCTCATAGTCCGGCAGCCAGCACGAGTTTGTGCAGGGAACGAGACCGAAAGTGAGACTTTCACAGAATGATGTACACCTCATAGTCCGGCAGCAGCCAGCACGAGTTTCTGCAGGGAACGAGGCCGACAATGAGACTTTCACAGAATGATGTGCACCTCATAGTCCGGCAGCCACAGCGAGTTTCTGCAGGGAACGAGGCCGACAATGAGACTTTCACAGAATGATTGATGTGCACCTCATAGTCCGGCAGCCAGCACGAGTTTCTGCAGGGAACGAGGCCGAAAGTGAGACTTTCACAGAATGATGTACACCTCATAGTCCGGCAGCAGCCAGCACGAGTTTCTGTAGGGAACGAGGCCGAAAGTGAGACTTTCACAGAATGATGTGCACCTCATAGTCCGGCAGCAGCCAGCACGAGTTTCTGCAGGGAACGAGGCCGACAATGAGACTTTCACAGAATGATGTACACCTCATAGTCCGGCAGCCAGCACGAGTTTCTGCAGGGAACGAGCCCGACAATGAGACTTTCACAGAATGATGTACACCTCATAGTCCGGCAGCAGCCAGCACGAGTTTCTGTAGGGAACGAGGCCGAAAATGAGACTTTCACAGAGTGATGTGCTCTCTTTGCTTACTACGAATCTGCGTGTCTGCCGAATTCTAGTGAGTTCCTCTTCTTGTCAGACAGAATCAAAGAAAACTACAGATTACTCTAGACGCAGATTGAAGTTTTTGCTAGAAATGAGATTTTCTGCGTTTTCGCATATCAACTGGAAAGTATTAAACCCAGAGTTATAATTTTTGGCATGAAATGTTTTCGGGACATTTAATATGATGTACATGTGCTATTATCATCCATCTAATCGGCAAAGCATGCGAGAATGTGGTTGAATGTGGATAAAGTTGCTCAAAATGTTTGTGTTTTCCGACATTAAGAGGCTCGCCAAATCTAAATGTTTTAAGCTTTATAGACAGGAGTGCATGAACATGAAAGGAAATTACTTGAAGTCATTTCATGCCAACAATTATGACTCTGGCCTCCGTACTTTTCGTTTAATCAGACAAAATGTAGAAAATTTCATTTTCACCAAAAACTGCATCTGCATTCTGTGAAAGTGTCATTTTCGGTCTCGTTCCCTACAGAAACTCAGGCTGGCTGCCGGACTATGAGGTGTACATCATTCTGTGAAAGTCTCACTTTCGGCCTCGTCCCCTGCACAAACTCGTGCTGGCTGCTGCCGGACTATGAGGTGTACATCATTCTGTGAAAGTCTCACTTTCGGCCTCGTTCCCTGCAGAAACTCGTGCTGGCTGCTGCCGGACTATGAGGTGTACATCATTCTGTGAAAGTCTCACTTTCGGCCTCGTTCCCTGCAGAAACTCGTGCTGGCTGCTGCCGGACTATGAGGTGTACATCATTCTGTGAAAGTCTCATTGTCGGCCTCGTTCCCTGCAGAAACTCGTGCTGGCTGCCGGACTATGAGGTGTACATCATTCTGTGAAAGTCTCATTGTCGGCCTCGTTCCCTGCAGAAACTCGTGCTGGCTGCCGGACTATGAGGTGCACATCATTCTGTGAAAGTCTCATTGTCGGCCTCGTTCCCTGCAGAAACTCGTGCTGGCTGCCGGACTATGAGGTGTACATCATTCTGTGAAAGTCTCATTGTCGGCCTCGTTCCCTGCAGAAACTCGTTCTGGCTGCCGGACTATGAGGTGCACATCCTTCTGTGAAAGTCTCACTTTCGGCCTAGTTCCCTGCAGAAACTCGCTCTGACTGCCGGACTATGAGGTGTACATCATTCTGTGAAAGTCTCATTGTCGGCCTCGTTCCCTGCAGAAACTCGTGCTGGCTGCCGGACTATGAGGTGTACATCATTCTGTGAAAGTCTCATTGTCGGCCTCGTTCCCTGCAGAAACTCGTGCTGGCTGCCGGACTATGAGGTGCACATCATTCTGTGAAAGTCTCATTGTCGGCCTCGTTCCCTGCAGAAACTCGTGCTGGCTGCCGGACTATGAGGTGCACATCATTCTGTGAAAGTCTCATTGTCGGCCTCGTTCCCTGCAGAAACTCGTGCTGGCTGCCGGACTATGAGGTGTACATCATTCTGTGAAAGTCTCATTGTCGGCCTCGTTCCCTGCAGAAACTCGTGCTGGCTGCCGGACTATGAGGTGCACATCAATCATTCTGTGAAAGTCTCATTGTCGGCCTCGTTCCCTGCAGAAACTCGCTGTGGCTGCCGGACTATGAGGTGCACATCATTCTGTGAAAGTCTCATTGTCGGCCTCGTTCCCTGCAGAAACTCGTTCTGGCTGCCGCACTATGAGGTGTACATCATTCTGTGAAAGTCTCATTGTCGGCTTCGTTCCCTGCAGAAACTCGTGCTGGCTGCCGGACTATGAGGTGTACATCATTCTGTGAAAGTCTCATTGTCGGGCTCGTTCCCTGCAGAAACTCGTGCTGGCTGCCGGACTAGACAGTGCTAGAATACAATCTCATATCGATAATCAATTTGATCACTTTCCACACTGCTAGTCAATCGATTTCTGAGCTCAGCATGCCGTTGGACCGAGAGCAAAGTCTTTGTAGAGTTTGAATATGCTACGAGCTAGGATGCTTTGTTCTTCATAAAGCTTGAAATGTGCATGCAACAAGGATTCACTAATAATGAACCTCTTGATGAACCGCAGCCATATTCTCGCGGTAAGTTTGCACTAGACCGATAACTTGAAGTATACCCACATAAATAAATTAAAATAAAATCACTCTGTGTGTACAAACATAAGTAAATCGCTTTCTCAAAACATCGGATAGATCAAATTATTTATTTGATTTCCAAGCCGATTGAGTGATAACAAATTAACCGTATTATGCAAAAATGCGAAAAGGAAATCTTAGGTACTCGTTTTCCGCATGAAATCGGAAAGATGAAGTCATTCTTTTTCTACAAAAGTGATATAGTCTACGGGACTATGAACCAAGTATCTTATGATACTCAGTATATTAAAACACTATATCTTCGATTTGTTTCATTTAATGAATTTTTGTCATTTGTTGATTTTCAGCGCCGTCTTTTGTCCCATATTCGAAGCACATGACACTTGCATTTTTATATTCACCAGGAGTACCATAATATACTGATATTGACTGGACGATCGCGCCTACAAAACTGATGCAGAGAAAAATGTTCCTATTTTTCACAAGTGAAGATGAAGATCGTGCTTACAGGTGGTTCCCAAAAACGGAAGCTCGCTGTGTTTCATTTCCAAGAGAAATGAAAAATAGGAATATTAACAAGGCGACCTTTAAAGAATATTTGAGAATTTGATTACGCATTTCTACAAGTAGTCAGGCGTCTTTGTACTCGCAAAGAAGGTATGCGGAGTCGGAGTCCCGAAGTCCTATCATTTTTGCTGGAGCTCTATCAAATGATAGGACTCCGGACTCAGGCCTGTAACTAGACCCGAAATATAATACAACTATCTCCGTCAAACAAAAGTACAGAGACAGCATACTGTGCATGCAAAGCCTGTAATAGTTGAGGGAATGAACCGTAATAGTGAAAAGAGGATTGTCTTTTCACTCGGTGATTTAATAGAGAAGACAAGCCTTCCTAGCCTCGATCACACCAACGCGCCAAAGGTCACATCAGAGACAAAAAGTGAAATAGCAGTATGTTTGCGAACATTACCTCCTACCCTCACATTAATCGTGTGTGATGTCTCCTCCAAAGCGCATATTAAAATCGAAAGTGTACTCATATTTTTTGGAGAAGGATGGGGATATTTCTGCCTGGTAGACACTGGAACAAAACCGTGTGAACCACACATCAAGAAGATGGGAGGAGCAGAGTCGCATGCATCCAACTTAAAGCGACATTTAATCAACTTTCATCGAAAATGATTGACAATTGATACAGCATTGATCACTGAAGATAGGTTCAGGTAGGCCTATAATGATCTATGATATAGGCTACCGGTTTGTTTTTCAAAAAACTAGGCTTTATATACTTGTCACCCGGAGTCGGAGTCCTATCAAAATGATAGGACTCCGCATCCCTGTCCCAAAGACATGCTGTTTTTAGTTATAGGCTTACTTATATTGTCATTTTGCATTCACTTTTTTCCAAGATTTAAGCAGCCTATCTTTTGTATTAATGTGCCTGTGATGAATTCCGGTCAGGGTAAGCGTTTGGCGTAAATCCTCTCTTTGTAAAACATTTTGGGGACCCCAACGGTAATTGACGCTACATTAGTTCATGGTTATTAGAGACCTGTATGCAACCTTTTCATTTTCCCCGAATTTGCCCAATGAATTTGCTTACCGATGAAAAATGGCATGATGGCACCATCATAATGCCGAAATGCATCTTAACAAATTCTTTTCACGATGTTTTCAACCTTGATTGAGAAATGATGACCCTTCCATGGTGCCTCATGCCATACCGTGATGGATGAAACATTGACCGGGCGTTCGCATTAATTTCGTTAATAGGCCATCTTGGCTCTATCCCACTGCCAGCATTGGGAATTTTATCCCAAGGATCGAGCCAATACTGACGTGGAAAATTGTGACTTGTGGATTGATCAACATTTCTCGGTGATTATATGTCCAATCGAAAATACATGGTTAAAGCAAATAATGAAATGTCGACATGAAAAGAGGTTTTCCGCAAGGCTCTGTGTTGGGTCCATCATTATTTCTGATCTTCATATCGGACATAAGCACAAGCCCGAAGCAGTGATTTGGACTTTTCGCACCCTCGTTGAATCCCTTTCACTAAATCTAAGATGCTGGGTCTACAGGTACTGATCAATAGCCAACTATCCTGTGCTGAGCATGCAAAAGAAATGATACTTAAGGCCAATCGACGATTTTGTATTCTTCGAAAGGCAAATAAATTTACTGAGGAGATCTGCTGACCATATAATGTGCTCTCATTCGATCATTGTTTGAATATGAATTTCCGGTTATTTTTCATTTCCCAAGTCACTTGAGAACAAGCTCGAAAGAATCTATAAGCGCGCACTAAGAATGAGCATGGGTGATACATATATAGCCCGAGTATACGTGTATATGTATGCATAAGCAGTAATAGCAGAAGTAGGTTTGTTTGACAGTTATGAAATGGCAGCATTCTTGCTTCTTGGTGAGAAGACATGATAGACAGATGTCGAAGATTTTATGTGCAGACATGTAGAGATGACGCAAGATAAGCGTTGCGTAACGGATTGCTGCTTGTAGCTGTGCTTTCGAGTCTTCATACAATCAGGGCATTGTTTGATAAAACTGATAGCTGCTATATCAGTGTGAAGTTATCATCCGTTATCGCTTCGTAGTTGAAACTGCAAGACATCTATTTTTAGAAAGTTCTCTATGCGGCTACCAGCATTTCTTCAGAGCTTTGTCATGTTAAGTAGAGTGTGCGACTAGAGTAATTGCAACTGACATCAAATTTTCAGGAAAATTTGCACCGTGATTTGCTAATTTAAAATGAAGTCGTGGTCGAGCAAGCACGTACTGATAGACAATGATTGAGCTGATGTAGACATATACGGAGTGTACTCAACATTTTCGAAAATATTATTAAATATCACTGGACCCTCTTCCATTGTTCAAAAGTTATCCAAGCAAAACAGATAACTGTCTGAAACAATTGCCATCATATTTGTCGCCACTGTTAAAAACAGGTTAAAAGCAAAGGACGTAGGGCAGGTTGAATACTTGCACTGTGAATCGCTCAATACCAATTACATACTAAGGATGCATACCAAAATATTTTTTGGTATATTTCTGTATTCTTTTGGTATATATTTGTATGCTTTTTGTATGTTATTTCAAATGTGGTATGCTTTAAATGCTAAAGCCATACTAGCACAATGTTAAAAGAAAGCATAAATTATGTCCAAAGTATCTTGATTTCAGGCCTTTTGTCAATGAAGATCGCACTAATGTTACTACTGTTCTGTAAGTAGTGAGATAATGACATTCAGGAGTCATGCTTTCAATGCTGAATTCGATTTTAATACATGTAGGTCTAAGGCATTTCATGAATAATCAAAAAGTATTCAACCATCAACAATTATGCATTATGTAATTTTGAAATTAAGCATATTATCAATCCGAAATAAAAACCCATTATAATTAATGAACGCAAAAATAGTCATGATTGAGATATATAAGTCAACATGATTTCACAAACGTTACTGTTTGAATGAATTGATGTTTATCAACTTGGTTCTTAAAGTAGAGCTAACTAAGCGTTCTGTTAATGTTGCTAGACAAGTAGCAACGACGACATACTCGTGGAGCATAAACTTCATAATAAATTCAGTCTAGATAAAAATCACTCTATCAAACAAAAAATATTCACGACTGATATTACTGAAAAAAGTTATTTGACAGTAGTATGCAATATATATGCTTTGACATGTGACTTAAAGCTCTTCATACTAAACTCATACCAGAGGACGAATTTGCATCGGATCTCGTATATAAAACATACCAACAACTCGTATTTCATTGTAAAACAGCCAATCACAGATAGAATAGTTCGTATCGCTACATACCAATCTCATACGAAAGTAAGTGAGATGTGGCATGAAAAACATACCAGATCTCTGTAAACATGCGAGAATATCGTGTCAGATGTTAGTTTCAAATAGTATGTGATTTTCGTATCCAACGATTTACAGTGTGGAATAGTAAAAGGAATGAATTGAGATGACGATGGCACAAAAGGAAACATTTAGTGACGTAGAAGCCTAGTGAGCTGTTTAAAGGTGTACAAGCACTTTCGCGAAGGAGACTTGAAGTGTATTAAAAGGTCATTGGATGAATTTATGCACAGTTTATTCTGATTGACAGAGGGGAAAGCTAAAAGAGAGAATGTTTTGACTTGAGCGGATATATATTTACTAACAATCTAAGATTAACATCAGAAATAACAAGAGATAGAAATCTATGAGTTTCAAGCAGCAGATTCAATTTCTGAAGTGAACAGTTTCCGTCAGTGCTCATTTGATCTACATACTAAAGGAAGACTGCCTCATCAAGACTATTGATAGAAGTTGATGTTCTGCAACGTAATAACTGCAGTATTACAAAACTATTGTCTTTAGAACAATAACAATGATCACTTCGAACAATTTATATCCTGCAGGCATTTATTGACAGCTTGCACTTTGCTGTTCGAAAAATCAAATGCTTCCCTTTTGCTCGTTCGATTAATTACTAAAAAAATCCTATTTAAAATCATAATTATGACAGCAAAACGGAAAGAACGTGGCAAACTCTAATTTAATTCAAAAATCTGAATTAATGTAAAAACCACTGTATGTATTCAAATGCACATTTTAGTAAACAATATTGACAGGTAGGAAACAACCGTTGCCATTCTCACATGCAGTATAAGCCGGCACATGTGCCACATGACGATTAGAAATTATAGCATTCACTTCGATTAATATTGATTTTTAATAATCTCCGCTTTACTAAAGAAAGTGTCTTGATTTTCTAGGATCGCAATGAATCTTTTCCCAATGATTTGAAGCCTTTGGGTGTCCTCAAGTTGCACTTTCCATGAATACTCTCATTTGAAGGCATTTACATGTAGACTTGTAGAATGTATTTTTACAGATTGGTAGGTTTTAAAAGGAAATCTTTCTCGCTTCATAAATCCACATTCGAGGTAGCCTAGTGTATTTACTCATCGGATCCGGATTCATCCAGATGCAGCCCGATGCTATCATTATTTTTTGGAATGTATTCTTCTGTATGGAGGCGCTTTCTCCTAAACAGGAAGGCGCTGTTTGCATGATAGCTCAATCTGAAAATATATTGATCGCAATCTGATCTGTTAAAAGAGGTCACAGTTTAATCTGATCACAAAAACTTTAGCGGAAGTTCCTTCATACCACTGGTGCCGTAATTAACGCCACGAAGTAATTTAAATGATTAAAGTTGTTGTAATATGTAATGTGAAGGCTTCGGAAGAAAGTCAATAAATCCTTCATTTCTAATGATATTATGTGATGTAGAGGCTCTTTTTACATCAGTGCCTGTCAATTTGGCTTTGAAAGTAGTGGTTGAGAGATTGGCTCAAGATTCTGCATGAGACCAACGCACTCGGCTTTCTGATATTCTTGTGCTGCTTGAATTTTGCTTGCATAGCACATTCTTTATTTACAAAAATGTGTATTATAGTCAGACGTTTGGATGCCCTATGGACAGTCAATATCCGTTGTTTTAGCTAATCTTGTTATGAAGAATGTCGGAAATCGCATTTTTCACAATCAAATCATACTGTATTATTCTAGCGTATAGATACGTGGAAGCCACGTGAGTCGTCTTGAATAGCTGCTGATGGTCATATTATTAATTTGATAACAACAATTTCTGTAGTGTATCTGATAATAATAGCCACGCGTGGGTCGTATTGCCAGAGTTGAAAGAGTCATTATTTATGGAATTTATAAATTATATTGAGGAATCTATTTCCTTCACCGTTGAGCAGGAAAAAAGATTGTTTTATCTAAAACGTAATTTTCATTAAGCGGCACTTTGATGGAGTTTTTTGGTTAATTATGATTTATGCTGTAAGCCTTGCTGCTGATTGTTGAATAAGATGGTTGATAGAATTCCTACATTTTATTACTTTTTGACAATATTCCGGAGTTATGACTCCATTCTCAAGTTAAGCGAGATAAAAAAGACTAAGCAAGCTAAATACGAAAAGGACACAATATTTGAAATACACAGGAATTAGAAAATCAGAGTGTGAAAATCTGATAGCTCATCTTTGTTGTTGATAGATGGCTTCAAAATCTTGATCTGCATAACCTCACGGAAGATTTATTATTACATCTTTTTCAATGAATCGAAAACATATTGAGCCCAGGCGCTTCGGAGAACTTCGCTTCATTCTATCATCCTTTATTTACGAGTAACAAACCAAATTGCAATTTCAAAGACAATGTCTTCTTCGTTAGTGGTTTAAATATAAAAGCACACGTTAAAATCAATCAGTCATCAAAAGAGAAATTCAGTCCAATAGAAAGCTACAAACGTAAAAACAATGGTACCGAAGTAGTGTTACTGTTTAACAATAATTGAACAATGATGTGAACGATAATTCCGCTTTCTCTGTCATTGCCCGAACGAATAATACTCGTATCTCAGAATCTGTACTCATTGCCGCTACTGACAGGTCTTTATTGTTAAACAGTAACACTACTTCGGTACCATTGTTTTTACGTTTGTAGCTTTCTATTGGACTAAATTTCTCTTTTGATGACTGATTGATTTTAACGTGTGCTTTTATATTTAAATCAGTGACGAAGAGGACATTGTCTTTGAAATTGCAATTTGGTTTGTTACTCGTAAATAAAGGATGATAGAATGAAGCGAAGTTCTCCGTAGATCTTTTTTGTTCAGTGGTTGAAGATGAAAATAATTTGCGCCATAACTTGCTTGCTGGTTGATGTCAAAGGCGACCTAACTTATGGCGAATCAATAGATATCGGTGGACACGAGGATCACTCGTCTCATGGCTCTAGCTATCCCATGGCTCTCCCATGGATGTTGTATGATTGACACTTTGTTGGTCATTGGTTTGGCGCATCTTGAGATGCATGCCTTTTGATCTGAGATGTTCAGTGATTCTGATATGCAGTTTCCTTATTGTACTACCGACGTAGAGTTGATACTACGTAGCGACGTAGCGCTTGATTAGAAATAGATTGAAGTGCTTCAATGTAATTTTCCTTCAGAAATCTCTGTTTTACCTATCACTTGTAGACACTTCATGATACATTTATACAGCTCATGACTTTGAATGTAGCTACGTGTGCTATCGAAATGCTCAAAACTTCATTCGCTCAAGAAAAGTAATTCGCATAATTATCTAAATTGTGAAAAGCATCCATATCCAATAAGCAAGGCATCCAAATGCTATTCACTATTTGTCCAAAAGAATGCATCAATTTCTTTCTTGAGGATAGTTTTATGAATATCGTTTTATCTTTTGGTATCTTTTTCTAGAATCCGTAGAAATGAACTAATCGTCACAAAACTCTAAACACAAGTAAGTGAGGTTGTTCTCCACTCACATGCAAAAATTTAGGCAAATCGGGCAATTACTTTTTGAATTAGGAGCGATGAATTGAAGTGAATCGATGCCGGCAGCTTGATTTGACTTCTTATGACCTCACCGTCGGAGCAGAAAGCAGTTGAGGTCAACAAAGTCATTTCCCGACAACTCGTGAGGTGATGATGACCAGGCCATATACCTTGTAGTAACATGCTTGGCTTGATGAAGGTGTGGCAAAGTAGTGGTCGTGAGAAGATTTCAAATGGCAGTGGATGAGACGAAGAGGGAGAGAAAACAATGCACACACGAGTAGCAATAATGCGTCGAACAGACGAAGTCAGATCAAGTAGCAGACTTCGATACACTTGACGTCATCGTCTCTCATGCAAAACGTACTTGTCTGATCTGCATAATTTTTTGCATATGGGTAGAAAATATGCATAAGTACTTCTACCTGGAGTTCGGTGACGATTGATTTCTTTGGGTAGATTTTAGACGAATTTGAAATCCTGGGGGGAAAGATGAGCCATAAGTACTTTTTGACTCATAGGCAACTCGTCCATTTCACAATTTCAATATCAAAATTAGGAACCATTAAACGGATTCCTAGCAAAATTCGGTAAAATGGTTGGAATGACAAAAAATAAACCAAAAAAGTAAGCAAAATTTTGTATTGCTTTTTACCTTACGAAAGTGACTTAGTACTCCGATTTCCAACCTATTTAGAGCATTGTTTTAGGAGGTAGGGAGTCCTCAGATTAATATCTCTGGCATTGAATGACAACATTTTCCTCCCAGTTTGGTTTCGGAAGCACCGGATAGAAAACTCTTGTATTCATCGAATAGTGACGCGATGCATTGAGATAACAGCGTTATCTCTGCACTGTAGAGTCGAGATACAGTTCCGTTACATAAACATGCGTGATTGGCATTCGGTAGAATTCGTAACAATATCATTCCTTCTGTCAGAGCCACAATTTCATTGGTGATTTACCATTGATCTTATCGTTGCCATTCGAATACTTTGCACCAGAATTGACAGGCTATTCCAACTGTGTCATTCCTCGCAAAATGACAGAAGAAGGTGGTAAAAAGTTTTGCCCAGGACTTCTGTGGGCATTCTTATGGTTCCTCATCTTTATCTTCTTGGCGTGGCCTGTCGGATTTCTGATAGCGTATATCTATGTACTGCTGCTGCCGTTTACAGTGTGCATTGAGGCCCTGAAACCTGCTGCTGAGGCCATCCTGGGTGTGGTCACACTACCAGTGACAGTGGTTGAGAACATGATTGCAATGAAACCGATTTGTGGATAGCATTTTGGGGAATCAACCTGACATCTTCCGATGTTTTTATAGAAACTTGCATCAACCGGCAGTTAATTATTGTCACCTATTTTGGGTTGACGAATTTGGATGTAAAAATGCCTGTTGGTGAGTAGTTCTTGTTTTCACTGACAAATATTTTTGTAACATTAGCCATGTTGAATATTGAATATAATATTTGTTGCTAAACTGATGATCTTTTCATTAAGCGTCAAATTTGCACATTTCAGATAAAGTGTAGGCACTCCTGTACTTTACTGGTCCCTAAATATCCCCTCCTTTACTTTGCTGGTCCCAAATTTAGCACGGACGCTGACGTGTTGCTATGTGTCATATCGTGCGAATGAACTATGGCTGGTGATCTTTGAACTCCCACGCATTGTTTTAAGGGATTGGCTATCTTTTGTATTTAGTGTGTTGAGAAGGAATTTGACATGAAACTTGACGTCGAACAACATGAGAATAAGCTAGCAAGTCACCTTGATGAATTCATCTGGAGACAAAGGTATGCTAACAGTCATACAGATGCCTTCAACAATATTCTTGGACATCTTGCTAAATGGCATATAGCTCATTTTGATATGCACTTTATTTAACTTGCACATTATACACTGTAAATCGCTCAATACCAATCACATACGAAGGATACATACCAAAATATATTTTTGGTATATTTCTGTATTCTCTTGGTATACAATGTATAATTGTATGCTTTTCGTATGTTATTTCAAATGTGGTATGCTTTACATACTAAAGCCATACTACTACGATATTAAAAGAAAACATAAATCATGTCCAAAGTATGTTGATTTAAGGTCTTTTGTCAATAAGGATCACACTAATGTTACTACTGTTCTGTAAGTAGTGAGAAGATGACATTCAAGCGTCATACTTTCAATAATAAATTCGATTTTAATACATGTAGGTCTAAGGCATTTCATGAATAATCAATATTGTTCAGCCATCAACAATTATGCATTATGTAATTTTGAAATTAAGCATATTATCAATCCGAAAAAAAACACATTATAATTCATGAACGCAAAAATAGTTATGTTTGAGATATATAAGTCAACATGGTTGCACAAGAGATATCGTTTGTATGAAATGATGTTTATCAACTTAGTGTATAAAATATAGCTAACTAAACATCCTGTTAATGTTGCTAGACAAGTAGCAACGACGACAACCTCGTGGAGCACAAAATTCACAATAAACCTAATATACTTAAATATCACTTTATCAAAAAGAAATATTCACGACTGGAATTACCGAAAAAAGTTATTTGACAGTAGTATGTAATACATATATTTTTATCGGTATGTGACTTAACGCTGCACATACGAAATGCATACCAGAGACATACGAATAAGGATGAATTTGCATCGGGTCTCGTATATAAAACATACCAACAACTCGTATTTCAGTGTAAAACAGCCAATCACAGATAGAATAGTTCATATCGCTACACACCAATCACATACGAAAGTGAGATGTGGCATGAAAAACATACCAAATCTCTGTAAACATACGAGAATCTCGTATCAGATGCTAATTTCAAATTGTATGTGATTTTGGTATATGCTTGTATGTAATTTTCGTATCCAGCGATTTACAGTGATGGCTCTGGTGTCCTCTGCTGATTGTTTGCCATTTCCAATAACAAGCGATGAAACCGAAGCGCGCGCAGATGAATCTAATTCTGTGGTGGAGAGTGAATAGAAATCCGGCTCTCTATGATGATAAAGGACTAGGACGAACATAGACATTGATAGCAATAGAACGTGGACATGATTATCAGCGTGCTTTGTAAATAAATATTCACAGTTACTATCATTTCTCTTTTCTATAAAATCATTTTAATAAAACAACTTTCAATAAATCACCTTACGGCAAGATCCCACAACTCTAGCGGCGTGTTTCAGTCAATTGATTCCTCTTAGGATCTAGCAGCACTGACCTACATCGATCCCTTGATGATCGGCTGAAGTGAACATCGACAAATTGATATTGTCCATTCTCTCAATAACTTTAACAGAGCGGACTTTATCACAGCAGTTGCAAGGCAATTTTCTCCGTTTTTAAACTTAATAAATAGTTTCCGAAGTCCCAGTCTGTGTAGAAAATTAGATAAACTCAAAAAACCAAAAATCTTCCCATCAACGTATTCACAAGAAGAACAAGATTTCAATCATTGCAAAAATAGACAATTTAGATAAAAAATCGCTCATTTTTAGCAACATCTCCCTCCATCTGATCACTCTAGCGGATTTGCACTCATGTGCCGCATTTTTACCATGATCCTTTCGAAAAAAGTGCCACTTTTCTGCAAACATTTTTTCTGACAACTTCTTGCGAAATGTATTTATTTCCGGTGAATACACCACAATAATGCATGCTGTTGTGTAGCTTTCCATGCCTGCAGGCTAATAATCAGAATCTCAATAATCATGTAAATTTACCATAGCATGGTGTCCTGTCGTATTTCACAATGGAAAAATGCTTATCAAAAATATCAAGATACAGACTTCAAGACATGCGTGGTTAGAGGTAATTATGAGAGATATCCGTGTACAGAGGTAATTATGGAAATTATTAACCTCTTCTGAAATGTATTTATAGCATGCATTATAACAGATAATTGATGATTTATTTCGGTCAATAGAACTTATAAACCTCAGGGCTATCGACCTTCGGTTAATAAGTTCTATAATGACCTCAAAATCATCCATTATCTATTACATAATATTCTATTACCACAGACATATGTTACCACAGCATGGAAATTTGAAGATTTGAATGCTATGTTCTGATAACTATGTTACTAGAGCAGTAGTCGCCAAACTCAACCAGCCCGCGGTTTTTTCACTGCATCAAGTTTAACATACTTGCAGGGCGTAACCCAAGCAGTAGCTAGTCATTACAAGGTGAATCTTTACTGTGACACGCTTGAAAGCAAATCACAAAGTAAGTTCTGTTAATGAGGATTTATAACTTGGTTAATGATTTTGATTCATTCTATAAACACTAATGACGTTCAATAAAGAAGTAATTACTAAGCAATATAGTAGGTTGTGGATGTCGGAGGAACTGTAAACTCGCACAGGTCTAAACATAAAAAGCCTCCAACTTGAAATTGGCGCGCATTCCTTGCACAGATTAATCAATCTTTTCAATGTCCTTTTATTGATCTGTGGCTTCTCAGTACATCCAACCAGCCAGTTTGCGATGATTTTTAGGAAGCAGTCATAGCCGATATTTGACAAAAGTCCAAAACACAGCAAAAACGGAACATTTTAAACTTTGAATTGCTATCTGAAATACACAAATGAACGGTAGAGAAGTTGCATCAGTGGAAAGCTCACATGCCAAAATGTGATTCGGATTCATTTAACTCGGATCAATGCTTTAGAGGTAAAGGAGACGGCAGAATCCCTCCCCCTCCGGGGTTGCCGATGAGCTTCAAAGCTCGTAAATCAAACTAATGATAAACATATTAATACAGAAAAGGGTATACCGTTTGTCAGCCGAATTTCCCCAAATCAAGCTATTCTAATAGCGAGTAACAATTACAATAACAATGTGCATATTTACATTCCGCCTTCACAGGCTTCCGTCCATTGGCCCTATTACGAGATTTGAACTTCAATCCTACACAAAGTGATTGATATCCGTAGGCGGACAGACAGTGTTGATCAAGCGCGAGAATTCTGTCGTGTTTGACAGCTCGCTGGGTCATGCAGATGAAAAGGTGACAAACCTACTATACTGTCTTGATGATTTGTCATTGCATAAGACTAGTAATTCAAAAACATTTTTGCCTATACGAGACTACATGACCATGTGAGTGGAAAATTGCAGACTACAATTGACGCTGCTACTCTTGTGACTTATACCCGTAGAACAAAAATGACAAAATAGCTTCTCACTTTTCCAGAAAGCTTATACTTCGACAATAGCGCAAGTGCTGCTTTTGAAATGACCCCTGGCAATGATGATATTAATGATTTGGTAGTCTAGATTTATCTGTGTGATCTCTATAGTGTTTCTTCGTAAATCCGTAAAGTAGCTTGATAATACTGAAACAATCAAGTTTGAAAGAAACCATTTGAAAATTTCCGTTATGAAATTGTGAAAGATATGTCAACTTTATCACCTTGGACTTCATTAAAAAGAATATTTCTGATGCTCTTTAATAGGAGCATCATTACTCACACATCATCACAGACTCTAATAGGCCTGTAGATGTTTTTAAATCACAAAAATGCAATTTTTCATTATTTATTGAAACTAGAATAATAATCATCTTCATGTCTGTTATGTAGTCTTACAGACTTATCAGTCGTACATTTATTTACAGTCATTCGCAACAGGATGGGTGCATTCTCGGTCCAATGGTGGTATCATCTTGTTGCTATAGTAGCGGCTTGAAAATTTAATTCGTCTTTTTTCAAATAGATGACTTTTTCAGTATTTTTGGAGATTGATGGTGCATGTAGACGACTCTCAGTCTTTTGTGTTGCTAGGATCGATGACATTACCATTCGTAGGCAGAGTTGTAGTCATAAAGTTCGACACATATGTTCTTTATCATTTCCATAGCTGAGTGATGTGCAATCAGTGCAGCTCCTTACTAATCTGCAGGCCATGTGTTGGACAGTGTGTGCAGGTCAAGAAAACTTGCAACGAATTGAAGAAAAGCGCACATATTATAATTTCGCATATTTTTAAGTACTCACGCACAATACTCGAATATTTTCGTTTGTTCATCTGCATTCCCTATACATCTCATGACATCTGTCTTACACTGACAGCAAATAAGTTGCTAAAATGAGCAGTCAAGTCAGCCTCAGAGTATTCGTATATGTTTGCATAATTAATGACAGCTGTCTGGAAACTAAATTAGCAGCACATGTCAATTACTCTTGCCATGTTTGTTTGCATCAAAGATCATGACCACTTATGTTGAATTGCAAGTCATTACGTCAAAGCCATACAACTACTGAGGCAAATGAAATGATTGTTTACTTTGTGAATAATTTGTCATTTTGATCGCACACATGTGGAAAGTGAGAGTAAACATTCCAATGTGCTAGCAACCTATTAACTGCAATTTTTCACTGACTTACAATTAGTAAACATAGTCTGACAGGCGTACCAGCCAACGAAGCCGAAAATGAGACTTTCACAGGATGATGTACACCCTGCAACTAATACGAATCTGTGCGTCTGTCGAGCAGGAATTATTTCATCATTTTGTGTAGAATTAATTAATTGATTATTGCTAGTGCACCTGGAAGTACTCAAACGAAATTTCAGTACCGTGGAGAAAATGGTATTTGATTAATATTCGCAAAAGTAATCTCATTATGTTCAGTACACTGTAAACTGTAGGGCACCAATTTAGGCACGAAGCCGAAATTTCATGCCAGTTGGCGCCTAGGTAGCACCTTTCTAGTGCCTCGAGGCACCAGTAAGCGCCACTAGGCACTAATAGGCACCAAACCAAATGTTTGTTTATCCAATAAAATCGAAGGAAAAATCAATGGGCACGAACTTGGCACTATGAACTTCGTGCCTACTCGTGCCTTGTGTTGGTTAGAATTGATGCCTAAATTTCGTGTCTAATTTAAGTGAAATTTCGTGCCTTAGAGTTTACAGTGTACGCATCGCAATATCATAATACTTATTAACCCATTTATGTATATTGTTTCTTTTAAGCCACGTTTTGACACGCATTTTTCGGACTATATTGCTCAATAATGTTGATCCCTAAGAGACAAAACATACATTGCTTAGAACACCCGCAAATTGTATCAGAAAATTTTCATTTTTCAAATAGAAACTTTCATTTTCGAATTTCTTTTTATTCATGCATAAATGGGTTAAAGAAGGAGGTCAATGGCATTTTTCTTCTGGAAGAGATGCGAAATTGCTTCTGTGGACATACGGGTTTTCGATTTCAATAAGGACAGTCAAAGAATCATGTAAAACTCAGCAATTCATGAATGACATAGCGCAGAAGTTAACAATAGAGTGAAATCATGACAGACAGAGACTTTCAATGATGACATAGTGATATCTTGGACAAGTGGTACACATTCCCTCTTGAATTCCTTTTTTCTTTATTTGAAGTCAGAATGGCACTTATGAAATTCAATGTTATTATTGAAATCACTATTTCATTAACCAAGGCTTGCATGTCACTCTTGAGGTCCAGAACCTGTACGTGACAATTTGAAGACGATAGATCGACAAAAATGCTATGACCTTCTTTCCTTAAAGCTATATCTTCACAAAGTTTATTAAAATTCATCTTAGCATACGATTTCTACATTTTGCCGGACAATATTGCTCTCTGTTGCTATATTGTGCGTAATTGAGCTATGTTACAATGCGGAAAAAGGAGGGCAACAATGTATCCCGTAATGATGATTTCTCTATCTATGCATGTGAAAGACATTTTTGAAATCTCAATCAGCGTATATCTACATTTCAATTACGCAAAATAGTATTAACATAGATATTTTCGGGCAACAATGTAGGACATTTTCAGGCGACCCTCAAATGTCTACATTGTTGCCCTCAAAAATCCATGTTAAGGTTATATTGTCCGATAAATGCCATGCAATTCCTATGAGAGAAAAAAGCTCAATATATGTCCGCTACCACAGATGTTTCAGCGATTCATTGATCACATTCGATTAAGCGTTGCCGTTGTAGGCTGTAATGTTATTGCTTACGCGAATCAAAA
>CAJQUW010006172.1:0-32634 GCA_907163375.1 Prostheceraeus crozeri
CCGGTCTTCTTCCCATTACTGCCGAGGGGGGGGGGACGTCAGCGAAAATTTTTCTCTCCGATTGCTTTCAAATTCACCATACCGATGCAGAATTTCACGCTGAATCCGAATCTGGCCTCCGTTTTCCCATCCGATGGTTCGTTTTGGCGCTACAGCCCAAAACGTCCCAAATTCTAACTCTGTCGTTTTTCGAAAATTGTTGAAAATTTTTTCTCTCCGATTGACTTGAAACTCACCATGTTGATAGAGAATTTGACGCTAATTCCAAATCTGAAATCCGTTTTCCAATCCGATGCTTCGTTTTGAAGCTACAGCCCAAAACGTCCCAAATTCTAACTCTGTCGTTTTTCGTCAATCTCCCAAAATCTTAAATGGCGTCTCACATCTAAACAAAGACAGATATGAACAAGCCGATTCTTTCAGTGAATTTGTCTCACTCTTAGCTTTCAAACGAGCTATGGCACGACAAAATCCGTCCACTGGAAGCCAAGATCGAAGCTAGCTCTCCCGAAGGGGGGGACGTCAGCGAAAATTTTTTCTCTCCGATTGCTTTCAAATTCACCATACCGATGCAGAATTTCACGCTGAATCCGAATCTGGCCTCCGTTTTCCCATCCGATGGTTCGTTTTGGCGCTACAGCCCAAAACGTCCCAAATTCTAACTCTGTCGTTTTTCGAAAAATGTTGAAAATTTTTTCTCTCCGATTGACTTGAAACTCACCATGTTGATAGAGAATTTGACGCTAATTCCAAATCTGAAATCCGTTTTCCAATCCGATGCTTCGTTTTGAAGCTACAGCCCAAAACGTCCCAAATTCTAACTCTGTCGTTTTTCGCCAATGTCCCAAAATCTTAAATGGCGTCTCACATCTAAACAAAGACAGATATGAACAAGCCGATTCTTTCAGTGAATTTGTCTCACTCTTAGCTTTCAAACGAGCTATGGCACGACAAAATCCGTCCACTGGAAGCCAAGATCGAAGCTAGCTCTCCCGAAGGGGGGGGGACGTTAGCGAAAATTTTTTCTCTCCGATTGCTTTCAAATTCACCATACCGATGCAGAATTTCACGCTGAATCCGAATCTGGCCTCCGTTTTCCCATCCGATGGTTCGTTTTGGCGCTACAGCCCAAAACGTCCCAAATTCTAACTCTGTCGTTTTTCGAAAAATGTTGAAAATTTTTTCTCTCCGATTGACTTGAAACTCACCATGTTGATAGAGAATTTCATGCTGATTCCAAATCTGAAATCCGTTTTCCCATCCGATGCTTCGTTTTGAAGCTACAGCCCAAAACGTCCAAAATTCTAACTCTGTCGTTTTTCGCCAATCTCCCATAATCTTAAATGGCGTCTCACATCTAAACGAAGACAGATATGAACAAGCCGATTCTTTCAGTGAATTTGTCTCACTCTTAGCTTTCAAACGAGCTATTGCACGACAAAATCCGTCCACTAGAAGCAAAGTTGGAAGGTCGGTGCCGAGGGGGGGGGCGTCAGCGAAAATTTTTCTCTCCGATTGACTTGAAACTCACCATACCAATGCAGAATTTCACGCTGAATCCAAATCTGGCCTCCGTTTTCACATTCGAGCACTGCTTCCACTCGAAACAGCCCATTTTCAACCCAACATTCAGCAGATTGCACGATAAACATCACACACTATAGCCTCAAGTCAAAACCTGGCGGTCGCCCAAGTCCACCACGACACTCTGTCGTTTCAGAAGGGGGGGGACGTCAGCGAACCTTTCGGACCCACTTGGCCGGCACACCACGACACTCTGTCGTTCCAGAGGGGGGGGGAGTCAGACTCGAAGCACCACGGTGGCCGACCACGACACTCTGTCGTTCCAGAGGGGGGAGGCGCCGGTCGAGTGTTCGCCGTTTTCTTACTACTCACTTTATATTATGCTGAATGATAAAAGGGAAAAAGGAACGAGCGAATCTTTCTGTTCGAACAATAGGATAGGAATAGTTATTTGAATGAGCTAATTTACACGGCAAAAGATCGCTCAACAAATGCTCTGAGTCACTTTCAATTACACTGAACAAGTTTTGTGACAATTTAATTCGCCTACGTTCTAAACAACATCACATTTGTCACATTTTGATAGACCATTGCACATAATGCGATGGGCTCTCTTTTCAACTTTTACAAGCACATTGTTATCTTTTTTATTGAGGCCAACGAAGACTGGAGAAGCATAGTCAAAAACTGATCGAATGATTGCCAAATACATGTCATGTAACTTTATAGTGGAAACAAGGGGCTTTAATCGGCAAAGAAGATGTAAGCGACGACTGGCCTTTACACGCAAGTAATTCACATGATTGTCCCATGTTAATGTGTCATTCAAAATAACACCTAGACATTTTGCCATAGAAACTCGATTTACAGAAAGTGGCTCATCAAAAAATATGGGATTTCGGGAAACAAGCATGACATTAGACTTACTGGTATTCAACGTTAACATATTTAATGAACACCATCGTGCAACGTTCAAAGTTTCATCTTCAATAGCGCTACGAATACAAGATGCATTGCCGTTGGAAAATGGAACAACAATGCTGACATCATCGGCATATTTGACCATAGTACTCTCGTCAGATATATAACACAGATCTTTTATATACAGACAAAAAATGAAAGGTCCCAACACTGAACCTTGTGGGACACCACGAGAAATATTGACTGAACGAGAGAAGTGCCCATCGATTTTTACAACAGCTTTTCTGTGCTCAAAATAGGATCTAAGCCAAACAACAAGTTCGATCGGAAAGTGCATATTCAACATCTTTTCAAATACAATATTGTGATCAACACAGTCAAATGCTCTTGTCAAGTCAAAATTCAGAATTGCACAACCAAATTTTTGCCGATCATCAAAAGCACGCAGTGAAGCATCAACTAGCTTAATTAGAGCGGTGGTGGTGGAAGATCCTTTTCGGAAACCATGTTGCTCTCTTCCAAAATTTATGAAAAACATTTCGGCATAGCGGTTAAGAATAATTCGTTCCAGTAGTTTGGAGAGAACTGAAAAAGTTGAAATATATCGTAGTTTTTCTACATCAGGAGGCTTAGTTTTGGGAAGCGGGACAATAACTGCAGTCTTCCATCTGGACGGGAATATCATCTCCTTCAAGGAAGAATTATAAATGGCAGCCAACGGCTTTGAAATGACATCTGCGAGAAGTTTATATAACCGAGTAGGAATAGTGTCAATGCCAGATGATTTATTGAGAGGCAGCTTTTTCAACATGTTGTATACCTCTTGACTTGTCACTTCATTGAACCAATTCTCATTTAAATTGCCACATGCATTTATCTTCATCATATCATCAATAGAAGAGAAGCATTGAGCAACTTTATCAGCAATAAGATCAAGAAGATTATCAACACTGCCTTTCTCTGAAATCAAATGAGAAAAGTCATTTATATTTTTCGGCTTAGTTTGACAAGCAAACAATTCCCAGAGTCCATTCGGAGAAGACATTATTTTACTTGCCCAAATCTCTTTAGCACGAAGAATTTCTTTTTTCACCTTTTCTTTCAGCTCGTTATATCGTACCCAGTTCTTTGCACGAAAAGCAGCCCACCGCTCGTGAATAATTTTTTTTATGAGTGGTGTCATCCATTCTTTATCATTCTGAGTTATTGGAATGTATTTGAATGGAGCAAACTTTTCGATCAAAAAGTTCAAACAGTTGATGAAGGCATCCAACTTTTGTTCAACACCATCTACACCTTGAGTAACACCACTCCAATCGATTTTACAAGCGTGGTAATACAAAGCATCAATATTCGATTGTCTAAAATCATAAAGTCTATGATATCGTACACAGTTGGATTGTACATGACTTTGATTCTTAGGAGTGCAGGTTAGCATCAAGTGATCGGACGTACCAAGCGGAGCATCATATTTTACACCAGTTTCATCATAAATCATGCACAAATCTTTAGATACAAGAATGTGATCAAGGATGGCATTTTTTCTTGTCGACTGAACAATGAGATCAATTAAATCTAAATCAAAACACAATGCTTCAATATTGAAAGAATTCAAATCACCAGCTACAATTTGATGAAAATATGGCTTTCTTGTTAGAAAATCGTCGAAAATTTCCAATATACTGGTATGGATGCTAGAGAGTTCTTCGGAGCTTAAATTAGGAGGTATATACAAGTACAGCAGTAGAATATTTAGAGAATTGAACTCTACAATCAAATATTCTATGTCGCACCGGAGATGGTACATAGATGTAATATTCAAAAATGGCAAAATTGAATTTACATACACAGCGACTCCTCCACCTCTACGATGGCAGCGATCATTTCGAATACTCAAATATCCTGGGATATCAATAAGAGTTGAGTCAACCATATCACTTAACCATGTTTCTGTCACACAAATTAAATCAGGAGATTTCAGTGAAGCAGCAATTTTAAGCTCATCAATTTTCGGTAGCACTGAACGAGCATTTAAAAGAGTAATGGAGGGATAGCCGTCACTCGGTAAAAACCTCAATGAAAATTTGAATTTATATTTCCATTTGTCTGCACTTGTACAATCTTTCCTCTCTTAATCACAACGTTTTCACCACGATCTCGTCTGCTTTTCAAATCAAGACGGAGAGCCTTGCATTTCTCTCTTTCCATCTTTGTTTGGTCAGGATTAATGTAAATATTCGAAAATGATGTTGTATTTCGAAGCTTTCGAGCATTTCGAAGAATGTTTCCACGTGCATCATCATCAGCACATTTGAATCTGAGAAGACGAGGCTGAACAGAAGCCGATGCTCGTCCAATACGATGACAAGCTGCAACGTCAACTGAAAAAAGCCTGAAAAAAAAGCCTCACAGATTTTAGCGACGGACTCTTTATCACTTTCAATTCTTGATTCGGCAGAGCCTGATGTTATTTCAGCAAGACCTGATATAATCAGGAAGCTACGTCTCTTCAAGCCTTCTTGGAACACATTGCACATATCCTCAATGGTTAGAGGATTTGTATTTGCAATTTTGTTGTACTATTACTTATTCTAGGATCTTTTTGAATGAACACAGTCAATGTTGAGATGCTAAGGGGCACAATATTCTCTGAAACAAGATTTATGCAGTATGCAGAGATCATTTGCATGGATTGATTGCAGATTTTGCAATAAGACATGCTCAGATCGATTAGCTTTACAGTAGAAATTTTAGTAGTAGTGGGTAGTTCTTTTAAGATCGCACTGGAATACAGATTGTACACCAGTAATTTCATTATTTGTACCACTTTTTCTTTACTTATGTCGAAAACTACTTGAAATCATACAGCACAGAAATTACACATGAGCACGCATTGATGCCATTAGCATAATAGAGATGAAAATATTGCCAATAAGGAAGCGGCTGTAAGCAGTAGAGATTATAAAAATACATAAGTGAAGTAAAAGAAACATTGATAGTTATTAGTTTAAAATCAACATAGATGTAAATAGTAGAATTTGATGCAGAACGGAATGAATGCTGTCGCTCGCCTATGTTTTCTGATGATAGGAATCTCAAGATGACATGAAAATGTCAATATTCGAGGCGCGAGCTGGTGAAGATCGCTATGCGGATTGAGCACGTCGTAAAACTCTCTTAAAACTCTACAGATTCGATGATTTTCCAAATTAGCGAGACAATCATTACGCCAGTCAATACCACAAATGACACGATGGTATAGTCAATGCGATTTCGCAAGCAAATATTTAGTCTTCTTAGTGATGCTGATGAATGCTGGAGAATTAAATTCGATGACAACGAACATAGGCACTATACACAAGGATCAAGTCACACTTTGAAACATCCGCAAATTTAAGACGACGGAAAGGATTCTGTGGCTAGCACGTTTTCGTATATCAAATTAATGTGGTTGTCCTAAGTTAAGCAGAGGCTGAGAATGACACCGAGAAACGTCAGCTTTGTGCAAAACAATCTTTGTGATGAATCGACCAACCAATCAAGTGATGAAATTTTTGCGTCGCATGAACGTGTACTTCGTCTATGTTTAAAGTCGATCCATGCGAAGAGCACTAGTTGTTGATACGTATTATCTTCTTCAATGTCAATATAACGATTACTTTATACTCTGATTTCACTTTTACCTCTGCCTGCCTGAAGACGAGCGAAGCGCTCGGAAGCTCGCAACTTTAATAAAAATTCGTCCCGAGATTGGTCTTTTGGAAGTACTAATTGATTGCAATTGTATGGATCTCGGTGAAGAGGGAGTATTTCACATTAATTTATACTTGCAGTGTCTGAAACAAGAATTAAAACCAACACATCGTCGGTGTACAACGTTAACCGTTGTCCGTGCTGATCGTGTCTGCAATCTGCTCGTGAATGGTGCAGAATCTTGTCGTCGTTCCTACATTGTGTCCTACTAAATTTTACATCAGCTGAAACGTCCACTAATTGTCTGTGCTTCGGTATTCTTCGATTTCTACAATTTGCCCTCTGAAACCTTTGGGAAGCTATTTTATTGAAATCGTTCCATGAATTTCTGATTATCACTCACCTCGACGAATTTGTCACATCGCCGGCTATCTGGAGTTGATTGTATTGTATTCTTGCATCTCTAGTCATCATTAAATCGCTTTTGTCATCAAAATATCTAGGCTACAGTGGCAAGAGGAAGGTCTGTAGATGTTCCAAACAGCGTTATGAAACGACTGCAAGTACAAAAGGCGAGACGATATCTATACTATGTTTCAAAATGAAATGGGCATAATAAAAAAGACTTTGGATGCCTTGAATGACCGGATTTCAAAAATGGAAGAATCTTTTTAACAGTGCATGTGAAACATAAAGTAACTGCATGTGATTCTGAAGTATCGACTATCAAACTTGAGTTAGACTCTGAGCGGAGTCAGACCCAACAGACTTTTGAGCAGACACTTCATGATGTTAATGAGAGGGAAAAGCGCGAAAAAAGTTATTCCAAACTATGACCGGATTTGATAGCTGTAACAGAAGCATGGTTGACCCATGATCATGCAACCAAGTTCTTCGATATCCCAAACTACGTTTTTATCGTTGCGATCGTGTTGGTCAACGTGGTGGAGGAGTTCTGTGGTGGGTATCCGACGATTTTAGCTCAAAATTAGTTGAGATCCCTGATTATGCAAAGCCCGAAAACTTTGAATGCATTTAAATTGTCATCAATAGTGCTTATAGAGACCGAATCGAAATTCTTAGAGAGTACGACTGTTCACTCACGACTGTTCCTTTAATTTGCATTCATTTGGAGCATTTTTGACGCTACATTCCAATTTTTGGGTGGTTCGCAGTGTTTGAAGATAGTTCAGCAGCAATTCTAAATTTTAAAAAGTCAAGATATTGATCATATATCAATATTTGGATTGAATTCTTAATTTTAGCAAATTTTATTTAGTGATGGGATGAAGCTGTCTTTCTTACTAAAGTATGGGGCTAGTTCGGGAGAATTATGGCTATAGTTCTGAGTTTTGGCTACTTTTCATTTTAGCGGTTGCCATGGTGATATGGTGATAGTGCCTTCATCAAGGTAGAGCAACACACATTGATAACTTGGTAATCAATGATGAGCAGTGCATTCCATCAATTAGCCTACTACTAATGGCAATTTCTAAGTGACAGTAATATGAGTCATTTCTATCCCAATAACAAACAAAATGTATAGGCTTAATATTTACTAAACAATAACAATAGAAGTGTATATTTTCATCAAAATAGCAATCAAAAGTCGCAAATCAATCATTTACAGTCAGCAGCACAAATTCACATTTACTCAAAAAATGTTGTCACTGTCGATACAAGTTAGAAATTTTAGATATAATAATGTGGCACAAACGATTTTTTTCTACAGACTGTATAATGCTTCGGCAATCTTATGCGGTTGCTGGGTAAGTACATTGGAATGAGATGATGAAGGACATGTCGTTCGTGATTCTTGGCACGTTGGAAAAGTGGGTGACACTGTCTCCCCTGAATTTCGAAGAAGTCAGGTAGGCAAGTTGAGGTTCAGGATATACCATGTATAATGCGATGACATCGCCGAGTAAATTTGTCTATCAGAGGCTTGTCTCCCCTCAGAATGCTTCCATCATACATTTCACAGTCATAATAGAAGGCATGGACAATAGAAGCATATATTTGAACCAATTCTTTGCCTCTGTGCAGTCTTGGTCAAAAAGCTTTTCAATGTTCGTAGAAGATACTGAAGTCTCCTAGATTTCTTATAGCCTTTCTTTAATGTGAGTAGACCAGTTCATTGTTTTATCGAAATGAATGCCTAATACATTGATGCAGTCTATCAAATGTAAGCCGTTACGCTTCAACTTGGCATTTTAATAAGAAGATGAGCAGTCTTACTGTCATCTAATTTCAAACTGCTGTCACTTATCCAGGCAGACGAATGCTCCAATTCCAAATGACACTTACGCCTGTTATAGAGATGAGGAAAACATATCCAGATATTATCAGCGTATTTATAAAAGCCATCGTATAAAAGGGCACAATAATAAGTCACCGTTAGGTTGGGCATCGCGAAATAATTGAGCCGCCTATTATTAGACATTTTGCCTTGTGACAACTGCTATCGATTTTGAAATGCCTAAATTTAATATTTATAACTAAAGTATATCTCTCCTTCCATCATGTACATTGCATGCTCCATCACTACACCGACATTTGAACATTTCAGCTACCATTGTCATCCTCTCGACAGAATCATGCATGCAATGTTTTCATTTATTTCACTGTATTTATCATTTATGTTAGCCGCAAGTCGGCAATAAAACATTTTGACTTTTGACTTAAACCGAATTTGTTTCAAAAGTGGTTGAAGCGGGACAACAAAAACACAAAGCATAGATGGAGATAAAAATTACTCCTTGAGGGATCCCCGATTTTGTCATAACACAATTGATTGTTTTGAAATCATGCAACATACTTGAGGCATGTGCGTCAATCCTAAAGGAAGACATTAACACTCAGTTTACAACTACAAAATGCACCATTATGATTCAGTTGTCTGTCAATATAAGGGTTAAATTTTTTATGTACAAAGCCTCTAAAATATTTAGATCAAAGCTATTAGAGGCTTGAGCTAGGATTTTGAAATTTTCAGATTTGCATCTACACTTGCAATTTAATCTATGGTGAGAGATAGCCGACATTTGTAAACTGTGCTCCTTAATTTTAGCATTCATACGAGAATTTCTGACACACCTCGTATGTCGTAAGGTTCTACCAATGTAGGTAGTGCGAGGATCAAACTCACAAGCAAAACAGTAAACCACACATGACTTGTGAACTTTTGGAGTACGATATTTATTCGAAAAGTTTTTCTTAATTTTATTGCAGGTTAACACCCACCTAATTTGAAGATCTTTGCCAATTTTCTAAAGATGTTTTGTAATCTTTTCTTGAAGTAGATAGATTGCATGCCAAAAATGGTAATTTTATGGTGTAAGAGTAATTTGTGTCTTCAGTCTGCAATGGAGCTTCTACTTTTTCATCTAAATATTTCTTAATAGTATTTTGAATAAATTTCAACGGATATCCGCTGTTCCTATTAATGTTAGAGAGTTTCTCTATTTCCTCATGGAAATTCTCCCAGGACGAACAAACAATATATGTTCTATTTATCAAAGTGCTTAGTAAGCCTATTTTCCACTGCAAGGGGCACTCATCCTTGAAATTCAAAATTAAACCCGTATATGTGGGCTTCCTATAAACCGTGGTAACCAAGTTGCAGTCAGTGACATCTAATTGATGTCAAGAAAAGGTTTCCCATCGATTTCCGTGGTTAATGCCATGTTGTTATGCCATGAGTTCAAATACCTAAAGAAGGACTCATGGTCATCATCTTCAGAAAATCTCATCAACATACTTTATATAATACTTCAGGTTCATAGCTATTTATCAGAGGAGTCCCATCAAAACAGATCTATGTTTTATACGCAGTTTATTGCGAGCACTTTCGGACACCACCGGAGTCCATCTTCAGGCGAATGAAATGACAAAATTGGCATAGATGAAAAGAGTTCACAGGGATGAAGTTTATCACAGTAGAATGCTATGAAAACATGATAAGATCAGACTACTTCGACAAAATTAAAACAGTAAGATGATGCGAAATCGAAATAAAAGGACGGAAGAAAATCAGAGTAACTAGCTGTGAAGATACAAAACAGAAAAAAGGGGCACAAATTAAGTCAAAAATCCCAGGCCGCACTCAAAGACTGCTTCACTCGATTAGATGAATTGAGACGACGTGACCATAAGGACTCTTTCACAATCCGTTTCTTCCATCTTGGTTCTCTATCAATGACAGTGATACTATGAGCATCTATATTATGGTTGCAAAAAACTGAGTGTTGGGCCAATTCAGAGCGAGAATCCACGGTCTGTGTTTAAGGGAGTCGTGAATTCTTTGACTTGCAGAGCAAAGTCTATTTGCTCACAACAACACATCGATGGTGAGAGGCAGCATCTGAGAAGTGCTTTACTGAGAAATGGCTACAGTGAAGCTGAATTTAATCGGAACTGGTTACAGAGATCCAGCCTTAATGACTGTGAGAATAAGACTTTTAGACACGCGATTCCATATATCAGAGGAGTGTCTGAAAAGATGATGTGGAGAGAAGTTGATGTGGAAGTAACCATGAAGCCGAGGACTACCCTCCGTTCCCTTCTTGTTAGGAAGAGACCAGAGCCCGCCACTTTACTTGGTTCTGTTTATAAAATCACATGTGAGGAGGCTGATTGTGACTGGGTCTATGTGGGTGAGACTGCTCGCCCCATTGAGCAGCGTCGGAAAGAACATTGTCGTGCTATTCGAGACAAAGATGTTTCTCGCTCTGAATTGGCCCAACACTCAGTTTTTTGCAACCATAATATAGATGCTCATAGTATCACTGTCATTGATAGAGAACCAAGATGGAAGAAACGGATTGTGAAAGAGTCCTTATGGTCACGTCGTCTCAATTCATCTAATCGAGTGAAGCAGTCTTTGAGTGCGGCCTGGGATTTTTGACTTAATTTGTGCCCCTTTTTTCTGTTTTGTATCTTCACAGCTAGTTACTCTGATTTTCTTCCGTCCTTTTATTTCGATTTCGCATCATCTTACTGTTTTAATTTTGTCGAAGTAGTCTGATCTTATCATGTTTTCATAGCATTCTACTGTGATAAACTTCATCCCTGTGAACTCTTTTCATCATAGAAATATACTGTTTATCTGAAGTTCGCTAGAATGGAAATTGACTCAAGGTCGCGGCACATCCGGGGGAACTAAGTTGGGGCATGAAGAACCAATCAAAAGCTTCGATTTACTCATGTGACTGATTCTAACCCAATGATACAGACGTTGGCAAGTGCATCTAAGTGAAAATGCGTGCGATTTATGTGCCGTTATTGTGCATTGCATGAAGCTTAATTTCCATTCTAGAGGTTTTATTGTTGTCAATTTCTATGCTTTTCATCTATGCCAATTTTGTCATTTCATTCGCCTGAAGATGGACTCCGGTGGCGTCCGAAAGTGCTCGCAATAAACTGCAATAAAATAGCAATGGATTCAAACCCGTTATTCGAAACTATTCAGGTTCATAGGATTGATGTTGAGGAATTTAGTTTCTAATTCACCCATGAACAGGTTACTAAGCTTGGCGGCTAAGGGCTACCCATGCTAATGCCATTACATTGGCGATAGAGACTGCCATCGAAAGAGAAGTTGCCTCCTGTCGCATACGGCAGCAACTTTTTGAAAATATGTTTACTAAAGGGAGGTATTTGAACATTTAAGTCAAAAAATTTATCAGAAGCTAAATCGATGACCTCATCCAGAGATACATTGGTGAAAAGACTAACCACAACGAACCAGTTAACCAGCTAACCAGCTAACCAGTTTTGAATTTTCACTGAACTTATATTTGCTTAACCTATATGTAACAGGTCCGTATTGTTTTGGACCAAGAACTTAGCAAAATATTTGAATGAATTTATTGTCAAAGTATTTCCTAGTGACTTCACACGAGGGCTTGATCAATGAATAAAACGTCACTGTTTTAACATTATCATCGTCCACGGCTTTGTACTAAAGCTGCCGGCACTTCTATTCTTACGACACGACTGAGAAGTCTTGCTTGAACCCTGGGATGAAGGATTGGTCCCTTGGATACTCCGTTAGAATGCGGGCGCGTCTAAATACCACAAATACACCACAAATACATTTCAGCCGCCACAAATATAGCAGAAACACACTTTACCTGCCACAGATACAGGAGTATTGACACAGAAGCAGCAAACACAGACACAAATACATTCTTGTTGTTAGAAATATCAATTATTATTGCCACAAGTACACCTAGACTTACATGTATATCAATGCATTGAAGATCGCCAATGATAGTTGATATCTCTAACAACAAGAATGTATTTGTGGCTGTATTTGTTGCTTCTGTGTCAATACTCCTGTATCTGTGGCAGGTAAAATGTGTTTGTGCTGCATTTGCGGCGGCTGAAATGTATTAGTGGTGTCTGAAATGTATTTGTGTCGTATTTGTGGCGTCTGAAATGTATTTGTGACGCATTTGTGGTGTATTTGTGCTATTTAGTCCTATTTGTGACGTATTTGTGCTATTTAGACGCGCACGTTAGAATACAAGGTACAGCTGTGATCATGAACTTCGTGTGATTGCTGTCTACAGACAAATGACGAGCAGTTGTCTAATTCTGAGGCTGTAAATGTTCTACAAGTCAGATAAGAGGAGTTTTACACACTCAACGCTATACGACGTCAGTGAGAGTGAGACTGCCCGTAGGAGCAAGAGAAGATCATTGACGATGCAGCACTTTCGGGTGTCAACACCAGAAATGTGGGAAATTTTCAGCTTTATTGAAGTTGCTTCTTTGGACAATTGCCCACTAACATGAAGGAATGATTATCTGCTGTGATCATCGACGAGAGTCAGTCTTTTTGCATGAATTATTCCAGTTCCTTTATAATCTACAGCGCCGGGAAAGACATGTGTCGCACTCAGACAATTTCAAAAACAAATCAAAACTGCCGCATGTTGTAGCAACTATGAAAACTGCCATAACGAACGACGGTTTGTTTCTTCGGTTTCTTGAGTCATTGTTTTTACCGAAATTAGTGAATTTGCATCTTTGGCAGAATGGGGTGCAAAACCCAAATACTCACTAGCTTACAGGTCTCAGGAAGTTGTATATCTTGATATGGATCAAATCTGATGCATTACATGAGTTAAGTGATAAAAGTTAGGAAAAGTCATGATTGTAATGATGATTCTATTACCTCAGTATTTTAGCCACAGTAAAAAAAGTGCCGTGGGGTGCACCTAGCACACCAACCGCCAAAATTTGAAAATTGTAGAATTATCTTGTATGTGGAAATTACTACTGCAAAAACGAATTCGTAATTAGAACTAAATTATTTTGGCACCAAGTGCCCTATTTTCTTAAATATTGTACAGAGCGCTCTTTTGTGCCAACCACCCTGAAATATTGCTAAAATGTGCGAAGCGCTATTTCATCTGACTATAGCTTGCACCAAGCTCCCTAATTATCATATTAATGACAGTAACCCATAAGTACTACCAGGGAACCCTGCGCTGCGCTTGACCGAAGTCAAGCGAGGCGCCGATAATTAGGGCTCCCTGGCACTACTCATGCCAGCTTGATGGATAATACTGTCAGTTTGTACTACAATAGAGGATCCCAAGTCACAAAATAGACATGCTGTTATGTCCACAATATTTTTGATACATTTATTTATTTAGCTAAAGGAGGTGAAAACAATGATAGGAACGATCTAAATCATGTTATATGCAACATTTCATTTCAAAAGCTGAAGTACATGATAACAATTAAATAAGGTACACATAGTAACTAGACTCAAATTAATTTACATTTGAAAAAAGCACCATCATGGTTAACTTGCTTATTAAAAGTGGGGTTGAGTTTTTTTATGTACATGGCTTCCAAAATATTTAGGTCATAAGTGTTGGGAGCTTGAGATAGAATTTTGAAATTGTCAACTTTACAGCTGCAACTGCAATTTAACCTATGGTCAGAAATGGCGGACATTTTTTCCCGATGTTCTTTTATTCTTAAGTTTAAGTGTCTTGTAGTTCTACCTATGTAGGTAGTGCGAGGGTCCACCTCACAAGCGAATTGGTAAATGACATTAGACCTAAGAACTTTGGGAGTATGATCTTTGTTGGAGAAACCACTTTTTAGTTTATTGCATGTGAAAACCCAACGGATAGGAAATTCTTTATCTATTCTACGGAATAGTGATTGTAGTTTCTTTTTAAAATAAACCGATTGAATGCCAAAAAATGGAATTTTGACAGTATGGAGGTATTTGGATTCATCTTTTTCTTTTGGAGCACAGAATCTTTTGTCCAGATACTGTTTGACCACTTTTTGTATAAAGTACAACGGATATCCGTTGTTTTGAAAAATTTTGGTCAATTTCCCTATTTCATCATGGAAAGTTTGCCATGACGAGCAGACGATGTAGGCTCTGTTGATCAGAGTGCTTAAAACAGAAATTTTCCATTGCATGGGGCATATGGCTCTGAAATTCAAGGTTAGACCGGTGTACGTGGGTTTTCTGTACACTTTAGTAGTTAGCGTGTTGGATGAAACGTCCAGGTCAATATCTAGAAAAGGTAGCACATCAAAGTTGTCCCATTGGACAAAGGTAATGGTATAGCTATTCTAGATGCTGATGAATATGTAAACAAGCTCAATGCTATCATTGAAGATACTACCAAATTTACTGCTATCCCACACAACCAAAATGAATTGATGCTCGATCACCCTGTTATAAAACAACAGAATAAACTAAAATACTTTTTGAACAAATATGTGAAACCGTACGTGGACTCCCAAGTGTTCACTGAAATTACTCCTAGTGGGTCCTGTAGTGGCAAACTTTACGGTTCTGCCAAGGTACATAAAAATAATGTACCTCTTAGACCTATTGTCGCCAGTTATGGCACGGCCGAATATAACCTTGCCAAGTACCTAAACCAGTACATTACTCCTATAATTCCTACGGAGTACTCTGTACAAAATAACGCTGATCTGCTAGACAAACTCGCTAGCTACAAATTCTCATCGGATTCGAAACTCATCAGCTTTGATGTTGTTAGTCTTTTCACTAACGTCCCTCTCAAAGAAGTCATTGATCTAGCGTGTGATAAGGTGTATAGCTCCAATAGCACAAAACCACCGTATAGTAAGGACACCTTCAAAAAATTACTTCAATTCGCCACTGGTGGCATTTTCTCGTTCAACAACATTCTCTACCGTCAAAGTGATGGTTTGAGCATGGGTAGCCCCCTAGCTCCAACCCTCAGTAACTTATTTATGGGACACCTAGAACAGACTTTCCTACAAAATGATAAACTAAACCTAAAATTCTATGTCAGATATGTAGATGACATCTTGGCTATCTTTGAAGATGATGACCACTTATCCTTCTTCAACTATATTAACAAGTGGCATAGTAATATGAAATTCACCACAGAGGTAGGAGGTAAAGTGCTACCTTTTCTAGATATTGACCTGGACGTTTCATCCAACACGCTAACTACTAAAGTGTACAGAAAACCCACGTACACCGGTCTAACCTTGAATTTCAGAGCCATATGCCCCATGCAATGGAAAATTTCTGTTTTAAGCACTCTGATCAACAGAGCCTACATCGTCTGCTCGTCATGGCAAACTTTCCATGATGAAATAGGGAAATTGACCAAAATTTTTCAAAACAACGGATATCCGTTGTACTTTATACAAAAAGTGGTCAAACAGTATCTGGACAAAAGATTCTGTGCTCCAAAAGAAAAAGATGAATCCAAATACCTCCATACTGTCAAAATTCCATTTTTTGGCATTCAATCGGTTTATTTTAAAAAGAAACTACAATCACTATTCCGTAGAATAGATAAAGAATTTCCTATCCGTTGGGTTTTCACATGCAATAAACTAAAAAGTGGTTTCTCCAACAAAGATCATACTCCCAAAGTTCTTAGGTCTAATGTCATTTACCAATTCGCTTGTGAGGTGGACCCTCGCACTACCTACATAGGTAGAACTACAAGACACTTAAACTTAAGAATAAAAGAACATCGGGAAAAAATGTCCGCCATTTCTGACCATAGGTTAAATTGCAGTTGCAGCTGTAAAGTTGACAATTTCAAAATTCTATCTCAAGCTCCCAACACTTATGACCTAAATATTTTGGAAGCCATGTACATAAAAAAAACTCAACCCCACTTTGAATAAGCAAGTTAACCATGATGGTGCTTTTTTCAAATGTAAATTAATTTGAGTCTAGTTACTATGTGTACCTTATTTAATTGTTATCATGTACTTCAGCTTTTGAAATGAAATGTTGCATATAACATGATTTAGATCGTTCCTATTTATTTATTTTTATGAGAAGTTGTTGCAATTTTTCTGCACTAAGATAGCAGCAACTATATGCATAATTGACATGCATTTTTAATACTCTCTGTTTGACTTGCATTCCTTGCCGCTTAATTACCCCAATGTAATCAAACATACTCCCATGAAGGCATTTTCATGCGATAACTGATCAGAACACATTGTTTTTCGCCTACCATGAGTTTCTAGCAGATGCTCAAATAATTCAATTTTTTGAAAAAATGGATTTCAAATTTTGAATCGCTATTTATAGCAGCAATATGATCGAGCTGTTGGAATCTAATGCCACCAGTGGAAAGAGCTAACACCAACTTCATGCATGCTCAACAGGTTTGCATTCGATTGAGTCATTGGAGCATCAAAATCCAAGAGCGCCCCGGGTATTGAAAGCTGAAGATCGATCGGCTGCATAGGATTTAATGAAATTGCACAACAAAAAAAATGGTGGACTGCGATATGCGATCTCGCATTCTATGCAGCACACATTTTACAAGCCTATCTATAAAAGCTGGCGTATTCCCTTGTGTACAAGGGTGTCTTTTATTCAAAGAATACACATAACACATAAGCGTTTAACAATTAAGATTTACATGTATGTTGCAATGGTTTTGATAACTTAGATCCGACAGATAATCATGATGAAAATTGAAGTCAATTAATGACAAGATTTTGTCACAATTTGCACGTATCTAGCATTAGGTTAGTTGGTGGGAATGGGAATCACATGGTCGATGGAATTCAGTCACATATCATGGGACATCAAAACGACATCAGTGCGTCAGACTGCTACCGTGAGATCTTCTGATATAATCCTAGCGCATAAATTTCTTGAATAGCAAATGTTTTCAAATCGGGGATAAAGCAATATGGCTTCGTCGATAAAAGTAGAATGTAACTCCCCTGTTTTACGGTCGAATATTCTATTAAAGTCAAGTCAGACGGTACTTCGGCGTCACGCGCCTTCAATGGTCGGTGTAGCCTAACTAATAGGTGGACCTGGTAGGTAACTAATAGGTAACTACTAGGCAGTGGCGTCGTCTCCGTGCCTGCGAGGCCTTCGCCGCATGCCCAAAAATAAATATTTGCGCTCATTAAACAAAGGTTCAGTTAGTTTTCATTTTCTGTTTTTGAGAGCATCTTTAAGTTTACAACTTTACATACACTTAACAGTTTCAAGTCACTCTCAAATACGTTCAGAGCACCAGCTCTCAGCTGTTAACTGGAGGATCTTCAAGCAATCACACAATGCTAGGGATGTGTTCACAGCAAATCACAGAGATTTGTGTGATAGGTGGAGCGTGTGCGCTTAGCTCGATAGAGACGCAGATGCAAATATATTGCAGCAATGCAAGAAAAGATCTATTTATAAATTCCTAGATTCAGATAGAGAGAGGTGCAAATTTTCCCGATTCGTGGCTTCGCCAAATTTTGGAGAAGATGATGACGCGTTGAATCGTTGTGCCTGCGTTCACCAATGACTGAATGTCGGAGCGGAAGGTTAGAAGCCGCTGAGAAGAAGATAGCGATGAAGGTTCCCTAATTTGATGTGTGATTCAGTCAGAGATGATGATTCAAGGCAGATTTGTGATATTACGTTTATGGTGGCGATTTCAACAGCGGTCATTTTCTACACCGGCCAGTCGTCCGTTGGATTATGCAGAAAAAATCAAACCATCGTACACGAAGTTAATGGCGTTGAAATAAAAACTAAACCACTCTCAAGGGATAGAATATGAGGAGGAGCACAAAAAACGTTTTACCAGCCCTAATTTTGAAACATGTAAGTGATTGACAGGCTATAATAAACACAAGAGGCGTTGGCGAGAGCTTCCTCAAGAGTGAATGTTCTCTGTACTGATCTCAGATCCTTGACCAAGGCGATCAATCGTCATGTGAGAAATCAACATCGCATTTTCATTGTCATTTGACGTTTAAAATCTTAGGAAAACACGAGTCGCGGTGACAAACAATCAGCTTAGGATTGCATGCTTATGAAACTGTTCAGAAAAGAGGCTGACACATAGAACTCACAGTGAATCTTAATTTTACATGCAACATAGTCAATATTGGGTAGTCTGTGGACTTCAGAGCAGCTTTCATCTAACTATCAGTTTCTATTTCTCACATAATTTCATTTAATTCTGTAGTCATGAATGTCGGCATGACTTGAATGTTCACGTGGGCCCACTTGTACGACTCTGAAGATTCACTGAAATTAATTATTTTATGCAGTTCATGCTGTCTGCTGCAGAAATATAGGAATCCATTTTGGAGCGAAGGCCTATGGTCTCGGAGCACGCGACGCCACTGCTACTAGGTGACCTAGTAGGTGGGTCCACCTATTAGTTACACCGACCATTGAAGGCGCGGGACGCCGAAGTACTGTCTGACTGACTTTTACTTAACTTTAATAGAACTTTCGACCGTAAAACAGGGGAGTTGCTTTTTACTTTTCTCGACTATGAACATGATCATCCGTCGTTTGGTCAACTACGACAATATGGCTTCAACTGTATAAATTTTGACAACCTTTTTTTACCAATGTTAATTCCTCATAGTGGTTGAGCTTATGATTATACGCTGTCTGATGCTGATACGGTATGCAGCCACCGACGAACCGGTTACTACGAGTCGGATGTATCGTTCAATCACAGTCAACTCTTGTTTCAATTGTGCATCATGTTCTGCATTATTTCCAAACACCTGCTAATCTTGACAAAAAAGCTTCCGCTTTTGCATGCAGATGTACTGATTCTAGAACCTATTCCGACAAATATCATTTCCGAATGATAGCGGCATTCTTCATCTCATGAAATGAGAGGCTGACTATCAGTGTACCTGTATTATGCTATTTTACAATCTAACTATTTAGTTATCTCTGATATGTGTATGAAAAATTGGTGATTGATAAGAAGTTTGACGCACATGCCGACTCTAATGGAACAATAACACTGTAATACAGAAGTGCCATATTGCACAAAAGATCTATGAAATAATAATATTAAAAGGGATTAGCTATATACAAGATATAATTACATGGGTATGAAACCCGGTTCAATCGCATGCTGTAAATGGCTTTCCTCAAAAAGTGCAATCATCAAGGATAACAATGTGTTTAAATAAGCTTCATGTACTTGCTGTTTTATTTGACTGTGAATGAATTGTATTAAAGGGGCAGCATGCACGTAACTGAGAAAGTAGACACCATAGACGCCAACTGACGTGCTCACTGAAGCTAGATCAAAGCCATTCGTTTAATAGCATCTTTTGTAAAATTAGATGGCAACCAAAATACTTACCGATTATTTCACCTTTGTGAAGCTTCAGTAACCATCGAATGATGTAGGCTATCGTGCGATCCGTAACGCATGGTTAAACCTTGCAGTGCCAAATCGCGAGTTCGTCGCACGCTTCGGTCCTAGCTGCTGTGTATACAAAACTCGATTTATTTAATTTGCTCACCACTTTGAACGAGTGAGTACACCCCAATTTTAACCGGGTCGTTCGGCTAAGGAACGATATGAAAATGCCAGGACGGCTTTTAGCATTTTCACTGCGAAAAATGTTCAAACGAAGCAGAGGAATGTTCAAGCGAATCATGGACGTCGCTATTGTATTATTCAGACCAGGACGCGACACGCAGATCGACAACTACAAGATGAGGCCATTCATTGTCATTGAGGGAAAATTCACGGGTTCAGCTAGCAGTGAATGAAAATCTCTCTTTAACTGTGGCATGACATCGAAATAGGAAATCAGGTCTTTCTGACGACAGATTAGGGGGAGAGAGAGTACCTTTATGAATGTAGTTAACTATAATATGTCTGAGCTTTTATGCATAGTTCATGTACTTTCATTGTGTACTTCATAATGCTATTGTACTACAATACTACCGTACATAAAAGAAGCCGTACATAAATGTAATGCTGAGTGGAAACTATAAACTAATGCTAAGTGGCACAGACTAATCCTAGCTTCACACAATTTCGCTGAACTTATACATGTAATTCAAAAGCAAATACGCAAAACTAAACATTGGTCGGATAACAGAATGTATTATACAATCAGCATTTTCATGAAATCACTTAGAAGTCAGTTTGGAGATTTTGCTTTTGTCACTGTCGTTGGATTTGAAAATCTTCAAAGTCTTTTTGCACATAGTATTGAACAATGACTTCAAAACATACAAATGCAACATAACAACCTTGTGAGGCTCAGTACATGTGTCTAGCAGATAATTGTTCGTGTTGCTCTCTGCTATCACTTTACAAGCGAGAGCACAAAAAAAAGTCCTGTGATTTTTCTTCTCTAAAAATCGTTGCAACAGAACATCATTTGATCCAATCACATCAAAAATACTGTATGCAATGCAACAAATAGAGTAAACTTCGTCTGATGGTTTACACAGTCCGCCTCTGTTGATGGCTTGAAAGAAAGGAAACATCTCACTTTCAATACGCTGATCACTTTCCAGCATGTCGACAGTAACTTTATCACCTGACATAAGACGGCGTAAGCATTTTTTACATTTGACCGTTAGTGTGTGACTGACGCTTCTGCATACATATCCTGAGACAAAATAGAGAACATTTAGGTCTGATTCTTGCAAATTTTCAATCAAATCGACATCAAGAAACTCACTGAAGAAAGACCAATCATCTTCATCTAGCAGACTATCATCATTGGAAACAGTTTGCAACTCTATAAAATCTTCTGTAGAAAAATGAGAGTACTTCAAAAGCGATACAACTCGCAACTTTTTCTCATTATCCAACACCTGCTTGACACTGAGATGGTAATTTCCTCCTGACATCTGCCTATAGTATCCAAACCTGGATTCTATACAATTGCTCTGAAAATTTCCTGTCAATACATACTGAAATTGGAGATCTTCGATCATGTAATGACATAGAAGCCGAGCTGTACAACACATTTGTTTCAAAGCAATGAAAGTTTCTTTCGTAAAACCTTTTGTCTTCTTTTCTTGCCATGCTGATAAATAATTAGCAAAGTCCGCCAGGAACACAAGTCTTTGATCACCTGTTGATCGTACAGGGTCACTCAACGACTCTCGTTTATGAAACCCGGTGGTCGGCGAGCGAACGTTCAATATTTTCCATAGCTTGATAATCAAGCGTATAAACTCAGCTGTATCTTTCCATTCATCCAAACCTTCTTCATTCGCATAATGAAGCAAAGCTTCACAGGTCGAATCGTGAAAAACACACAAACTAAGCTTGACTGAAGTTTTCTGAATATTGGTTGGATAAATGCTAGCTTGCGTCAACTTGTGTGCTAGTCGCAGTGGTTTGCTCAACTCTTTTAAAAAGAGGTCCTCTACATGCTGGAAATTGGGATGTATCTCTCTATTGGCTTCGGAGAATGATGGACAAGTGAATTTCTTTTTGTTGTGAAAGTTATTGTATGCATTTTTTATATTATGTGTGGGGTCCAGCATAATGAATAACTTTCTTTCTTGGTCCAACGGATGCGTAACATATGGCACAAGCTGATTCCCACACAGAACAAAAGTGAAGAAATTTCTGTTGACAACATGATTGTCTGAGCAAGTAAGAATAACTTCATATCCACAAGCCTCAACTGTCCGTAAAACAGAGAAGAAACAGTTTTTCAGTGTCATGACATTGATATTTGCAATTGGAAACAAAGCCAATATTTCTCTAAATTTTGAAGCCATGGAGTTCAACATGAAGCAAAGTACAATTTTGGCTGGTTGAAAAGATTCGTCAATAGAAACCAAACCCACAAACTTGCCGTCAGAATATTCAGGACGTTGGGATACATATATTTCATCAAACACAAGTGATCTTAGCCTGAAAACCATTCAAACTTTTTCGACGAGCAATAAGATAGTTGCGTGAAATACCTTCTTCTGAGAGTACACGAGATGTTATTCTCTGAAGTAATCTTACTGATGGCAATGTTAAGAATCCGCTGTTTCGAAGACTCTTGTAGCAAGCAGGGCTACAGGAAAACCACAGCAATGAATTCACGTAAGTTTCGTTAGAATAGCGTCTTTGATTCGCATTGATTACAAAAGCCAGCTCAAGCTGCTCACAGAGAAATTTAAGCTTTCTTTCTAGAGAAGCTTCGATCATGACACTACTGTCATTCAAGATGGATTTCAAATTCCTTACTGCTTCTTGCAGAAGAACAGATGATGTTTTCTGGACATCATCCACGGAAGACTTAGCATACGCCAACAAATTACAGAAATCATAAAATTTCGTAATACACGAGGTATTGCTCATAACTTGAGAAAAATTATCATTACATATAGCGACGTCTGAGATTACAACTGCAAATGATAAGTTGTCTTTGCTTACTTTAACACTGCACAAGATTGCAGGAACAGTCTGCTTCGCATCAATCACTGCGTAGATATCGCAATCAACTCCTCGAATACAAGCAAATCCACTAGGATGGGTTTCACTTTCCGCGAATTTTTGGTACAGGTCGTCCAACGATGAAACATCATCATCAATCAGCATGTTTTCGTTCAATTCAGATAATCTCTCAGTTTCAAGATTAAGTCTTTGCGATGATGATGCATTCGTACTCCTGGTCGTTGTTTTGGCGGTTGAGAGATACGTCGGTAGGTTGGGAAAAAGCGATGGCAGTGCGTCCTTCTTCAAACGCCGTTTGGTGAGCCTTCTTTTTTGACGATATTTGTTGGTATCGGCGCTTTCTTCGACGAAGTCGTCTTGCCGAAAATGTAGTGAGCATAATCTACTCGATGCAGTTGGCACAAAGTTCTGTCGTGGTATTCTTCGCAGCCATGCTGCAGCTTTGCTTGGCGATGACGGGAATTTATGAAGTGTGTATGAACGCGTTTCACCAGCATATCCCGAGCGACATCCGGGACTGCAGCACTTATTCACCATGCCCGAAGGATGATAAGTTTCACGATTATTGGTCACTATATAGCTATCAGGGCTATCAGCTGCACTGACAGCACTGATTCAATCCTGCGCCAATCACATTGGCCTCATCTTGTAGCTACGAGGTGAGGTTGAGCGCGCGTGTCACGTCCTGGCCTGAATAATATAATAGCGACGTCCATGAAGCGAATAAGAGATTAACTATTTACGTATAACTACATTTAAGCAAACAATTTCACTATGAATACTCAGTCATGAATATTTTATTATTCCTAGGCTTGCCGTGGATATGAATATCCACAGATCTCCATGGATGGTAATCAAGATTTTTGAAATTCCGAAATGTCCATGGATATCGTGGAAATTTTTTTAATGCATATTTCTGAAATTGCTGCTGCAATGATTTCAAAGGTATTATGGAAGAAAACATGCTTCACAAATTATAGCCAGTTCAGTCAATAGTAAAAAGTAATGAATCACAGGACCTCAAGTGAATTTGATATGAAAACGTATTTTGACTACTGTAGTGACCGCATGTGAAACAACTTAAAATGAAGCTGGATGTCTTATTAGGTGACACATTCGTCTTTATTATCTAGATGATTGCTAGTTGTTTGATTGCTATGATAGACCGCTTAATAATGCACCGATTCCTAGCTGTAGACGTCGACAGCCAGGTGATGTGATAGTATTCTTATAACTCAATATTAAAAGGTCAAGGAATTGCATTTCAAAATTATGACGTGTCAAAATTATTTTACTGCATCTAAATCCTCAGCATTCAATTTATAGAACGACTATTTAGTCAAGTCGACATGATGCTGTTGAACATGTGGAAAAACTTGTCACCAGCCCTGATGAGGTTGTATATATATATATGCATATTCGATATCAAGTCAAAGACAATAATTTGACTGCTAAATGCGGAATTACCGCATACCACTTTGCTAAAGACACTGAAGAGAGGACAAAGGCGATGAACTTTAATCCCGACGATGATCCATGTAAAGGAGAAGTTGAATCTCACGATGAATAGCTTGAATTCATGTTGATTAAACATAAGCATGAATATCGTTTTGTATGCATCTACATGCACGGTAGTTTTGTATATGAACGGTAAACCGGCATCTGGTTCTATAAGCTTCACATCAGGGTAGAGAACTTCTGTTCTAAAATTGGATATTTCATTTTTAGCCCACGGAAAATTGTTAAATACTTAAACTTAATCTTTGGGTGTCGATATAATTCCATTGCATGCATATTATTATATGAATATATTAGCTATATGTGGTTTCTCAACTTTACACTATATTCGTGGATATCCATGGATATCCACAAACATTTTCGTGCATATGGATATGAATTTGTAATTTCCTCTGCACAATAAAATGATCTGCTGACAGTAAAAGCTTCTGTATATCTAACTCTCGGCGAATTCAACATTATGCATATCAATTAATGCTAAAAGCATGTAGAGATCCATAACTCCTTTGAAGGCGCCTCATTCGTTACAAATGAGTACAACTCTCAATTATTTTAATATCAAATACTCAATGAGTTTAGCCACCGGTCGCTACCAGTATACAATAAAAAAGCTAATTTTCTCGACCGAAATTCTATTACAAAATTAAAATGCCCGACGTTTCATCATAGACTTAGCCATGAACAATAGAAATGAATCTACAATATCATGGAGTTGAGAGCAGGTCTGAGGTGTTGAATTTCACTCGCCTCCACCCTGCGGCGAAGACTGTCTTTCATTAAATTGCTATGTAAAATTGTCCAGGAAATGTTATTAATTGACACCTAATTGTGAAGAGCAAGATGTTGAAAGACTACAGAATTAGCTCGCGAGCAATGTTCTCTAAGGCCAGTGCGTATTTTTCTCTTTGATTCCCCCACATCCTTTTCATTGCAAATATTGCAGGTGATTAGGCAAACAATATTCTTCACCTGACAAGATATCGCACCTTAATAGACACATGATTGACAGAATTGGCAATTAGACATCACAGTTCTTAACTGTTGTGCGGCCGGCGCACAATAGATGTCGCGCAGCGGGATTCTGATGAATGACCGCGTGCGCGCTGTCGTGGGAGCCGGACAATAGGCTGTGGTCACTGCATCGGCCAATGAATGAAAACAACCTGTGTCAGACGCTTCCCCATAATGAGTTATACTGAATGACCACGCTTGTTAGTTTCAGTTTCATTAAAGGCATACTGTGAGCTTGGTGTTTTGCTCTAGAAGTAATTAGCGGGCCGCAACAGTGGTGTCAGAAGTGACTATCGACCAATACGCCCCCGTCAGTCAGGTCAGCGGTTATCCTCTCAATTGTTTGGACCGAATTCAATTTTTGGTAAGTTATCTCATGGGTCGCTGGTGTTTCGCCGCGTGGGTTCATTGATTTGTCGTCACAGTAGTCTCTCGCTCTCAGTTCGTAGTTCAGTTTGTTGTACAATTAAACATAAGGATAGATTCGCGATGTCAAACAAATCCGATTTCTTGCCGCTCGACAGCGCAGAAGACTGTCACTGCTGGTTAGTAGGAAAGTCTAGCCCCTTTCACCACCATTTGCACTAAAGTACATGACCTTGCTCCGGAAATCGGAGCACACGCCCACGCATCAGAGCACGGGTTGCGAAGAGGACAGGAAACAGAGCACACGCCCACGCATCGGCGCACTTGGGTTAAGAGCACGGAGCACCAATCGGAGCACGCGGCGCCGAGCACGTGTGATGAGTCACAGCAAGGTACATAAGTAAGGCGCTGTCAGAGAAAATCATTCTCATTCTAACCATGCAGTACACGTGTGAGAGAACGAGCGAGTCCTTCTCTCGCTTTCAAGACTGTATTGCCCATGGGGCAGCGGAGACGGGTCGCAACTATTGTTGGACATGCTGTAAATGGTATGGAGACGAACACGATTGCCGCGCGTTTAATTATGGTGATGACAATGACTTGCTGTGTCTGGATTGCGACGGAAGTTTCGACGTGGAGACGTACCATAAGCATGCGTGTGTGGGACGGTGTCGCTACTGTGATGTAGTGGTGAATGCTGAAGCGGAAGGAAGGGATGAACATTTGTGTCCCTACCTGTTTGAGTTCATGCAAGAGGGCGCTGCAGCTGTGGAAGAAGAACGTATCATGGACGGTCGCGGGCATAATTATCGATTTACCCCTCATCAAGCCACGAATGAATGGAAGACATATTTGAATTCAATGTATGCGGACTTGTATCGCGTCATTGTGCAACAACACCCACACGAGGACCTGAAAGTGTTTGTGAGTATGAGACTCAGGTTTGCTAAGATGGATATGTCGACGGGCGAAGAGGAAGTGAGAGACATCACCACACCCTCATACATTCACGAAGGCGTCCAAGCACGTAACTTTGATACATGGTTCCGTGACATTGTGTCAAAGTTTGAAGAATTTATTGAAGACTATCGAGAAGACGGATCAGGATTTGCGGTGAAGGAAGTGTTGGAGTTACTGGTTCAAACAAGTTCCTTCCCTAATTTTCACATGGGCGCACCGATTCCTATTCACCGAGATATCAAGCTCTGCAAAGGCATATGTGTGTTTGAGCGCAACACGTATACATCACATTGTTTTCAAGACAGTGTCCTCTATGCACTTGCCTACCAAGACAATCGCATTCCTCGACGTGAACGTGTTGATTCCCGCACCCAGACATCCTATGACAGTTATCAGAACCGACTTCCTGAAGTGCGCAAGTTGAAATTGAACCAGTATTATCATCTAGACTTTTCCATGATGACGTCAGAGGGGTTGATGAATACACGGGGTATTCAGGAGTTCGAAAAGAAGAACAATGTCATTGTTCGTATCCACGTACATGACGGTAAAGGATTTGTGGGCCAATTATACCCGGTCCGTCAAGCTGTGAAGGAGAACACACGCATCGTTCATCTGGTGATGGTGATGGTGACGCGGTACGATATGGAGGATCAGTCTGGACCAGGTCTGGACATTTTCTTCCCGTGACGAATTTTCAGAAATGTGCTCGCATGTGGTATCGGAACATGAGCCAAACGCAAGTGAAACGTTTTGAAACATGTGAGGTATGTAGTTTACGATTCAATTTCTACGAGAAGGGTATAAAGTTTGGAAAGACAAAGGACATGGCGCACAAAGAACGTCTGGAGCATCAAGCCAAATGCGATGGAGGAGTTTTCCAGATGGAAACGACTCCGGAAGATACGAAACCGCACGAATTTATCGACCACGCGAAAACCACTCAACCCCTCGTTGTGATGTATGCGGACATTGAGAGCATGATTGATACCGTGTCCAAGAAGCATACGGCAGCGTATGTGGGATCCTATGTGGTGTGGCATCCGGCAGGTGAGCATGTCGATGTTTAATCACATGGACGAGACGAAGCGTAACATGACGTTGACGGAGGTTGATATGCGGGACTATGAACAGACAGCTCAATGTAACATGTGCGGATGTGATGTGAAACCTCCGAAGCAAGGTGAAAAGAATGGGCCTACGACAAAGGTGCGAGACCACGATCATATCACGGGCAAGTATCTGCAAACCCTGTGCAATGCATGTAACCTGCGACGACGTCAATCCCGGACCACATTAAACATCTTGTTTCACAATTGGAAGGGATATGACAGTCACAAGGTGATTGTACAAGGGTTTACCAAGCTGGATCACAAGTATAGGATCGAGCCCATTTATGTGTCAGGAGACAAGACGTTGGGAGTGACCATCTTTCTTCCCATGCCATCCAATACCCTATATAAACTCCGATTCATCGATTCGTGTCAGTTTTTGAAAGACTCTCTAAACAATTTGTCGACGACCATCAGTGACTTTCCTCACTCAAATCACATATTGAGCAACGTCTATCCGAATTGCGATCACACATCTATTCGGAAAGGATATTTTCCCTATACATACTTTGATTGCTGGGATCGTATCCACGAGACTCAATTGCCTCCGAAGGAAGCATTTTACAATGATTTGAGTGAGAAGGAGTTAAAAGAGGATGAGTATGCTGTGGCACAAAAGGCATGGACAGAGACGGGGTGCAGCACGTTTGAAGATTATATCCACTATTATTTGACAGTGGATGTGGCCTTGCTCGCAGACATCTTCGAACATTTTCGAAGTGAAATACGCGACGTGTCTGCATTGGACCCCATCCACTATTTCGGCACACCTGGCTTGACCTATTTATTTTTCTTTAAAAAGACACAGGTCAAGTTGGAGAAATTGCGTGAAGTGGATATGTACCGCGTGTTTGAAGCAGGGATTCGTTGAGGGATGACATTTGTGAATCAGCACCGCGCTCAAGCAGAAGAAGGTACTCACCTGTTTTATATAGATGCGAACAGTTTATACGGTGCGGCCATGATGGGACCTTTGCCGAAGGATTGTTTTGCCTGGGTGCGACCGGAGGTCTTGGTGGACATCAACGACGAATGGGTGAGACGATATAATGTCAATGGCACCACAGGTCATGTACTATGCGTCGATTTGGAGTATCCCCCACACGTCCAAGATGCCACGGAAGATTTACCATTGGCTCCTTACCGCAGGGCAGCGAAATGGGAGGACATGTCTCCCTATATGCAAGAGCTATGGCAAGAGTTGAACAGGAACCGACCCTTTCACTCAGCCGACAAGTTAATGATGACGCACGAGAATCGCAAACAGTATGTGGTACATATCGCTGCTCTCAAGTATTATGTGGAGAAGGGCTTACATATCACTAAGGTTCATTACGGGATCTCCTTCAATCAAGAACCGCATATTTGCCCCTATGTTCAATACCATACGCAAGAACGCGCCAAGGCAACAACGAAAATGCGCCGCAATCTCCACAAGTTGATGGTGAACGCACTGTACGGCAAGACGATGGAGAATGTGCGGAAATATGGGAAGCACTATTTTGTACGATCACCGAATTTGTTTAGCAAATGGACACATCATCCCTATTGCCAATCCTTCTTCAACATCAGCGACAAAGCCGTGGTGTTGAATGTGCGCAAGACCAAGGTAGACTTGAACAAACACATTTATATCGGGCAATGCATCCTGGACAACAGCAAGATTATTATGTACAAGCTGTTTGACCAGTGGAAAGCCAAAAAGACGTGCACCTCAGTGGAACTCATTGGTGGGGACACAGACTCCTTCTTTCTCAAAGTCCGCAGCTGGTATACACGCGAAGAACATCCCAAAACATCCCAAATTTTATTGATATGGAGGCGAAAGGCGTTCTCGATACCTCAAATTATCCCGTGAATCATCCAGAGAGACGTACCGAGAATGCAAATCGTTTGGGATGTTTCAAGGATGAGTGTGTGGGGGATAGGGTGAAGGAGTTTGTGTGTTTGAGTGCCAAGATGTACTCTTACATTGTCCTCAAAGGCAATGAGGAAGAAATCCACGACTGTCGCATGAAGGGAGTGTGTCAAGCGAAGAAGCGTCAAGTGAAACATCAGAATTATGTGGACGCATTTGAAAAACATTCAATTACCACAGTGTCACAAACCCTCCTCCAATCCCAACACCACGAGATGAGAACAGTGACGCAAGTGAAGAAAGCCTTAAGTATCTGGGAGGACAAGCGGTGTTGGTATTTACCCAATCAGAGCCTTCCATACGGTAACCATCGCCTATATGAAGAAGGGTATCTACACCCCGCTGTCAAAGATGTCAAGGATCTGCAACCGCATGGTGGAGCTCAGAGCATCCTCCGCAATACCACTGCAGACATTGTCACCGCAACTCCCTCTGGCCACATACCGAGCATCACGCCCTTGTCGAGTCTATTGGAAATGGAACTCTTCGGTCTTTGTACAGATTTTTCCACGGGGGTGTATTCAAATTTTGGGCAACCACTCCCTGGAAACCTACGATCGTAGTTGTAAAGAGATGCGCCAATTACTCGCCCCCTACGGATTGGACGTGAGCGACCCAATCACAGAATCCTGCACCGTTCAATGTCAATGGAACTATACAAAGGACCGCATGCAAACCATTCAACAGTTGCCATCGACATCGGTGATTTCCAACGAGCGCGAGCTGTTTCCCGGAACGTTAATACGCAAAGGTAATTTGCATTGTTCCTTCTTTTCCAACGGAAGTGTGATTGTGACGGGTGTTTCATCGATTGCAGAAGCGGAATCGTTGGTGGAAGACATTCTCAAATCCCTATTCGAAGGAGATTCCCTCAATGAATCGGACAGCAACTAATATCCCAACGTCGTGGGTTGTCGCAAAAGACCTTGGATATTCGTTCAAAGCTATAGAAACTGTAACACATCTCAGTGAAAAGATCACCGCTGGTGAATTAGTGGATCGACTCATGGATGTCGATGAGCATGCTATGAATCACCATTTGGATCGTAGGTGGATAGAGGATTTCTCCCTGCTACACTGCAATGCAATGACATTGGCGCGATCTAGAGTGAAAAAAGTGACATTTGCAACTGATGTGTCAGGTATCTCTCCCCATAAAAATGACTTTAGAAAGAAATTAGAAGAAGAGACATTAAAATTATTATGTGAACAGAACTGTGTTAAATGTTTTAAACAGGAACGGTCCCTTCTCTTTTTACCATGTTCTCATAACGTTATGTGTTCTACGTGTTATGATCCCTTTGAAACGTCATCTTGTCCCCTTTGTGATCAAGACATATCTTCAACAGTTACTGTATATCGTGCATGATGAGTCATCATGCACGGAAAAGCTCTGTGTATAGTGTGCTATAACGAGTGATTGAACTCTGTTTCATGTACAAAACCTTGTGGTATTAACCTCCGTCTGAAAAAAGTTCAAGATTCCATTGAAATAAAAATACAATCATTGACATGATTCATTTCTTTATTGACTTCAAAACATGGGATAATGTAGAATACAAACAGGAATAGACAATTTTATCATTGAAGGACAAGTAGGTTTTAATGAGTTCTTGATCTTTCTCGTGAGCATCCAATGTTCGAAAGAAGGTCAGTGTTTTATCCATAGACGTGTTAAAAGGGCGATGGTTTAAAAAGTAAATACAGTAAGCACCACAATAGGCTTTAGGACCTTGTATACGCAGAGGGCGACGATAGTCTAAAGAATAAGGTGTTGTCGATAACCACTCGGTAACATGTGGATAGTGAGATGGAGTGAGTCCATAAGAGTCAAAGAATTCGCACACGCGTTGATCCGCATTTTGATAAAAGGCCAGCCAATGCTTGCCAGGTTGATGAGAGCGATCACTATTGACAATAAGTGTCTTTGATTCCGGGGAATGAGCAGGAAGTAGATCAGAAGGAAACACACCTTGGAAGGGAACGTAAGAAGATTGGAGGAGGCGATGAGCAAACGTTTGACAACTACACTGAATAGCACAGAGAAAATCATCTTCGCACATGCAGGCATTGAGTAAATGTTTCTCTTGTAATTGATTCATACCCTGCATGATTCCTTCGATTTCCGTGTTGCTTAACCATTCTCCCATTCAACCAACGCTGAGCTTTAATGAGACGATGTTGATAAAGAGGTGTCCAAGCGATAGGAGGAACGTGATACTCGGGTTCCTTCAACATGTCTTATGATGATGTCAATGCGCGCCAACACTTAAATAGCGGGTGGGATATACGCACTGGAGATGACAGCATTCTCCGGTGTGACGGAGAATTGTTCGTCATGAATGACAAACATTAATAAATCCATATTTTGCGTGGTCGTATTCTCAAATTGCAATTCCAGTCCATATTGACGTGAATTGGTGGGTTCAACACTATCGATTTGTTTATCCAAGGTACAGTCAAAGTCGATAAAGTAACAGTATTTGGTAAAACTCTCTAAATCAATACCACATGATTCATTCGTGTTATAGACTTGAATCGCACGATTGAATTGACTGTAGGCAATCGCGTCATCTTTGCAATTGATGGTGCCTCCTGTCATGATGGCTCCATTGGTGGTCATGGTGACTTGAGAGAGTCCATGCCTTTCAAAATAGAGTTTACGACTTCCTGGATCAAACCAAGAGTTACTGGGAACAACAGCGAAAAAGATGAGTTTAGGACTCAATAGAGCGGCCACATTGGAAAACGTCTTCTTTTGTATTCCACGTTCAATCGTTTGTCGTTGGACGGTCATGCCATTGTAGCGATAATAAATGGCTTCTGTCTTGCTCCACGTCCTTCACGTTGCTTCACCGTCCATAATCTTTCCCCGTGTAGGGAATCACACACATAC
>CAJQUW010006173.1:0-21747 GCA_907163375.1 Prostheceraeus crozeri
CGCATGTAGTCATTGCAAAGAAAACAGTCATCTAACTAGCATATGAACGACGGGGAGGGCATGCCACTAAATGCAAAAGTGACCACTAGATTTCAATTGGCATCATCTATAATTTACCACGAAATCTGATGCACTGTTTCCTTCCAGGTACCGGAACCGTTTCTTGGAAATTGGTACCGGATCGGGTACCGGAACCGACTCTAACAAATTCGGGAAGCATAGTAATTCTTAATTTCAATCATGTCAACCCAGTTAACATGTCATAAGCACAGTTGACAATAGGATTGAAATGAAATTAACGATGGATCAAATTGCCATGTAAAAGATGTGCGGCTGGTAGGTCTCGAACCTACAAATAAAAGAAGGATGAATAAGAGAGACGGTCTTTACAGGCTTTAAATGCGAGACGGTATACAAAATGATATTCTCCATCTTGTCTATTAAACATGTAATGTATGTGATTAAGGCACCATGTAATACTGAAAATGATTTTCTGGCGTTCATTGTCAAATGATCGTTTTCTAAACATTTGTTTCATATATAGAAGCATCTGCAGTGTACTCACGATATAAGAATCACATCCGGAAATTATGTTTTGATTCTCATTACGAGATTATTCTTATATCGAGAGTTTTTATTCTGTGAGAACTCATGCCTTTTATTTGTAGTAATGATGATATATACATCCTTATTAGTAATCAGTATAGATAAATGATTAAGTAACTATTAAATAAGATGCTTATTTGTGGTTCCTATTAACCTAATTATACTTACGTAACAGGAAGACAATAGAAACATTCTTTTTCAGTTCAGCTTCAACTTCGTCTAAAAAAGTCTGATATCTTGCTTTGGTGAAGGCTGTCATTGGTTCGTTCTAGGATTTCTTCTTCTCTCTTCCTAAGGGCCGAGATGGGATACAGTCATCTCCACCTCGAGTCATGAACTCTGATGACGTACATTGTCAATTCTAATCGAAGGGTATAGCAAAATAACGCAATTGGTGAGGATTTCAGTGGATTTCATCTTCTCAAGGTTAATCGTGATATCATGACGCTTTTATCTGACGTCAATTGGCAAATATAATCAATAAAAAGTAGGAATGCGCCATTGGTGAGTATTTCGGCCAATGACAGTTTGAGTGTCATTCACTGATTCTTATAACGAATGCAAAATACATAGTATTTCATACTAATTTGCTGAATGACTATTTATACACTGATTCCTAAAATGAAAATGACATGATAATTATTCTTATTACAAGCGGAAAACCTATAGAAATGTTTCGGGAAAATGGATTTGATTCTAATAGCGAGTTTATTCTTATAACGAGTGATTCTTAAACCGAACGTTCACTGCATGTGCAAGCAAGCAATGGCATGAGATGCAAAAATGTGCCTAGAAACTGTCAGAAGATAAGCATAATTTGCTGACTGTCCTATAAATTATGATCTTCAAACTCACTGTGAAAGTGAAGCCATGTCCAAATATCAGCTTCCACTTGAGAATGCGGATGGTCATCGCGCCGGCATTTTTTATCCAAACATACAACATTCTTCCCTTTGGAAAATGTCGGCCTGTTAATTCGTGTCCGGTCTGGAACATGTAGATAAGCAGGATTGCACCAAATATGAGCACCTGAGGAGCACTTATCAGAAGTTTTTGACTTCACTGAATATTTTAAGTTCTCATGACACGGACGGCAAACTTGATTTAGTCGAAAAGGGAATGGAATCACCAGACTTTTGTTTTCGCCGTTGACTTCGTCAATGTCTTCAGAACAAGAGGCAACTGTCGTTTTCCTCAATAATTCTTCTCGCTTTATACCTGAAATATTGATTTTTCAGAATCAACCCTGTTTGTTAGGGATAATTTGGGCATTTGAAAACCGGGGTGGTGACCAAGCAGCTTCTGGGACCCGTTATTTCAATGCCACTGTGATTAACCGCTCCCAAATTTACTGTGCAGCACAATTTACGTATGCTTATTCTGATGTAAGCCAAGATGGTCTACATTGGCTTATCTTATTGGTATCAAACGACATCAGTAGGTCTAACAGTTTAAAATTTGAATTTCACTTTTTTCAAAAAATATATTTTTTGATAATTTCTTAGAAATTGATGGTGGATGACTTTGATAATTGGCATGTTTTGTCAGTTTTCGCATAAAAGCGTCATATGACAATGTTGGGAGCATGTTTGATTGCAATGAGACAATGAGGCGGTCGGCGTGATCCAAACCGACCAGAGCTAGGCCGGTATCTCACTGGCAGTTAAAACTGTCTTCTGGTCATTTTAGACCGCTATACGTCATTCGATTTCTCGATTTCTATGTAGCATCCGGTAGAAAGATGTATGAGGCGCTCGGCCGACTCTCCCGATATACAAGAGTTCCCAAAGAAGCGCACTGGCATTGGTTTTTATCAATTTCTATTCAAATTAATCTTTAATCATGTAATTAGGCAGTTGTTCGCACTTTCATATCGTTTTGTGCGTAAATGGAAAAATTGAACAGCAATGTGATAGCTTCTTTGAGATGGGGGGAAATTCTACGATAGACAGGCTAGGGAACAGTTCATTTTGGCTGGAGTGTACAATTCCGGAAACTCTATTCAAGATAGAAGAGAGTTTGAAAGTAGATGTAAATAATTACCTCATAGAGTAAATACAAGTATGTAGAGTGCCGACTCAAGAAAATGTCTGCATACAGTGAACATTTTTATGTCATATGATTCAGTTTCTTACGGAGGCTACGTTCCTATGGTCCGAAAAATTATTTGAGAAGTTTTTAAACTGCTTAATTTTTGCAAATTTATATACTACCAAGATGAAGTCCCTTTATAAGTAATATGAAGCAAATTGGATATCAAAAGGAATGAATATTTGCTACCAAGCATCTTAGCTAAGCGGAAATTAAGTTGATGATCTAGGAAATTTCATGACCTGCATTGTAATGGAAGTCCCTGGAAGTCTTCAAGAAAAAGTTGAGAGCTTCTTGGCTGAGATGTCATGTTTTTAATTCAATTTCCAGCGGCATGATGTTATGATTCACAATTGGCGTCATTTCTTGAATCTGAGTGATAATAGTGGACCCATTTACATCCTATAAAGTTAATTATGATCCGTTTAAATGATTATGATGCTTTGTTCTCTCAGTGGCAGATGCTTGTGAAATGATAACACTTTAGAAAATAATCTTATTAACCCTTTCAGTACGGACGACACGCTGTACGTGTCATGTATCTATTAACAAATTAACGGAATTAGAATCAATGCAATAGTACGATTATACCGTGACACGCAGAGCCTGTCATAAAACCATCGGTGAATGTTTTTGAATTATGATCACTCTCAAAGGACAGGTTCACCGAATTATTACGTAAGATTTCGTTTATTGAACAGATCTTTGAATATCATTCACACCGACAGAATTTGTTGATAGTTGTTGCTGTTCGAATTGCGCATTCATATCATAATGAGCACGCAAAGTGGTCGGCGGCGGTATCCCGGTTGCATAACAAAACATAATGAGCACGCAAAGGTCGCGGTATCCCGCGTACTGCCATGACAGATGCGTTGAATTTGATGGGATTTGATACAAACGAAGATGCAGTTCAGCCAGTGAGATTGAAGATGAAATACAAGATAATGACTTGCGAGATAACGACTCAAGTAGCAGCTCTGACGAAGATGCAGGTGGCAGCACTGGTGAATGGCGAACTGTCCAAAGTGGTACTGATTCCGTCAGACGTGGACCAGAATTTACTGGAACTACAGGACTACATCCACGCTTAGAGATTCCAAATGAATTAGAAGATGATATGTTTTTCTTAAATCACTTTTTCACTGACGACTTAATGCAAGATATATGCGACTACACAAACAACAGACTTTGGCAAGAATTAGTTGATAATCCTGAAAGCCAGAAATTACAAAACAGCAGACAAGTTACAGTCAATGAAATCAGAAAGTTTATTGGATTGCAATTTTTAATGGCTTTGAACAAGAAGCCTACGCTTGCATCATACTGGAGTGGCGATTTGGTGTTTCGTCGAGAGATATTCTCGTCACCTGAATCTCTATCCCGTGACAGATTTCAGTTAATTTTGAACTATATTCGCTTTGCAGACCCAGAAAATTTGGAAAATGATTATTTAGCAAAAGTACGACATTTCTGGAAAAAGTTAATAATATATGCCAAAATACATACCTACCAAACCGTCAGATTTCTATAGATGAGACACTCATGCTGTTCAAAGGACGTTAAGAATACGACAATATATCCCAAGCAAGCGTAGGAGGTATGGAATAAAGTCGTATGTATTGGCAGAATCCGAGTCGGGTTACGTTTGGAAGATGATGCTTCATGGTCTGAGTACTGAAAATCGGGCAGTCGGATTGTCTCATCGTGGTGCTGAAACATTATCAGTTACGGAACGAATTGTGATACAATTATCACACGACCTGTTTAATCAAGGTTACCATGCAGTTTATCTTGATAACTTTATACTTCCTGTAGATTAGCCCGATATCTGTTTCGCAATGGTACATTTATGACTGGAACTGTAAAAGCGAACCGGGGCGTTCCAGCGGATTTAAAGCACTTAAATCTGCCTGTTAAGTCTCAAGCTTTTCCCGCAACGGCGAAGTTCTTTGCGTAAAAACTGATCAAAATCTTCTGGAAAGAAGACGGTTTACTTGATGGATACGTTTGCTGCTGCTGAAGATGTTGAGGTCAGCCGCATAGTCAAAGGTGGACACCACGAAACGGTGAAGAAGTCACGATCTGTATTGAATTACAATGCCCATATGGGCGGTGTCGACCGGTTGGATGCCGCACTTCATCATTACGATATCAATCGGAAAAATTATACATGGTTTGTAAAGTACTGCTTGCACTTAAATTCAATCATGCATTACAATTCATGGATTCCTACAGGAAGAATGATGGTAAAATGAAACTACTAGATTACTGCATGAAATCTGTCAATCGTTTGGTCTTACAAACAGGTATTGGACGAAATCCTTTCGGAAGACCTCGCCTGGTACCACGATCAACAAACAATCGATGCTTGGAGGAACGGAATCCACACATTAAACTTGAACGCATACCAGCAAGGGAAGCCTCGACCTCACAAGAGATGCGTGTTTGTACCAATCGGATAGCGGAAAGAAACTGTCTTCGAAACTGATGCTGCTCCTTGTTTTTCAAAATATCATGAGTAAACCTGAAAACTTTTCGAAACGAATATGGGGTTTTTTGCGTTGAAAATTTTTGTAGTAATAGCAGTAAATGGCTTTTGATTTTCCGTTACATTCGAGGTGCAAAAAAGTAATTAAAAGTAAAGTAACATTAAAAGAGTAAATATAAAATTGAAATGAAAAATGAGTGATTAATATTGAGTGGACTGTAAATAAAAGATGTGCAAATACATTGCAATAAACATAAAAAATTATACGCTCGAAAATATTTATAAATTTATATGATCGGTAATTGGTAATTGGTAATCGGTTCTTTTTTAAATTGCAATTTCTAGGAAAACATAAGAGGTATATCTTATTCAGTCTTATTCAAAAAGCTTTCATGGCAACTCGATTGGAAATTGGAACCAAGCATATAAGCCTATATGTCTTATATGTTTGGTTCCCATAATGTGTATAATACAAGCTCGAAATAGATTGTGTTGTTTTAAAAAGATTAGCAAAAATGTGTAGAATTATTTACTGTGGTCGTAATGAGAATTATTACTGTGTGAAATGAGAAATTAAGGAAAACTGTTTACGGTGTTATCATCGCATAGTACTGTACTTATTAGTAAAGTCAACTCTAAAACACCCAAAGATTTTGAGAACACCTATTTGCATTCCTTGTAGCAGTTTTCTCCGTCTTTTCTTCCGGAGAAAACATGTGCATCATGACAAGATCTAATGCTATTATCTGTTGCAATAACACCTCGAAATCACATAAAATGGACAAATAAAATATAGAAAATATACCTATTTGACACCTCTGGCGTGTCACCGTAACAGTGGACAATGATAGTAACGACACGCATCGTGTGTCATCGTAACATCGAACAATGATTAATTTTCAAATTTTGTTACGTTGAATAATTATTGCATGACACACTGTGCGTGTCACTAGGACAGGTATCTTAATGATTTCGTGCTGAAAGGGTTAAAATAAAGATGAGCTTAAAGTAATGGTGGCCCATCGAATTGCCAACTTAGCAAACTACTATTGTATAGCCTCTCCAAGTTGTCATGACATGGAAGATTTGTAGAATACTATTCTTTATTCTGTATTGCTATCATGATCAGTCAAAGTCGTGTACATTTCTGCCAAAGTGGAAAGATTTGCATATCTCACAAATGGTGCCTGGTCTCGACTCATGTTCATTGAATGAAATCGAAACTGTATGTACATGGGGGATTTAATAAATGCTGAGTTGGTACTCTACCTAATATACCTACTCTATGAATTGTCTATGGATTAATGGTTAATCAGCATCGACGTGCCTTCAATGCTGTCAAACCAACTAGTACAAGAACGTCGTGGTATTCATCAAAGATAATCCCTAGCTACAATCTGAATCCTTGAGCAAGAACAACCGTGAATTCAGTAATAAATACAATGTAGATAAATAGACTTACTACATGAACCTATGAATGAACTTCCAAATAATTGTCTTTGAACATTGGTCCCTACAAAACGGAAAATCAACAAAAATTAATAAAATTTCCTCATAAGCTGCACCGATTATTCCAAGTGTCTCTACTGCTTTGTCATAACTATCAGCAATATTGAACGGTTACGTCAGCGGCTCTGAATAATAACTTGAAGGATAATTTCCAGAAACGGTTTGCAATGTTTGCGTCAGATAAATTACGTTCTTTTTATTAAGAACTCCTACAATGCTGCAATTATTTTATTTGACAAGAAGATTAATTTTATAATGAGTTTCATCAATGGTCGGCGGCCGGTTCCAACTCAGCAGAAATTCTTAACAGTCTGATGGAATCTCATATATCGAGCAATTAATGTAAAGTATTAATGCTTACTTAATATTATAATATACTTAATAAAAATAAAATAAACTTTTAAAAATAATACTTAATAAGTATTACTTAATACTTACATTAATGTATTACATTAATGTAATAAATGCATAGCTACTTAAACAAATGCTTCATAAATGTTGTGTAATGAAAATCTGTCCTTTACATACGAGTGCTTGGGATTCACTATTTGTAGCATACAACGGCCATTATTTCTTATGCAACTATTGTGAGCACTGGTTTTATAAGCTCTTCTATCGCTATGATTCAGGTGATAATTATATCCATGCATTCGTGGCTGTATGGATATGTTAATTTTAACTTCATTCATATTTTGTCAATAGTTTATAATTGATTGGAATTGAATATGTTGCTCAATTTTGTAAGAAATTGACAAAAATTCTCGATTTTCAAAAAGGACTTAAAATGTTCGAATTTTTGATGTTGCTATGGTCCAGTTTTGATGAAAATTGGATTGGTTGTCGGAAATACGCAGGAACAAGAAAACCGTGAAAGCCGTTTTAGACATCATATTTTATGAGGAATATCAAAAATGTCTATGGGCTCCAGGAGCCCACAGCGAATATAATCAAATTAAAATGATTAAATAAATTTTGTAATGTATTGCATGTATATGTATACAAGCTATTTGTGTCGCTTCAATTGTTAGGAAACAGAAAGAGCATTTGAAACATTTATCTATCAAGAACCAGTTATTTCATCACGTTTTCAGAATATGTAGGTTATTCCACAGTGCAATAGCCTCAATTTCTCAAACTGCTTTCCTCCATGATATGCAGGCTTGCCATGGATATGGATATCCGTGGAGATCTCCATGGAATGATATCGAAAATAGTGAAATATACATGGATATCGTCGGAATTTTTAATGTACACTGCTGCTGGGATGATTTCAAACGCATTATTGAAGAAGGCATGGTTTCACAAGTTATAGCTAATTCAATAATAAAAGTCACAATACCGGTACCTCAGGTGAAAATATGAAAATGTGTTTTGACTAGTGGCGACATTGAGCATGTGAAACAAGTTCAAATCAATCTGGACGTCTACTGAGGTGACACATTCGTGTTTCTTATCTAGCTGATTGCTAATTGTTCGATTGCTATGATACACCACTTAATGCACCGTTTCTTGATAGCCTGGATGGTGTACTATAGCATTCTAATGACTCAACATCACAAAGTCAAGGAACTGCATTTGAAAATTACCACATGTGTCTAAATTGCTCTTTCTATACCCGCGTCCTCAGCATCATAGAACGATTATTTAGTCAAGCCAGTAAGATGTTGCTGAAAATGTGGAAAAAAACGTGATGAGCTGATCTATATTCGATTTCAATTTAGAAATAATAATTTGATTACTAAATGTGGTATTACCTCACACTACTTTGCCACGACGTAAATTGTGATCGTAGCAATGATCCATGTAAAGAAGAAGTTGAGTCTGACGATGAATAGCTTGAACTTGTTAATGTTGATTAAGCAGATACATGTACGAGTACAACACTTTGGATACATATAGTTTTGTAAGAATGGTAAACAAACATTTGGTGACTCACTTAATGATTTGCACTGATTTTTATCTGTGGCAGAGTCGGTTTTTGAATTCAGATTGCTTCATAGTTTGCACCTTTTTGTTTTATTAAGGATGAAATTGGTGCGAAAGTTTTGAAGGGGTGTAGCGAAAGTGTAAATATTATTAAACATTTTTATGAAAGGTGTAGGCCAACATGTAAGTAAAGTTGCACATGTAATCATGCAAATGACGCAGACCATCTTAAGTCTGAATCAATCGTTTGAATATGATTTGAACACCTACTGCAGAAAACTTGGAAATACAGGCACATAACAGGCATCAATGCATCACTTCACTCTCGGATGATGTTTATTGCGGGGACTGTAAGCGTCTGAAAATGTCTTTTGTCTACAATGTTTCACTGACCTGCATTGTCAATATGCTCCCAAATTTCTTCTTCGATAAATGACGCGTCATTATGGGCTCCAGATTGCTCCCGAATAACTTGAATTTGAAGTGCATCCTGGAAAGAAAACCACATTCCGAAAATGCTAAACATTTACTTACAAGTGTGAGGCTGTCCTAGATGTATGTGCATGCCACTTACTGCATGTACAATAAGATGCTTGTTGTAATAGAAACTAAATCATACAGATTTGAAGACACTGAGACATATACAATGTATAAAATTATAAATGTTTTTCCATCATCATTGCTTACTTTTCTTACGCCGTGCATTAATGCCAAGGGAGTATTGTGGATATTGCAAACATTATCAACGATTGCCTCACACGGGGCTATTCCTCTTTTTAGACATGTTTGGCATCCGAAGAAAAAATCTTCTCCTTCATTACAATATGTTTCAAATATTTGCCCAACATTATTGTGCTTCACTGCGCCAGTTGATGAGTACTGCAACTGAGACATTTTTTCATCGATGGAAAATGAATAATCATCATTGACATCATCATTCCACAATGATACTTCCAAATCATTGTGTGGAAAAACACATTGACCTCCGCGAAGACAATACTTGATATCAGTATCTTGACAGTTACAGCGTTGAAATTTCTGAAAGAAGAAGTTCAATGAATTACTTTAATTAAATTGAGATTTTTGGTATTTTCTTTAAAAAACAGAAAGTCAACATCATAATAAAGAATGAAAATCAAACAATATATTCAATACATAGTTGTAGTTGTTGATCTAGAAGGAAATCTACATGGTTGATAGTGGTATGCGAAGCCGAAATATGCTTGGCCAAAACCGAATTTGGGTAAGGTCGGGTTCATATACCTCTAATCTGTAAGTCGGCGAAACCGGACGCACAGGAGAGGAAAAAGGGACATCCAAAAGCCATGTGTGAAGTGGATCTAAGGCAAGGGTAGGCAAATTGTGGGCCGCGAAGCTATATCAAAAATAATATAGTTGTGGGCCCCTCTACCTGCCAAGGCTATATACATTACCTAGCTGTATCTATACAACTAAAAATAGATCTATTGTCATGCACACAACACACACGCTTGTTAGTCATCCTGCTTCATATGATCAGTGAAACCAACTACCTATTGCAATAAAACTTAAGCGCTAGGACGGCCCTCATCGATTTTTACAGCCACGCTTACTGGCAATTCATAAGCGGCATATCCTATAACGAATAGGAGAGATATACAACGTGCGGATGAACCCACTTATGAATTACCAGGAAGTGCGGCTATAAAAAATCGATGATGATGTTTTTAATGCAGTGGTGTTAATTCATTTATTTATTAAAAATCGTTCAGATAGTTATATAGTAACTAGCAGTTCTACTGCACTCTACCCAGAATAAAGATGTTTCCAAAAAAGCTCTTCTTTTAGATATTTTTTAAAATAATTTCTGGTTTTAGATATTTTTAACTACTGGCTAACACAGCAGTAGTTGTATTGATGTAGCAGGCAAACAAATAGAGTAATTGATTTTCAGTAATTTGATTGGCTGACGGATTTTTATTAGTGTCATTTTTTTATTTCACTTTTAGCTTTGCGAAGGTACGGCAAACATCACTATCGCATAATTCGCAGATGGCAGAAGGTGAACCGTAAATAATGTGGGCCTCAACTAAATACAAGAATTTTTGTTTTGCCCCCCCCCCCCTACAAAATAGGATGCCGATCTCTAATCATCCTTCGTATGCATTTCTTCGAGAATAAGCAACACGGATTATGAATGGTATAGACAGACGCCTAGAAAGATATACATGTAGATTTGTCGAAGAAGTTATTTGGATGACTCCTCTAAACGGACTGATCAGTCTTGATTGACAGCTGGCGTGTTACAAAGTCACCTTTTAAGTCACATTTTTCATTTATCTAAAGCTTTTAACGTTATTTCTTATTGCTACATGCCTTTCAGTCTCGATTGTGACGTGTGTCATTCGCCTCACGATGGTTACATGCAGTCTTTAAAAGACCCATTTAAGTAAAGACTTCTAGTTAGTCTAGGGCTTTCTCTGTAGTTTTAAAGCAACTATCTTCGCTATGTTTTTCTACTTTAACTCTGTTTTATTCCGCTGTATATGTTTCATCCAAAATACTCTACCTACACTTTGTATTTTGAGGATAATCTAAGAATTTCCATAAGAATATTCTAAGAATATTATAAATGAAAACTAATGAGAGTGCATGCACTTGCAGATCTTACTTTTTTACCAGATGCTGCTGAATTTGGAGGTCTCTTTCTTATCCAGAACCAATGGTCAACTTTATTCTTTTTAGCAAGTAAAGTCGTTTTTCGACATTTTGAGGATTCTTCATGGTCTCGGATTTCACATTGATAGTCTGAATTTATCACTCGCGCACATTCGCGGCAAGCCAGGCAATAATTAATATCATCAGTTACTGGCGCTTGAAGTGATCTCGTTGGAGAACCCAATTGTGAAAAGTGAATCGAGAAGGAGATTATGACTGGAATAAGAACGGAATCCATGAGAGTCCAGGTTTGTCAAATTCTTTCAAGATTAAATGAAAATCAAAAAGAGTGCGAAGATATAGCTGTTCACACAATAGGTATTATCTGTTACTCGCGGACGACAGGATAAAATCCAATATCTATCAATTGATTTCATGCTTGAATGGGTACACAGATATATGGTATAAATAGGGAGTATGAAATCGATTCAAATGAAAACCCTAATTGTCATCAAAATATTTACAAATAGCATATTGCAGTCAATTATTTTGTTGATTGTCTGATGTGAATATGAACAGGGAACAAGATTGCTAATTTTAAGTAATAACATGAAATGACACTTACTTTTTGAGAATACTTTTATTTCCCCATTGTTCATATTTGCCAATTTCTTTGACTGAGAAACGACGATATTGACCATAGGAGTAGGACAGATGACCTCATCTTCGGATTTCGTGATCTCTGTTCTAACGACAACTTTTGGATTAGATTCAAGGCGATACGTTACTTCTCGAACATCTGGAAATGAAATACTTGTTTATGCAATTCAATATCTCTGACTTTCACGAGGTCGCATTGATCGTGGCACAACAACGAAAATTCGCTTGCCAGATGGGAATAGAACTCAGTCATCGAAATCCCTGCGTGGCTCCTTCACCGCCACGATTAGCGAAGGTATGCCTAGGGTCATTTAACGGACATTTTCATGTGAAAACATCAATCATTTACATCGGGAATAATCAGTTCTCTAAGAATGCAAGATTACTAGGTATTCCTTACATTTGTAAGCTGTAGCTTTTCCTTCTGATGTAGGCCTACATGTATGTCCTGCTGTCCCCTTAACAGAGAAGCTTCATCACTTTGGCAGATGAACACTTAGTCTCATCCATGGATACTCTGAGTATTCAAATGTAATACACATCGTAGCTAGGACGTCAATCAACGCGGAAAACTTTCATGCTCAAATATATCCTCAGAGGAACATTCTCACGCTCTTTAAGCCATTCATTTTTCAATATCCCACTTTGTACTGCAGCTGTGATCCGACTTGTAATTTGTCATAAGCATCATAACAAAAAGGAGGTATAGACTGGCAAAAATGTTATGATCCAGCCTTTAGGGGCTAAATTGCCAGGTGCCAGAGTGAAATAAATGCATCAATCCATTTTAAATTCTGATTCTGCAAAGAAAGTTCTGAGACGAAATATTGACAGGAATCGTATTCGCCTCGTTCAAACATTAAACACAAATTATTATGCACAAGATTTATTAATCCATTTTAAAAAATTGTATTTGAATCTGACCCAGATTTTGCTGGTCAACTTTTCCCTATTATTGAAACTGCTAATTTCGATGACTTTTCGTACCTGCTTAATAACATTTGTAACCTCGGTAATATTTTGCGTCTTGAGGTAGCCTCCTCTTTATAGAATGCAAAACGTGAATCTGTTGATGTAAAGAAATATAGCAATATGCAAATTACTCTAATCATAAGTGTGTGGCATTATTTTTTTCATTTTTGACTTGCTTTCTTTTCTAAATTTTTCATCTTCATTTTTTATCTGATTTTTTACACGATTTTGTGTGGTGTTGTTTATACTGTTCAAATATAGGAAGAGTATACCGGTACACGTTGAGGATATAGCCTAAATGCATCTCTATAATCTGGCTCGCAATAGTTCTTCTTCTATGGTTCCTTAATCATTACGGCGCATATAAGACATCTACGCAAAGGGTGGATAACAATGCTCAGTTATAATCCTCATTTCTTGAGATTTCTATGTCCTCTGGAAGCTTTATTGCACTTTATTGAGAGCAGAGGCAATGCCATGAAAGTTCTATTTACTATAGATGGACGAACATGATCACTGTCTTGAAACGCATTGCGTCTCTGATTGTAATGAAATTTTTTGACAAATATGCTGATGTCGTGTCATCTAAGAAGAAAAATTTCATTCGCAATAATGCAAAGTTGTTTGGTGGGTCTTAGGGGATACAAGGGTCAAAAAGTAAACGAACTCTCGTTATCCCAAATTCCCTTTAACTTAATTCCTTCATACCTGCCATTCACCAGTATCATCTGTATAAAGTGTTCATGTTTAAACTTACTTTTCATCTTCATTCATGTGGGCAACTGCATTTACACAAAAAGCTTTTTTATTCTGCGTTCTTCTTGTTGTTTTTATACCTTTTGCAATCTGTATGTATCTCTTAATATAGTTGACAAATTAATTTCTATACTATGTAGATGGACGTGAATTTTCTATGATGACTTGCAACATAGATGTTCAGCAGCTTTCTATTCGTGCGGGCTGTAATGCGGTTACACTGGAAATACAACTGGCATTAAGCCCGGTGGACATAGATATTCATTTGGGTTATGTTACGAATGACTACCCATATGACGATAACCTCAGATTATCTTCATTATAGCTCTCTTCAGTTGGGTATTATCCCTATATTATTGCCCGCGCAGGAGATAGCATTTATTGCAATGCAGTGGAAGGAGCACATAATCTATGCCAATAATGACTGATCGTGTCCTGCTTTAGTAGAGAACATGGATAAGTAATGGATAAGCATAGTAAGGAGATGAGACACTCTATTCAAAATCAATTCTCTCAATCTCCATATCAACATGGTGTGACTTGAATCAAAGAACTTTGCCAGTTACAGTGCGGCAGCGACAATATTACAGTTCAGATGTTGAACTGCAACAAGCCAAATTAACTTCATTTTGAAGTAAACAACAATTGATCGCATAAAAGACAACTGCTTCATATCAATGACAAAATCAGTCATAGCTGTGGCTCATTGATTTTAACACGAATCACGAAATCGACGTTTCAATATACACACTGATTTGTTGTTCATTACGCGTCTTCTAAGGCCTGTTCGGAATCCTTATGTTGTCATCTCCTCCTAGGGAATTTCCCTTGTGCGCTTTTCTCATTAGTTACCTGTGAGGAAAATTCAGTTTTGCGAAACGATGCCATCACGAATCATAGCTTTTTATCACTTATATCTCATTCAATCAAACTTATTTGGAATGAAGCTATAGAAACTTCAGATTACACTATCGGAGTGATGGATTTCCGAAAATCATTTAGGCTATAAATTTAATCAAATCATTCAGAAAATGCTTCAATCTCTCATGACATTATTTCTTTTATTGATCAACTTGTGACGGAACGCGAGAAGAATTATGGTTTTCATAGGACTAAAAATGATCATATTATCGACGCGTCAGAGTCAAGAATAGAAAATCTGGTGCCTTTTCAAAATGCTTTCGTAACGAAGTTGTTCTGTAAACTGATTTTTGTAAAATTGTCCAAGGATAATCTCCAAAATGAAATTAGAATAACAAGAACATTCTATGCAACATCGTACACATATGAAGCTTCTGTTAAAATGTTAGCGGGAAAATTAATTGCCCCTTAGACTTCATCGAAGCACGTCATAAAAGACGTCCACTCAAACTTTGAGGCAACCAATTTTCCAGACAACATTTTAACTGGAAAATAGTGGGTTTATTAGATGTTAATGATATAAACGTTCCAGATACTTAATTTTTATTTCAATGTCTTCCTAGAGACAGTTTTATCAAGACCATTTTGTACTTGGACAACTTACTCTGACTTGGCAAAATTGTCCAATCAGATATTAGATCCAGATGGGAGAGTGATTGTCTCTATGTTCCCTGAATGTCAATCGCATTGAAAGAAAGCGGAAAATTTTTGGAAGAGTAATCATCTGACAAATTCAGAGACGCGACGCACTGTTGTATCCATAGTGGTTGGCCAAGTTGGTTGTGGAAGTTGTTGACAGCAAATTGCAGGATTTTCATGAAGAGAATTTTAAGTGAGATGGTGGCATTGTTTCTTGTGAAATAGCCTACTATTCCATGGATTAATATACTGTGTCTATTTGTGCCAGTCATTGACAACTATTATGCAATTTTTCAACATTGGAATACGAATTAAAATGGTTCAAAATGGTTCCCAGAGTCACATTTAAAGTGGTCGCTGTACTGGTTGGAAGAACATCTCAAGAATTCACCGATAAAATTTCTAATTATTGGATAATTTCTCGGTCAAGCGGCTAAGAAGCCTAGTCCTTTTCTGGAATAAGCACACTGAAAGCTTCTTTACCTACAATCATTTCTCAGATAAATAGAATGTCGGTGGAACTCTTTAATTAATAATTGAATGACGTATGTGATGTAATTTGATGATATTTTGGCAGCTGATATTCGAATGCATGCAGAGATTTTGAAAATTGTTCAAATATAATGAACAGGGGCCCTTTAAATTAAAATAAATGCTCCAAGATTTCTTGGCCTCTGATTTCAAGCAGGAGTAATGCATGTTCTGTAAATCGACATTACAAGTTGCACATGTGTCTGATTATACTCTTGATAGATTATAGGAGCGATATTTCAAAATGACAAACGTACAGAACGTTTTAGAGAATTTCCGTCTTTGTCATCCTGTCGCCGCAGTATTTTGCAAATTCATTATTGCTTTTGTGTACATGATCTTTGGACTAGGAGCAACAATCCAGATCACAAATTGGTTTGATAAATATAAATGCCAATCAGAAAACTTGGAAACCAGATCGTAAAATTTGCGTTTTGTCCCAACTAAGTTCCCCTGGCGTGTGCCATAATTTTCATGCAATTTCCATTCTAGGACTTTCTATGGTGTTGTTAATTTCTATGCATGTAATAGATAATGCATAGATTTGAGGTCATTATTTGCTATAATTACCAAGAGCCGAAGGCTCGAGTTTATTATGACAAATAATGCATGATTTTGTAAGGTTTTCTATGTCCACAGGTTAATAAGTTCCACGAAGCAGGTAATTATTTTCCCGATTGGAAAATATTAACCTGGTGCAGACGTCTATGGAAAAAGTCATGCATTATAACAGATAATGCATAGATTTCTTCGGCATAGATTCATTATTTGCAATTAAACTATGCCAGTTTATCTAGTAATGTATTTTTTGCTATCTAGAGATCTCATTAAGTAATGGTTAGAGGATAATTTGGTAAAACTATCCATAGACTTCTAAATTTCTCTGGACAGATAGGTTGAAATCAGACTTATACATGATCAGGCCAACAATCCTGAATTATGGCATCTTACAAGTAAACCTAGACTGTCATTGTCTGTCATTGTTTATTATAAACATTAAGAGTATGCCTGCCTATTTCAAGCAGATTACAACATTGGGTCCCACATGTCTAAACCGCACGTAAAAGTCATGTGCTTTCAGCATGCTTTCACTTTATTTGTTAGCTTTGCAATCTTTCTTTTTACAACTTTCTCAGAAGAGGCAACTGATATATCATGCACAAAGTTCTTGCACATGCAATTGAAAAATCTCATTGAAATTTCGGATATCAGATCATGTCCGTTTGTGCAATGAGATTTTCCAAAGAAGTATTCAGAGAAGTCACCAAGAGCAATAATATTCATCAATTCTCTGAACACCGACCTTTGATTATTAAAAGCGAGGAACTCTTTTCTAAGATCACTGTTCAGTTTGATTTCGTAGAAGACCCTCCAACAAAGAATACATAATTGGAACACAGCTTCATTTGGTGAGAGAAGACCCCCACGATCAATATCATTTAGAAACTTTGCAGCTTCAAGGGAATCATCGATATCGAACATTGCCAACTCATCATTTGTTACAGTGCATTCACGGCAAGAATTACACTTTTTGCATCTCAAGAGTGAACGACAGCAAGCACCACTGACATAATATATTACAGCATTATCTGTGTTGTCAGGATTCCTACTAAACTGAAGCTTTGCGTGTAAGCATTCTGCTGCAGATCTTTCCTCTTGTGTATTTGTCTGTGTTGATATTTTGTCATCTATGTTTTTCACACTGAATCCGGAGAACTTTATCAACGAAATCGCCTTTATTTTATTGTCACTCTCCTTAAGTTGACGCATGGAGATGAAATAGTTTGCTCCACTCATTTGTCGTATCCAGCCAAAAGCGTTTCTCTAGATAATCCGACTGTACTTTCCCGAGTATTACATAACTAAATCCGATTTCGTGTATCAAATAACGGGCCAAAACCACCATTGCTCGGCAGGTTTGTGTTGTTGCCAAGAAGGTTTCTTGAGTTAGACCAGGTCTCTGAAAATATAACGCATGCAATGCATCATCTTGTTTTGGCGCATAGGAAGTATCAGAACGATTACAATTGCGTTACATCACTTTCATATTTAATCACTAAATTTTGCTGAATACAAATGTCATGCAAAAGAATAGATGTAATATTATTATGAATTGCATTATGAAATTATATCCGTCATGCATGTTCGTTTATATTGTAGACCAAGTCCCTGTATCTGGGAATGCATAGTAACGTATAGTTATGACTTTTTTAGTTCAACACATTATATTATATTCCGGCATAAAAGATAAGATTATCTGCATTGTTTATGCTTACCAGGGAAGCTTTCCATCTATCAAGAAAATCTGCAAACTTTGAAATAATTTCCAATTTTTCATCATGAATGCTACAGATTGTATGTTTAGTAGAATCTCTCTTCGCAATGCCAACGAAAGGCGTCCGCACATTCATAATATTCCAAATTACTCTAATCAAATGTAGAAAATCAGCAGTTTCATGCTTTCCAAAGTATTTCATGCCATTGATTGTTGACTCGTGGAACAGACCAGCTGCTAACTTGACGGAGGCTTTCTCGATTGTCTTGGGATTAAGTATTTGTGGATTTAACTTGTGCGCCATCTTCAACGGCTTATTCAACTCGGATTTATACATTTCCTCGACATCAGAAAAATCTGCACGAGTCACAGAGTTCAAATAAGGTGGAAATTCGGGACAAATGAATACTTTCTTGGACTGAAAATTATTATATATATTTTTGATATTATGAGTTGGGTCAAACAAGAGAAAAAGGGGCTTCCCATTCCATTTGTTAACAATATGTGTTTTCCATGTTCCTTCACATAAATTCTGAAGGAAAAATCTTCTGTTTGATGCTGCATTATCAGCGAGTAAAGCCAACACAGTAAATCCAATCTTATGCAGAAAATCCATGATTGATTCGAAACATTTGTTGAGAGCGTCTGCTGTCAGGCCTTTCATGGGGTAAATTCCTACAAAATTTACGATTCGCAATTTTATGCGTCATCATTATGTTTTGCGCATACTGCAACTTTTAATTTGTCAGGAATGCATTTATCATAATCAAAACTCATAACGTATCCGAAATTTCAAATCCACATTTAAATGCATCTCGTAAATGAATATATCAGATAAACACAGTCATGACGTTGGTCCTCATACTATAAATGCAGATTTCAAACGGCTTTTGGATATGCCCACTACTGAATAAATGCATGCAAGGGGCTCGTAACAATTATCCAGAACAAAATCATCAAGGTTGTAATACCCCTAAAACATCCGTTATACTACACATGCAAATATATAATATATAAATACATGTAGGTCAACGATAAATAATGATTACTTCGAACTTTGTACTTTTGCCAGTGTACTATTATTTACCAAAGAAAATAATTCATACTTACCTGCAACATCTTGGTACTTTGATGATAAAGATTTCACCATAAATACAAGTGCAGTTTGTGCAACATCGCTTACTTCATGCTCAACCAATCCGTAAATCCTACCACCACTGTATTCAGCTCTTTTTCCAAGGTAAATTTCATCCATAATTAAAGAGACATTGGTTTCAAAAAGACCTAGCTTAGATATTCGCATCTTCAAGTATTCCGCATTATCCAATCCAGTATCTGAATCAGTTCGTCTTGTAATCTTGCGTAGAGTCAAAATCGACGGAAGACATAAAACTCTCTGATCAAGTAGGAGTTGGTATGCTGATGAACTTGATGCGTACAAGATATAAGACATCACAGTCAATTCAGGTGAGTAGCGTCTTCCAAATTTCGAGTGACACGATAATTCCAACTGCTCTTTCAGAAAGGCGATTCGCATGTTTTCTGCATCATCTTCTATTCCGCTATCTAGGTATGAATTCAAGCATTCAATTGCTGCACCTTTATGATCCAGTATAGAGGATTGATCATCCAGAGATTTTACAAATGCCATCAGATTGAGAACCTGGGAGATCATTGAAATTTTTGATTGTTTCTGCATGATGTGATAATACGAACTATGTGGAATTGATTTTTCTTTGTGATAGACAAGAACATTCATACATTTGTCAACTATCAATGATGCGATAACAGTGAAGGGAAGGGTTTTACTCATAATCGCCATGTTTATTCCACTATCGTTTTCAAAGATGACAAATCCAGATGGAGTGGTTTCTTTGTAGATGTTTGACAATAAATCATCATAACAAGATATTTTATCACTCCCGATGAAATCCTCCGACCGTGTTTCCATCGCCAAGACGTCACGCTCATGACGCTTAGAAGAAGTGGCCATACCGGATCGTGGCTTTGGAACTTCTGTTGATAAGTATCTTGGCAGATTGGGGAATTTTGATGGCACTGATCCTTCTTTTAGACAGCGCTTCTTCAATGTTCTTGATCTCCTTTGCTTTCGATAATTATTAGTGTCCTTCGTGGTAGTGCTGAAGTCAGATTCGCTGAAGTGATAGGAACACAACACGGAGTGTTTTGTTGGAATAAAATCTTTTCTATTCACATGTTTCAACCACAAACTCAAAAGTTCTTTATTCTGTAGAGGAAAGCGGTGATATGTTACATTCTCGTTGCGCTTAGCATGACAACCAACTGCGACACATTTGTTAGGCATCTTTGCGCTGGAATGAATCGTACAGGATGCTAGTAATGGAGTACAGCAATTGCAGTTGGCCTGAACATGTATAGAATGATTTCAAATTTTGCCAACCTATCTGTCCAGGTAGATGAACTATCATAGATAGAAAGGTATCATTAACAAAGATATGCCCGAGGGAATATCTATGTTAATGATACCGAGATATCAATGATAGATTTGCCAAATTATCCTCTAAGCAATTTAGAGAATGTCTGTCTTATTTCTATGCATTTGTAAGAATTACCTAGGGATTTCTTACAATCTAATAACTGGCCCTAGAAATTTTGTTTATGGTATTCAAACTTCGTTTGCAATGATTCCATTTGAGATCATATCATTCATATTGAAACATGTCTCTATCTAACGAATTGTTTGATGATGAAGATTTTAACACACTTGACGAATTTTTGGCGAATTACGATTTTTCAACGAATACAACTTCAACAACTCTAAATCTGAACACCATAGTCCAACAGCAGCAATCATCCTCAATATTTACACCGCTCAACTTAGAAAATGAACAATCAAGGACATCACGAAATGAATTACCATCCTCCATCTCTGATATTGATTTAAGAATAGAAAAACAAACTCCACAAAAAACATTAAGCAATGCTAAATGGGCATGTGGAACCTTCAACCAGTGGGTCCGAGAACGAAACGAACACATTTTGGCAAGTAATTCAGAAGCCTTGATGTTTCTATCTGAGAATGGACATTAATTAATGTGATTAATATGACAATAGATTATTAAATATAGATCATATAAAATTATATACTATTATAACATTATAGATATAATATTATTATCACTATTTTTACATGCATTTAATAGGCCTATATCGTTACTCATTGATTCCTATATTTCTTAACATGTGCAGTGCAATGATATCTAGGAGTACAATTACTGCTATTTTGCGTGCATATTCATGTCTTTGGTAAATATATTTCTTAAAGTAAAGGTATTCTTACAAAAAAAGAAAATATATTTAATAGGATATTTATATGGGAAATAAGACAGACATTCTCTAAATCCCGTAATATCCCTGTCCCTGTTAAAACGAGGGGCAAATTAACTACGCATAGAAATCCCTCATATTGAAAAGATTGTTAATTTTCCCTCCCCGAATAGAGATCAACTATAACATTGTTAATCTGTCCCTCCCCGAATAGAGATCAACTATAACATTGTTAATTTGTCCCTACCCGAATAGAGATAAACTGGCATAGTTTAAAACGGTTAAAGGAGTTTCATTGATATTTGCTGAGATATCTCGGCCAATTATCTGTCAAAATTCCCTCGGGCTATGCCCTCGGGAATTTTAACAGATAATTGTCCTCATTATTTCAGCAAATATCAATGAAACCTCCTTTAACCATTAC
>CAJQUW010006176.1:0-234645 GCA_907163375.1 Prostheceraeus crozeri
CGACCTGTGCGCTTGCACGGGGCCGTCGGGTCAGACTGATGCGGCGGACCGCATGAGGGCCAGCGGGGGCAGTGCTTCCCGGGTTGGCGCACAAGCGGGCCGGCGGCTGGCGCCCGCCGCGGCCGCCGCCTGCACGGCACCGGCGGCTGCACAGCGCGCCGGCTAGCACTCGCAGCCGAGGAGGCACCTGCACAAAAGCGCCCACGCCTGACCGGCCGCGGCGCGCCGCAGCACTAAGGCAGCTCTAAGCCGGGGCGGGGGCGCGCGCGAGGCGCGCCCGAGGCTCGCGCAGTCGGCACGGCACGCGGCAGGGCGACGGCGATGGCGCGCCGCCGCGACCCTCGGCGCGATCAACGCAGGCGCCCGCCAAGGACTCGGAGCAGCTCGCCCTCTACCTGCGCTCACACGGCCTCCAGACTACTGACTCTACTCGGCGTGGCACCCGATTATTGCCGGGCACCCCGCCAGGCGGCGCCCAGCGCTGCGCGCCGGGCTGTGCCGGCCGCGCCACGGGCAGCCCGCGCCAGCCGCTCAACGGCGGGGTGCCGCGCGCTGGGCGCCACAATGTGGGGGTCACCGGCCGCACAACCCCGCACAGTGGGGAGCGCGTGCGGGCGCAGGGCACGCAGTCGCCGCGCTGGCGGGCACAGCGCGGCACAAAGGTGGCCCCGCCGCTGCACCATCGGGGCGGAAGCTCAAGTGGAGCACAAGCACGCACAATAACCCGGAGTGCAGCGGGGAGCGCAGGGCACGGGCGCGCCACACTTGCCACTGCACTCTGCTCCCACAAGCGGCACGCCGGGCCCGCAACCAGCGCCACGGGCGTGCCGCCTGCACCGCCGAGAGCGCGGCGCGTGCCGCAGCCTGCCACAAGGCCGCCGCGGCCGCCGTCTGCGCACAACGCAGCGCAGGCCGCGCTGCACGTGAGGGCCCGCCTCTCCGGCTACAAATCGCTATGCACTGCGGCACACGGGGGCGCCTCGCGGCGCGGCGGGGCACCCCGCGGGCAGGCGATAGCTGGGCCCGGCTGCCGCCGGCTTCGCGTGCCGTGGGCGCGCAGGCAGCGCACGCGGCACCAAGCGCAATCGTCGGGCTGCCACAATTCGCAAGGAAAGGAGATGTCATCGTCAGAATCAACTTCACCTCCGGAGATTGACGCCGCTTTGCGTTGACACACACGTTGTTTGATGTGTCGAAGGAGACTGTGCTTCCTTGTAAACATATGTCCGCAGTCGGCACATTCCCACTCGTCGCCTTGTCGCGAGAGTCCTGAGCTGGAACTCACATCACCTGAAAGAGAAATCATTCTTTCATCTCTGTTCAAGTCTCAGTGTATTGTTACAACCTACCTTGACTCAACAACTCTAAACTTTCCTCGAGAAGGGAGGGTGTTGGTGATGAAGTTGATACCTGAAATTGAGGAAGATGCTATTAGCCACACGTTTGAGGGAGATGAGTGAAGAAATTTTCAACTTACCATTTCAACGAAATTATGTTTAAGCTTGATACTTCAACAAGATAGAGACTTCACTCAAATAATACGTCTCAAATTTGGAATTCACTTGTACGCCTCAAATAATAACAGAATTCGCTAGACAACAGTTCACTTATGCGTCTCAAAGACAGAGTGAAATGACACGAATGTCACTTTAAATATATACTTTCATATTCATCATTCATTGGCTGTTCATTCTGATTGGTTGCTTGTTGATACTTAAGAATTAGAAAACATTTCAAAGTTATTATTCACAGTCAACATGACAAGCCCTTCGACAACACCAAACACAAAATTCTCTTCTCCATCCTCAACACCAAACGCTCCAACGAAGGTAGAGAAGGTGTTATTACCAGCGAACAACGAAGAGAGTGTATGTGAGAAGGAGTGTCCCGACTTAACAGGCGTGAGGTGGAAGTATCTCCAGTACGATACTGACGATGTGATGGAGATCACCAGTACCAAGTTCCTCCACCAATTATGGGAGTGGTACACCCCTAACTCCCAGCCACGAACTATGGAGGAGTGGGAGTATATTGATAAAGTGAGGCTCGCAGTGGAAGAACGATTAAAGCAACTGAACTGTTTTTGTTATCTATGTGAAGCCAGACTCTGGAACGATATTGACGATGAAGACCTTTTGAAATACATGCCATAATAAATTTTCATTTCATATTATCTTTGCTTTCATACTGACGTACTTGAATGGGGCTTCAGTGGATGATTTAACCATGTATACATTTTCATTTGGAAATAGTAGCACGCTTAGTCTAACTTGTAAATCTTAAAACATGTCATATGGGCGATGATGGTAGATGAAGTAGTGTCAAATAAATTAAGATAGCTTACACTTCTGATACAGGGATAGCAATCGACTGCGATCCATGTGTAAAGAGCCTGTTAGACTACGGATGGGCTTAAGTGGATGATTTAACCATGTATACTTTTCATTTGGAAATAGTAGCACGCTTAGTCTAACTTGTAAATCTTAAAACATTTCATATGGACGATGATGATGATAGATGAAATAGTGTCAAATAAAATTAAGATAGCTTACACTTCTGATACAGGGATAGCAATCGACTGCGATCCATGTGTAAAGAGCTTGTTTGACTACGGAAGAGAGAAGTGTGTTATGTTGCGTGTGGCGCGTGAGTGTCCTCCCATTTCATTCCATTCATCAATTCGTCTCATTGATAGAGACAGGTAGAACTCATGGTTCTCATAACGTATGCAATGGAAAGTTTTAGGCAACCTTCGACAGTTGGCTAAATGTCGCCCTGGCGCGAATGCATACTACGTTGAGACAGAGGCAATCACTTGCAAACATGACGCAGAGAGGTTTAACAAGATTGACCATTGCCGAATGTCCCTTGCGGTATACATAGCTACGGGTTTCACCGCCGCCCTTTACAGGAACGCCCGTCGAAAGGAAGTATTACACCGAACTTCATTTGAAACGTTCAAGTTGACTGATAGCAGATTCAACTTAATGATAGTATTCGCCAGTCCGAAGACTGCCCAGGGCAAACCGCGAGGAGGTTCTATCATGTCTTGCCCCATGGTGGCCCTTAAGAGAGCCGATGGTTCGTTCTCGGGGGGTGTGAATTTGACTATTGGCTGGAATAGTCAATGGGTATGACGGTTAGGTTGTCATAGACCCTATACCGCCGAGGTCGTACTGGTGCATCTGGCACATTTCGGATGCGGGTGGTATTTGGAGTACACACCTCATCCGTCCAAACGATCCTCTTGATCTTCTCCTTCTTCTCATCCTCCTCATCCCACTCGTCGAGGATGACGAACTCGGGAATGGCGTTGTCTTCATCGGTGAAGACGGGAATGTTGTCGGCAGATGTCGCTTCCATCGTGACTTCAAATTGAATGAGAAGCGCTACAATCTTCTGGCTTATATAGGGTTTTCAACAATGAATTGCTCAACAGCGAATCAGAATGCTTCAGGGATAGCAATCGACTGCATAATGTTCAAGTTGACTGATAGCAGATTCAACCTAATGATAGTATTCGCCAGTCCGAAGACTGCCAGGGCAAACCGTGAGGAGGTTCTATCATGTCTTGCCCCATGGTGGCCCTTAAGAGAGCCGATGGTTCATTCTCGGGAGTAACGTCATCTTACACCCTACCAATTCTGCTGAGAGAGTCTTTGACTCTCTCTTTGGTAGCACTGTCGACTTCCACGCTAATTGGCACGTGACTAAAAAGTGGAATGTAGCGCCATTCCGTTGGATTGACAGCAGTTGCTGTCATCGGATTGCCAATCCGAGCAAGATTATTAAAAACTCTGTCTTGCTCCTCTAGCCTGGCAAACTCCTCAAATAAATTTCGCGGCCTTAACTGCGGTCCGCGAGGAGAGCTGACTTGACTGTTCGGCGTCTGCATGATTGAAATGAAATGAAATGAGAGGCAGTGGTTTATATACCCCTCTAACGCGACGCAAAGTTCAAGTTGACTGATAGCAGATTCAACTTAATGATAGTATTCGCCAGTCCGAAGACTGCCCAGGGCAAACCGCGTGGAGGTTCTATCATGTCTTGCCCCTAGGTGGCCCTTAAGAGAGCCGATGGTTCGTTCTCGGGAGTGTCGTGATGGGGTGGTGAAGGCGGGCAAAGATCTGCAATGAAAATGATATGTATTAGAATAGGATATACTATCTTATTTACTTTTTCACTTACCAAGTTAGTCATCCTTTGGCAGTCTCGCGCGCTTCCGAATTGAAAATTTGTGTAGATGGCCGCGCATTCGTAGGCTGGCGTGGAGGCATTTTTTCGTCGGATGACCATTGTAGCATAGGATGGACTCGTCGAGGCTTTGATTTACTAATACTTCGCCGGCCAAATGATTATCCCGAATAGGGATGTGAAATTCAAACAAACGATCCTCATTCACACGTTCCCACTCATCCCTCATGCGCTCCAACTTCTCATACGCCTGCCTCTCATCACCCCGCCGAGCCACAGTCCTCTCCAATTCAACATTCCTCGCTCTCAACACACTCATCTCCTTCATCATCTCCTCAAACTTCGCTTCTGCATCTCTCATTCTTCTCTCCGCAGCACTCGCCCTCTTCTCACACTCATCATTCTTCTCTTCCAACTCTCGCGTCTTTTTCTTCAAATCAGTCACACTACGCCTCATTCTAATATTTTCATCCGCTACCTCCTTCGACTTCAGTTCCTTCTTTTTCAACTCATCCAACTCCTTCACAACTTCATCCTTCACTTTCTTCAAACTCTCATACTTATTTACCAACAAATCATGCGCCATCTGCTGCGACACATGCTTTTTCTCTTCATCCTTCAACCACCTCGCCGACTGCACACGAATCCCACCACTCTTCACTTTTGGGGAAGATGAGCTCTTCGGGGGGTCGGTGATGACGATGTTTGACACCTCCGACGATGAAGAGCTCAACTTCCTCACACGCTTCCTCACACGCTCCCTATCTAAATCCACATCATCCTCATCATCACTCTCAAGCACTCTCTTTCGCTCAATCTCACCCTCCAACGACGCAACCGCTCTCGCCAACTCATCATTCTCAACAACATTCTCAACAACATTCTCAACAACATTCTCAGCCTTACCCTCTCGCTCGATCGCCAACATTCGCTCCCTCTCTTCCACAATCAACTGCGTAAATCTCAAATCAGTCACTAAACCTCCACTACAGTCAGCATGCACTCTGTAGAAAAGCGCCTCATCCTCATCACCCTTCAGCACTCTGCACTTCACACACGCAACCCTATTCAAGATAATCATGTGGCCGGTGCCCGCCTTCTTGACATGCGCCTTGGCGTCCGCACTGCGATTTATTCGACCGCACACACACATTTTGATATGGTATTTTCTGTTTTTGTCGTTAGCCATGCCTGATATTTTATCGTTAGCTGTAAGATAATGAAATTTGTATAAGTTTGGAATCATGTAGTACAGTCATATTCCTAAAGTATTACAGTTAGTCAGGAATGATAGATTTGAGTGTAGTGAGTGGCACTCGATCCCGTCGACAGCCCGAAGGCCTTGTACTGATCACTAGGGAAGTGAGAGATCTTCCCCGATACCCGCTCTTTACAGCTGAAGACATCATTGTCACTGCCCCGAAGTGGTAACAGGAACGCCGAGTCAAAGGTAGTGATCAGTAGATGGGATCTAACCCCTCAAAGCTGCCTTAGACTTAGTTAAATTTGAAATCTGATAGTAGATTTGAACTCAGCATACTTGAAAACCTTAGTCTATATGTTAAAACTTTGAAAAAACTGAAAATTAAGAATTTTTAAAAAATTCCGCATTTTACTACTCATACTACTTTTAAAAAATTTTGTCAGTAGTAAAGACACTATCAAACTCTATCATACAAACTTTGAAGTAAGAAGATAGCTTGCCTACTTCAAAAGATAGAGTCCTTTGAAACATCCGATATCGGGAGCTCAGAGCGACGACCGTCGCTTACCTCGTCTTTCGATGAAGTGATCAGACTTACGTTGTCGGGGGTTTATATATGCTCGGAAGAAAACTTAAAATGGCTCTATCTCCGAAAGTATTCATCGTAGCGACATGCGGTTTGTTGCAAACGATTCGTCTCATCATTCTCTATCATATGACACCTGAACCATTCTGATATGACCACGGGAAGTTGGTCCGTCAGCACATGTCCATGTAACATGCCACAAGTGAAAAAATTCCTAAGTGTGAGAGCTCCAGTGTGGTGAAAATTTTGAAAAATTTAAAACTTCCGAATTTCGACCTGGGACCTTTACCAAAACATTTTTCATCAAATTTCACTGACTCCCCCCTCCCCCCCTCGTTCAGAGAAATTTGATGAAAAATGTTTTGGTGACGGTCCCAGGTCGAAATTCCACACTTTGGAAAATTTTCAAAATTTTACCCATACAAAGCCACTCTGACACTTAGGATTTTTTCAGGTGAGCGAGCTCCGACCTAAAATCTTGTAACCGCTGTAACTTTTGAACGAAGACAGATATGAACAAGCCGTTTCTTTCACTGAATTTGTCTCACTCTTAGCTTTCAAACGAGCTATGGCACGACAAAATCCGTCCACTGGAAGCCAAGATCGAAGCAAGCTGTCCAGAGGGGGGGGAGGTCAGTGAAATTTGATGAAAAATGTTTTGGTGACGGTCCCACGTCGAAATTCCACACTTTGGAAAATTTTCAAAATTTTACCCATACAAAGCCACTCTGACACTTAGGATTTTTTCAGGTGAGCGAGCTCCGACCTAAAATCTTGTAACCGCTCTGACTTTTGAACGGCTGGTCCGATTGACTCGCAACAAAAAATGTTGTCGAGCAGTTTTTTCTCCTCTTTCGAATGCAACTCGAACGAACAAAATCCGTTCACTAGAACCAAAGTTAGAAGATTGCTGTCGGGGGGGGGGGTCAGTGAAATTTGATGAAAAATGTTTTGGTGACGGTCCCAGGTCGAAATTCCACACTTTGGAAAATTTTCAAAATTTTACCCATACAAAGCCACTCTGACACTTAGGATTTTTTCAGGTGAGCTATGACAGTCCACCCTCCCAACCTGGCCGGCACACCACGCCAACCTAGACACCACATCACCGCGCGCTACACGACGGTCGGCCAGAGGGGGGGGGACGTCAGACCCGAAGCACCACGGCGGCCGACCACGACACTCTGCCGGTCCAGAGGGGGGGGGACGTCAGCGATGGCGGCCATCTTGCGCTATCCAGAAGTGGAGTTTTACTTACTACTAATTTGTTTTCCATTCATGTTCATGTAAATTGTATAGTGCTCAATGTGCGAGATATAGGTCAGCAGTAGGAAGCTTCTCCTATGCATGTATGTTTTGTATGATTGAGAAAGATCGTTTTGCTGGTTCGGTTAGGTTAGTCTGAAACACTGGTTCGGCCGAACCTTTCAGTATCGAGGTTCGGTATTAGATACAATACATAGAGACAATATATTGCAATATATAGAGACAATAGTCAATAGATATTACAATCAACATTTCAGTGATCCTTAATTTGGAATGCCCGAATTACATAATCCGTTCCGAAGGATGTATCCGTTCTGTTGTATATGTACCAATCCTTCAAATGATTTAGCATAGGCCTACTATACAATGTATGCGTGCAGTCGTGTGTATGCGGCTTAAATACACATTAAGTCCTACTCTAAACGCACACTAGCAATTCCAACTTAAGTGTATACTCGTGAAAAGATAGTACATTATGTACCTTAAACATCTATACGTAAAACAGCTCGAAAAAATTTAAAAATCAGAATGCGATTTCTGTCTTCGAAGCTCTCTTGTACAGAATGTCGAAATATGAAATTAGGAGTGAGGTAATACATAGGTCTTGCAACTGATAAACGTCCCGCACAGGTATAGTTAAGTCGATCCGCAATCTTGCTAATTTTTAAAAGCATCATGATGTCATTATTTGTACATTCAAAGTTATACATGTACTTAATATCAACAGTGGATAAATCGTCACAACGGATTATTTCCATGTTTTTGTGAACTCCTACGAGATGACAAATTGAGTGGTAACTCATGTTCAGGTTTTACAAACTTATGTGAAAATAGTTCATTATACTTAATAAATATGCATGACTTTCTAATAGGTCAAGTATTTTATATTTCAGGTTATTTTGCAAATCGTACATATAAACTGCTGATTATGGTAAACTGGTCTGATGCATGGTTGGAGAGACCCGAGAACAACAACGTTCAAATCAAGCTATGGGCTAAGAAGAAAGATGACCAATATGTTCACTGTATTCTATGTAAAACTGATCTTAAATATGACACCCAGGGCTTTCAGTGTTTGGCGCAACATTCAAAAAAACCTAAACACAAGCTGGTATCTGATGCACGTTTTGTGGCGTCTGCCAGTCGTTTAGCTGTGAAATCACTCATCACGTCAAACAAAGAACAACAAGCCATTATAACCTTAGATCCAACATTGAAGGATAAAGTGTCCGCTGCTGAAGCCACATGGATTTTTAAGGTAGCAGAGACCGATTTGAGTTTTCGTAACTGTGACGACACTCCGCTTCTTTTTAGAAAAATGTTTTCGGATAGTGAAATATGCAAGCATTTCACAATGAGCAAAGACAAGGCATCTTACATCTTTCAAGATGGGTTAGGACCCCTGTTAGCCAATTACCTGTGTTCTGCCGTGAAGAAATCGGAGGGTTGTTTCACACTGATTTTCGACGAAACAACTACCGTGCAAAACAAGAAACAAATGGACTTACTGATTAAATATTGGGATGAAGATATCAGTGAGGTGGTCACAGCTTATCTAAACTCACTTTTCTTTGGAAGAGCGACTGCTGCAGAAGTGACGGAAATGCTTGTAAACCTAAACGACATTGCTGATTTCGATTTGCCCTGGAACCAACTATTCAGCATTTCTGTCGACGATCCCAATATAAATAAATGCATTTACCGCAATTTCAACAAGTCGTTGCAGGACAAAGGAAACCATGGTCTGATCGAACTCATCACATGTACCTTGCATGTAGTACACAACGCTTTTAGAAAGTGTGTCACATCACTTGAATTTGGTGATATGGTTGATCAGTTAGCCTTCGATTTGCATGCTTGGTTTCACTCGTCCCCTTGCAAATCTGGGGACTTCGTAGATCTAGCAGACTCAATTTCAAAAAAGAATGAAGCATTGTTCATTCGTCATGTGAACACAAGATGGTTGACTTTGTCCAAGACATTGGCCCTTATTTTATCCCGTTGGAAGGATTGTGTTAAATACTTCATCGAGTTCCTCCCCAATCAAAAAGAAACAAAGCGTTATTTGGCGAAAAATCAGCGTTTTGAAAGGATAAAGAAATGTCTGACCGTGAACAAGAATGACGTCCTTTTCACTATAAAATTCCTCCTTGACATTGCTCCTGCTTTTGAAGCGTACCTTGTCAATTTTCAAAGCTCAAAACCGTGCGTCCACCTACTATTTCCTCAGATGATGCATTTATTGACAACGCTTCTGAAACGTTTCATGAAAGTAGATACTGTTGACAACAAGACGGCGAGTAAACTATCAAAGTTGGACATCAATGATCCATCAAACCATCTATCGAACTTTGATTTTGGACAGATGGATGATGTTTTGAAGCGAATGCCAATGGATCAACGCAAGCGATCGCTTCAGCAGATGAAAACGGCGTACATTTCCGTGACCCAATACTTACAAAAGAACTTACCTCTGCAATCGGCAGTTTTGCAGGACGCAACTTGTCTAGCTCCGAATTCACGAACAGATGAAAGTTCAGCGGAAGCCATCGGACGACTTGCAAGCAAGATACCACATGTTGTCAGCGAAAGAGAGGTCATATTAGTAAGGGATGAGTGGAGACTATATCAAAGCCAATATGAAATCGCGGTGAGTGAGAAGGACCGCCTCGATCACTATTGGCGTGAGGTGATGAACTTAAAGACGGAAACGGGCGAGAGAATGTTCCCACACTTGACAAAGGTTGTAAAAAGTTTCTTGTCAATGGCACACGGCAATTCTGATGTTGAACGCAGCTTGTCGTTTAATCGAAGGACGCTTACCGACGACCGGAATAAGTTGTCAGAAGAAGCATTGATAGGCATTAGGCGGGTGAAGGAGTATGCTCATCGGTGTGGCGGTGCTCATAACGTAAATACTCTTTCACGGGACATTGTCGGTGCAGTTCAGCAATCTCATCGAAAGTATGAAGAAAGGAAAAGAAGGGAGCGTGAAGAACTCGAAGCAATGAAGAAGAAAGAAAAGCAAAATGCCGAAGCTGAGAGACAGCGTATCGAAAGTGTCCTCATGGCTGAGAAAAGCAAAGAACAATTAGATAAGAAAGAAGAACTTCTGAAAGATGAAGAAATTGCTTTACAAGAAGAATACAAATTAGCTCAACGACTTCTTGAAGATACCAGAAAACAAATGAACGCTTCTATTGAGAAGAACGACATGATGGGAGTGAAGGTCGCAAGCGAGTTGCTGAAAACTGCCCAAGAACGATTAGAAAATGCAGCTGGAAAACGAAGTGAATATCAACAGAAGGTTCAAAGGATAGGTGAAAAACGTAAATGTGCCTATGAGAAGCTGATGGCAAGCGCAAAACTACAAAAGAAATAGAGGGAATATTCTTCTTTTTTCTATCTAAATTTTCTGGGCAGAGTAGTTGACCCCTTCCAACTGTAAATGTACATGTATCAAATTTGTGATTGCTACACTACGCTTTGCTCGAAATTGCTTGCTGATGCAGTTGACTAAACTCATTATTACTACAACGAACTGTTCTTAATTAAGATGATTTATTAGTTATATTAAGTGCCCTGGGCGTCTATTTCAATGTTGCTGTTTCAATACATCAATACATCTGTTTCAATACATCGTGATTGTTTTGTCACCGTTTCGTTTTGCTTTACATTCATAATGTACGAGCGTATGTTACAATGCTACAAATATTTAAGAAAAATTTATCGATATTTATAATGCGAGATCTCGTTCTTAGTTTTATCATTTTTAAAAATGAACCGTCATTTTTTTCATTTTTTTGGTAAAACTAGTGTCATTTTTTTTCATTTTTTGGTCATTTTGTCGCTAGACACCCTGTAAAGGTATGTAGCCTCTGCCTTCTATAAGGAGACTTCCACTATCAGTGCCTCTCGATATGCACTTGCGGACTGATAAAATATTGTTGCAAACCAGTGGCGAATCCTGCGTTCACACAATAGGCATGCGCCGTCTAAATATGCATGCACATAAACCAACATTCATAACATAAACCATTGACCCTATGATACTTTCATTTAAATGCCCCATACTTGATTATTTTCATCATGTTAGTCACCAATATGGGCTATACTCCACACTGAGTTTTTTCATCATAGTTTATGATGCTAATATTATCATCATCAATATTACACAATTTTATTAGTACGATGATACTAAACTCGGGTTGATGAACAAAATTAATATATTTGCAATTAATTCATGTAATAGCCTATACACTGTGTACTACATATGCGCATAAACGGAATATGTAAATGAATAAAAACCATATTCACAACTCAAAATGATTATATTCTAAAACAGAAGATGATTTCAAGACTAGCACGACCGTTTTTTTCCAAATATTATTCACAATTTCAAAAGATTGTCACTTCTCTAACGATATAAAAAATCAACCCTCCTGTTTTTCTTTACAAAGTTCTCAATTACATTATCGAAAAAGGCAGGCTTCTTTTGAAGCAAAACTAACAAGCTTTTCTCAATAGCCATTAAACTCAAAGAAGAAAGTCTGTTTTGTTTCTGGGTGCTCCGGCAGTATGTATGGATTCGTTTTAAAGCCGAGAAAGATCGCTGCGCACTTGCACTTGAAGACGGGATGGAGACGACCAATTTCGCTAATTTGAACAGTTCAGGCATACCAAGGTACAATTTCTGCTCATGCATGCTTTTCAGAATGTCAAGCACTGACTTTTGATCGAAGTCAGACATGCAATAAATTGCAATCAACTCATTTTTCAGACGAATTACATCGAAGAATCGGCCATAATGCTTATCCAACGATTTCAATGCCGTTTCTGGAAATTGTTTATTGTGCTTTGAAAAGAAACTAGAATTAAGTAAATTAAAGAATTCCAATTCAGAAATCGTTTTGAACCTGCTTGTCAGCTGTGTCAGAATATTATCCGTTATTTCCTGAAAAAGATGTTTGTAAAGATCCGGTGTTTCAGTTCTACGCATTTCGAAAGACGCATCAGTAAAGACAAAGGATTGTTGAAAAATAAGTTCGAAATCACTCTCTTTAATTTTTTTTGACATTAGTAGTAAGGAAGTGACAAACACCAGATAGCGCAAGATGGCCGCCATCGCTGACGTCCCCCCCCTCTGGAACGGCAGAGTGTCGTGGTCGGCCGCCGTGGTGCTTCGGGTCTGAGTCCCCCCCCCTCTGGAACGATAGAGTGTCGTGGTGGACTTGGGCGACCGCCAGGATTAGTCTTGAGGCTATAGTGTGTGATGTTTTTCGTGCAATCTGCTGAATGTTGGGTTGTAAAATGGGTTGTTTCGAGTGGAAGGAGTGGTCGGATGAGAAAACGGAGGTCGGATTCGTATTCAGCGTGAAATTCTGCATCGGTAGGGTGAGTTTCAAGGCAATCGGTGAGAAAAAATTTTCAACATTTTTCGAAAAACGACAGAGTTAGAATTTGGGACGTTTTGGTGTGTAGCGTCAAAACGAAGCATCGGATGAGAAAACGGAGGTCAGATTCGGATTCAGCGTGAAATTCTGCATCGCTATGGTGAGTTTCAAGTCAATCGGAGAGAAAAAATTTTCGGCTGACGTCCCCCCCCCTCTGGACAGCTTGCTTCGATTTTGGCTTCCAGTGGACGGATTTTGTCGTGCGATAGCTCGTTTGAAAGCTAAGAGTGAGACAAATTCAGTGAAAGAATCGGCTTGTTCCTATCTGTCTTCGTTCAAAAGTTAGAGCGGTTACAAGATTTTAGGTCGGAGCTCGCTCACCTGAAAAAATCCTAAGTGTCAGAGTGGCTTTGTATGGGTAAAATTTTGAAAATTTTCCAAAGTGTGGAATTTCGACCTGGGACCGTCACCAAAACATTTTTCATCAAATTTCACTGACCTCCCCCCCCCTCTGGACAGCTTGCTTCGATTTTGGCTTCCAGTGGACGGATTTTGTCGTGCGATAGCTCGTTTGAAAGCTAAGAGTGAGACAAATTCAGTGAAAGAATCGGCTTGTTCCTATCTGTCTTCGTTTAGATGTGAGACGCCATTTAAGATTTTGGGACATTGGCGAAAAATGACAGAGTTAGAATTTGGGACGTTTTGGGCTGTAGCTTCAAAACGAAGCATCGGATGGGAAAACGGATTTCAGATTTGGAATCAGCGTGAAATTCTTTATCTGTATGGTGAGTTTCATGTCAATCGGAGAGTTTCAAGTCAATCGGCGAGAAAAATGTTCAACATTTTTCGGAAAAACGACAGAGTTAGAATTTTTGCGATGGCTGCCTACTGTAGAGCCAAAACGAAGCATCGGATGGGAAAACGGAGGCCAGATTCGGATTCAGCGTCAAATTCTACATGGGAATGGTGTATTTCCAGCTCAATCGGAGCACTAGAACCGGAGATAGACGGGATTTTTAGTGTTTGGATGATGGGTATTACGTCATCAGCTGATCGCCACACACTATATAAGCTGGGAACCGACGGAGACTTTTCATTAAGACGAGAGATTGTCAACGGTAAGTCATCTCTCTGAGCTCCGATGATAGCTTCGGACATTCCAAATTCCGAGTTTCTGTAAGAAACCGACTTAGAAAATTTCATTGCTGATATCAGCTAAGCCGTCAGACTTAGAGGTTAGCCAGGAGATGGCCTTCGTCTCCAGGCCATAAAAGACTCCAAAACTTTAAAGGCTTGTAACTTTGCTTCTACAAGTCCGTTTGACTTGATTCAAAAAGGGTTCGGTCGCTATTGACCTGGCCTAAGTGACAGACTACTTATAAAATTTCATAAGTAGTGCTAAAAAGTTGAAAAATTTAAATTCACTAGTTTTGGAGGTTTTCTGGGGTTTTCAAGTATGCTGAGTTCAAATCTACTATCAGATTTCAAATTTAACTAAGTCTAAGGCAGCTTTGAGGGGTTAGATCCCAGCTACTGTTCACTACCTTTGACTCGGCGTTGCTGTTACCACTTCGGGGCAGTGACAATGATGTCTTAAGCTGTAAATAGCGGGTATCGGGGAAGATCTCTCACTTCCCTAGTGATCAGTACAAGGCCTTCGGGCTGTCGACGGGATCTAGTGCCACTCACTACACTCAAATCTATCATCTCACTAAGTGTAAAATCATTCTTTTCCGTTTTTATAAACTAGGAATCAATCGTTTGCTATCAAACGTTTACGGAATTATAATCATTGTTTTCCCCTTTTCACTTCAGAAAATGGTTAACTACAATAATGCCAAGACGGCTTTCAAGCTCTGCGTTTGTGCAAAGATTTTTCGTAGTGACGCCTTCAAGAAACACTCTTGTGTAAATAAGCGAATGGTAGGGGGCATTCGATACTTTTGCAGCAGCCATAATGCATCTCGCCTTGTCGAGACGTTACCGGAGTGGCATGCGAAGCATAGCAGTTGCAGTCAGCCAGAGCTGACTGAGGAGGCGAAGCAAAGTCTCTTCAGCTCAGAGTTAAAAGCTCTGGAGACTCAGTGCGCTGTCGAGGCTATCGCGTCACCAAAGCCTCCCTCATCTAGTGCACCAGCAAAGGCTCTCTCACCCACCCCGATTCTGGAGACTCAGTGTGCTGTCGAGTCTATCGCGTCAGCAGAGGCTCCCTCATCTAGCGTGCCAGCAAAGGCTCTCTCACCCACCCCGATTGAGTCTTCTCCGAAGTCGAGTAAATCCTCCTCCTCCTCTAGCGATGAGTCGGCTACTAGTAGCAGCGACAGTGAGGAAGAGGAGGAGGAGGAAAAAGGCTCGACGAAGGCTGACCTAGTCGAGAGTGTCTACCTCGATAGCGAGGTAGAGGCGGTGAGGGAAGTTGACCTCGATAGCGAGGTGCAGCCGGCTAAGTTATCGAGCAGTGGTGGGATTGCGGCTCAATGTCGCAACTTCATTATGCGCCCACCACTGGTCGATAACTATGACAAGTTGAAGAATGAGTTGGAGGTGTGGAAGAGGGACTGTTTCTTCTATAAAGCGAGTTCCGAGAACCTCTCGCGAGTCACTCAGGAGCTCAAGAAGACTCAAGCTAGTCTTTTTGAGAAAGAAGGAGAGCTCGATCGCGAGAGGTTCTCGCACCTCGCTAGTAAGGCTAGAGAAGAACAGCTCCTGATCGAGAGAGAGAGTCAAGAGAAGGAGTTGAGAAAGATGAGGGAGGAGTTGGAAGGGCTGCGAAAGCAGTTGGGGAAGGTGGTGGCGACTAATCAGGAGCTGCACCAACAAGTGATGAGTAGCAGTACTCGACGATCAAGTCGCCTCCACATTCCCCTAGATAAGAAAGGACGTGTGCCCGCAAGACCGCTCCTCTGTGAACGTGGCAGAGACGAAATGTGTTACAGCAGGGCTAAAAAAGGTATCGAATGCCTTCATTTTACATTCGACCATAAGGAGGCAATCACAGGATTCCTGTTCGAACCACGTCCGGAGAAGATCTGTAAGTTAAAACAAGTAACTTAGAGTTCAAGATGATAACTAACAACTTCTTTCTTTACAGATATCAAAGAGAAGCGCCCACCTGCTTCCGTCAACGAGCCGGAGGCGAAGCGGCAAGCTTGAGACCCATATTTTTTCAATCATCCCGAGAATGAACCATCGGCTCTCTTAAGGGCCACCATGGGGCAAGACATGATAGAACCTCCTCGCGGTTTGCCCTGGGCAGTCTTCGGACTGGCGAATACTATCATTAAGTTGAATCTGCTATCAGTCAACTTGAACATTATGCAGTCGATTGCTATCCCTGAAGCATTCTGATTCGCTGTTGAGCAATTCATTGTTGAAAACCCTATATAAGCCAGAAGATTGTAGCGCTTCTCATTCAATTTGAAGTCACGATGGAAGCGACATCTGCCGACAACATTCCCGTCTTCACCGATGAAGACAACGCCATTCCCGAGTTCGTCATCCTCGACGAGTGGGATGAAGAGACTGAGAAGAAGGGGAAGATCAAGAGGATCGTTTGGACGGATGAGGTGTGGACTCCAAATACCACCCGCATCCGAAATGTGCCAGATGCACCAGTACGACCTCGGCGGTATAGGGTCTATGACAACCTAACCGTCATACCCATTGACTATTCCAGCCAATAGTCAAATTCACACCCCGAGAACGAACCATCGGCTCTCTTAAGGGCCACCATGGGGCAAGACATGATAGAACCTCCTCGCGGTTTGCCCTGGGCAGTCTTCGGACTGGCGAATACTATCATTAAGTTGAATCTGCTATCAGTCAACTTGAACGTTGCAAATGAAGTTCGGTGTAATACTTCCTTTCGACGGGCGTTCCTGTAAAGGGCGGCGGTGAAACCCGTAGCTATGTATACCGCAAGGGACATTCGGCAATGGTCAATCTTGTTAAACCTCTCTGCGTCATGTTTGCAAGTGATTGCCTCTGTCTCAACGTAGTATGCATTCGCGCCAGGGCGACATTTAGCCAACTGTCGAAGGTTGCCTAAAACTTTCCATTGCATACGTTATGAGAACCATGAGTTCTACCTGTCTCTATCAATGAGACGAATTGATGAATGGAATGAAATGGGAGGACACTCACGCGCCACACGCAACATAACACACTTCTCTCTTCCGTAGTCAAACAAGCTCTTTACACATGGATCGCAGTCGATTGCTATCCCTGTATCAGAAGTGTAAGCTATCTTAATTTTATTTAACACTATTTCATCTACCATCATCACCCATATGAAGTGTCATAAGATTTACAAGTTAGACTAAGCGTTCTACTATTTGTAAATGAAAGATATAGTTTCACCAGTTTACAAGTTAAAAATAAAGTTTCAATAGTGTGTACGTTAGAAATAAAGTTTTAGCTGTTTGTATATCAAAAACAAAGTTTCAAGAGTTTACAAGTTAAAAAATAAAGTTTCAATGGTGTATACGTTAGAAATAAAGTTTTAGCTGTTTGTATATCAAAATAAAGTTTCAAGAGTTTACAAGTTAGAAATAACGTTTCAATAGTGTATGCGTTAGAAATAAAGTTTTAGCTGTTTGTATATCAAAATAAAGTTTCAAGAGTTTACAAGTTAGAAATAAAGATTCAATAGTGTGTATGTTAGAAATAAAGGTATAACTGTTTGTAAAAATAAGATCGCAAGATTTACTAGTTTACAAGTTAGACTAAGTGTAAATTAAAATAAAATTATAACTGTTCACGAGTTAAAGCGTTGATGCAACGATGAACAATTAATAAGCTGAAAAGTTTTAGACTCACTTTAACATTACCATATGTTTACAGATAGAAATGTATCACAGCAAAGCTACTTCATGAGTTAGTTTGCCAGGAGTGTATCATCTCAAACTTTTACTCCGTCGTTGAAATTTCATGACGACTTTTTGCTAGACGAAAGTTAACACCAGAGGAGCGTAGGGGTGGGTGGCATAAAATACGCCTACAGCACTGAGAGAGTTGGAGTGCATGAGCTATGTACATTCTTTTGACGACAAGAGGAGCGATTTAGCCGATGGCGCAGGTAGTTTCCCAGAGCATGGAGGACATTGTTTAGGTGACTCTAAGGACGTATGTCGAGCTGCCTTCAGTGATAGGCTTCCAACTCATGATGAATGATGATATGCTTACGACCTACATTCAACCATTGGTGTATGCCCACACCCTCCCCCACAACGAGCTTGTCTGCCACATTGTATTCATGAGTGTGGCTCAAAGTAGGAAATTGATTGATGAGACTTTGCTGAAATATCCAAGGCGCGTATTCAAGCATGGTCGCCTACTGTTGGAGTATTATTATCAATGGCGCGACGACACACATTTGCCCACCCGTGTTTTACCACACCTATCAACGGAAGAATACAATAGAGCTTTAGTCGAGACGGTGAAAGGAGACGATGAGCGCTAGCGGGTGAATGAAGCATCGGTGAGAGTGGGAATCAACTTGATGCTATTCTCCAATGAGGATTGTTGTCTAATGAGAATCAAGCATTCCTTTATAAATAGAGAGCCTTCCACAGTGAGAATCATTCCATCGTTGAATCGTACAAGTGGCGGACGCACATTCTCTCTCTCTACATCCCTGTTATATTATCCAACTAAAATGGTAAGTCGCTACTTTCCTCCCTCTCCTCCCTTGAACGTAAACTTAATACAATCTTTTTTATTTTCAGGCATCTTCTACATCTGCTGCACTAGTAGGACAAAATGGTGGCCAGACGTTACAAGGTTCGCTACAATCAGATCATCTACAGCTGAGACCAGTGGAAGAAACAACAAAGGTACATAATCCTACACCGCTACAGCGTAAATTTAAACAAGTCTTGCGTCATGAGGATCACAGCGTAGTACTGCGAACGGGAATGCTCCCTTCCACTGATGTGAAGATATTGAGCAATCAGTATGGGGATTACATACTCATCCCCGTGAGTCCGTACATTCGCCACCAACTTGACATTATTGAAGAGTACGTAACATTAAATATGGACATTCCTACTCCTCTTGCTCAAGAGTGGAAGGCGAGAGATGAAAAGGATACTCCCTATAGAAGGATTTGGGATGGCAATCAAATTTGCCTACCATTATCACATTGGTGTAGTTATTATAAAAAGGATGGAGATCAATCAATACCCATCAGATGTGATGAGCTCGGAGAAGGTACTTGGGATATCATTTTCAAAGTGAATGGACTATATTATGGTCAGCACAAGGATAACAAAATAGCCTCTCTCTCGATATACACTGAATCCATCCTATATATTCCAAAACCGCCCAGCGTAGATGACATTATTGACGAAATCCTTAACGGGGATGGTACGAAGCGCAAGTCGGGCAAGAATGCTACTTCCAAACGCAAGTCAAGGAAAGAGAATTGCTAATCCTTTCCTAACTCTACCCTATGACAATTCGCTTATGTGCTTTGAGTGTCGTGGACGTGGTCTTATTAGATACATTTTACTTCTTCGTTGCCATCATATCATTTGTGTATTTTGTCGTGAAAAGCATCGATGTAATTCTTCATTTTGTGATATGTTATAGAACGTTTCCTTAGATGTGTAATTTACGTTTTAGGCTTCTATCATCATTTTTATGGATTGTGAAGGTGAACCTGTGCAGGAGCTCAGTGCTATTGCTATGAACAATTGGACATATCAGATTGTTAGTGTCTATCATCAACATGCCAACTGTGATCCCAATGTTGATCAATGGGCGAGAAAACACATTCATGGACTTAATCTGAAATATTTGCAAGACTATGGCTTTTCTTGTGAGACTGCTCTTCTTATTGACTTTAAACGATGGTTAGCTACTTTCAATGTTATACGCATTTTTTGTAATAATCCTGGTAAGGAGAGGAAAGTATTTCCCAATCTAGTCATTAATGATATTTTGCTCCCACCTTGGGATAGTAGAGTGAATCAACACTATCATGAAGTCACGAAACGTTTTAAGGATTTGTGTGTTCCTATTTTGTCTGTTCGTTGTAGTAGCTACGTTCATAACCAATGCTTCTTTCCTCCTTACCTCAACACTGCCAAAGTCCTATATGGTTATCATTGCTCGCTATATGACAGTTACCAGCTGTATCTATTTTATCTGTTTCAAACCATTGATTTGTAATGCATGCTTGTTACAGTTATTCAATAAATGTTATTATGCGAAGAGTTGTTGTTATCATGCAACGGATGGGTTAGATGAAGGGTGATCATATCTTTTTCAAATGACTGTGAAACATTGATTTCCATGATGAAGATTTAAACAGTTAGATTTGATGACGAATAAGATTTACTAGTTTGCAAGTTAGACTAAGAGTTCTATTATTTGTAAATAAAAGATATAGTTTCAACAGTTTACAGATTAAAAATAAAGTTTCAATAGTGTATGTGTTAGAAATAAAGTTTAAGCTGTTTCTATGTTAGAAATAAAATAAAGTTTCAAGAGTTTACAAGTTAAAATTAAAGTTTCAACAGTGTGTACGTTAGAAATAAAGTTACATCTGTTTGTAAAAATAAGATTGCGGGATTAAATAGTTTGTAAGTTAGACTAAGCGTTCCACTATTTGTAAATGAAAGATATAGTTTCAACAGTTTACAGATTACAAAATAAAGTTTCAATAGTGTGTATGTTAAGAATAAAGTTTTATCTGTTTGTATGTTAGAAATAAAACAAAGTTTCAACCGTTAACAAGTTAAAAATAAAGTTTCAGATTAAAATAAAGTTTCAATAGTGTGTATGATGGAAATAAAGTTTAATCGCTTTGTGCGTTAGAAATAAAGTTTCAGCCGTTTACAAGTTAAAAATAAAGTTTCAACAGTGTGTACGTTAAGAATAAAGTTCTATCTGTTTATATGTTAGAAATAAAAATAAAGGTTCACCAGTTTACAAGTTAAGAATAAAGTTTTATCTGCTTGCATGTCAGAAATGAAATAAAGTTTCACCAGTTTAAAAGTTAAAAATAAAGTTTCAATAGTGTGTATGTTAAGAATAAAGTTCTATCTGTTTATATGTTAGAAATAAAATGAAGGTTCACCAGTTTACAAGTTAAGAATAAATTTTATCTGCTTGTATGTTAGAAATAAAATAAAGTTTCACCGATTTACAAGTTAAAAAATAAAGTTTCAATAGTTAACACGTTAAAAATAAAGTTTCAATAGTGTGTATGTTAAGAATAAAGTTCTATCTGTCTGTATGTTAGAAATAAAATGAAGGTTCATCAGTTTCCAAGTTAAAAATAAAGTTTTATCTGTTTGTATGTTAGAAATAAAACATAGTTTCAACCGTTAACAAGTTAAAAATAAAGTTTCAATAGTTTGCGAGTTAAAACTAATGTTTCAATAGTGCGTATGTTAAGAATAAAGTTTTATCTGTTTGTATGTTAGAAATAAAATGAAGTTTCACCAGTTTACAAATTAAAAATAAAGTTTCAATAGTGTGTACGTTAGAAATCAAGTTTCAACCGTTTACAAGTTAAAATAAAGTTTCAACAGTGTCTGAGTTAGAAATAAAGTTTTATCTGTTTGTAAAGTTTGATCGTAGGATTTACTAGTTTGCAAGTTAGACTCAGCATTCTACTAGTTGTAAATGAAAATATTGTTTCAACAGTTTAGAGATTAAAATAAAGTTTCAATAGTGTGTATGTTAAGAATAAAGTTTTATCTGTTTGTATGTTAGAAATAAAACAAAGTTTCAACCGTTAACAAGTTAAAAATAAAGTTTCAGATTAAAATAAAGTTTCAATAGTGTGTACGTTAAGAATAAAGTTCTATCTGTTTAGATGTTAGAAATAAAAATAAAGGTTCACCAGTTTACAAGTTAAGAATAAAGTTTTATCTGCTTGCATGTCAGAAATGAAATAAAGTTTCACCAGTTTAAAAGTTAAAAAATAAAGTTTCAATAGTGTGTATGTTAGAAATAAAGTTTCAATAGTGTGTATGTTAAGAATAAAGTTTTATCTGTTTGTATGTTAGAATTAAGACAAAGTTTCAACCGTTTACAAGTTAAAAATAAAGTTTCAATAGTTAACACGTTAAAAATAAAGTTTCAATAGTGTGTATGTTAAGAATAAAGTTCTATCTGTTTAGATGTTAGAAATAAAAATGAAGGTTCACCAGTTTACAAGTTAAGAATAAAGTTTTATCTGCTTGCATGTCAGAAATGAAATAAAGTTTCACCAGTTTAAAAGTTAAGAATAAAGTTTCACCAGTTTAAAAGTTAAGAATAAAGTTTCAATAGTGTGTATGTTAAGAATAAAGTTCTATCTGTTTATATGTTAGAAATAAAATGAAGTTTCGCCAGTTTACAAGTTAAGAATAAATTTTATCTGCTTGTATGCTAGAAATGAAATAAAGTTTCACCAGTTTGCAAGTTAAAAAATAAAGTTTCAATAGTGTGTATGTTAGAAATAAAGTTTCAATAGTGTGTATGTTAAGAATAAAGTTTTATCTGTTTGTATGTTAGAAATAAAACAAAGTTTCAACCGTTAACAAGTTAAAAATAAAGTTTCAGATTAAAATAAAGTTTCAATAGTGTGTATGATGGAAATAATGTTTAAGCGCTTTGTGCGTTAGAAATAAAGTTTCAGCCGTTTACAAGTTAAAAATAAAGTTTCAACAGTGTGTACGTTAAGAATAAAGTTCTATCTGTTTATATGTTAGAAATAAAAATAAAGGTTCACCAGTTTACAAGTTAAGAATAAAGTTTTATCTGCTTGCATGTCAGAAATGAAATAAAGTTTCACCAGTTTAAAAGTTAAAAATAAAGTTTCAATATTGTGTATGTTAGAAATAAAGTTTCAATAGTGTGTATGTTAAGAATAAAGTTTTATCTGTTTGTATGTTAGAATTAAGACAAAGTTTCAACCGTTTACAAGTTAAAAATAAAGTTTCAATAGTTAACACGTTAAAAATAAAGTTTCAATAGTGTGTATGTTAAGAATAAAGTTCTATCTGTTTAGATGTTAGAAATAAAAATGAAGGTTCACCAGTTTACAAGTTAAGAATAAAGTTTTATCTGCTTGCATGTCAGAAATGAAATAAAGTTTCACCAGTTTAAAAGTTAAGAATAAAGTTTCACCAGTTTAAAAGTTAAGAATAAAGTTTCAATAGTGTGTATGTTAAGAATAAAGTTCTATCTGTTTATATGTTAGAAATAAAATGAAGTTTCGCCAGTTTACAAGTTAAGAATAAATTTTATCTGCTTGTATGCTAGAAATGAAATAAAGTTTCACCAGTTTGCAAGTTAAGAATAAAGTTTTATCTGCTTGTATGTTAGAAATAAAATAAAGTTTCACCGATTTACAAGTTAAAAAATAAAGTTTCAATAGTTAACACGTTAAAAATAAAGTTTCAATAGTGTGTATGTTAAGAATAAAGTTCTATCTGTCTGTATGTTAGAAATAAAATGAAGGTTCATCAGTTTCCAAGTTAAAAATAAAGTTTTATCTGTTTGTATGTTAGAAATAAAACATAGTTTCAACCGTTAACAAGTTAAAAATAAAGTTTCAATAGTTTGCGAGTTAAAACTAATGTTTCAATAGTGCGTATGTTAAGAATAAAGTTTTATCTGTTTGTATGTTAGAAATAAAATGAAGCTTCGCCAGTTTACAAGTTAAGAATAAAGTTTTATCAGCTTGTATGTTAGAAATAAAATGAAGTTTCACCAGTTTACAAATTAAAAATAAAGTTTCAATAGTGTGTACGTTAGAAATAAAGTTTCAACCGTTTACAAGTTAAAATAAAGTTTCAACAGTGTCTACGTTAGAAATAAAGTTTTATCTGTTTGTAAAGTTTGATCGTAGGATTTACTAGTTTGCAAGTTAGACTCAGCATTCTACTAGTTGTAAATGAAAATATCGTTTCAACAGTTTAGAGATTAAAATAAAGTTTCAATAGTGTGTATGATGGAAATAAAGTTTAAGCGCTTTGTGCGTTAGAAATAAAGTTTCAGCCGTTTACAAGTTAAAAATAAAGTTTCAACAGTGTGTACGTTAGAAATAAAGTTTCAACAGTTTACAAGTTGAAAAATAAAGTTTCAACAGTGTGTACGTTAGAAATAAATGAAAGTAAGAACTTCATCGTATGAGTATTCAAAGCATGTTTTGTAAATCAAATGTGTATAGTCCTGACATGATAGAATCGCGTTAGAAATAAAGTTTCAGCCGTTTACAAGTTAAAGATAAAGTTTCAACAGTGTGTACGTTAGAAATAAAGTTTTAGCTGTTTATATGTTAGAAACAAAATAAAGTTTCAACAGTTTACAAGTTGAAAAATAAAGTTTCAACAGTGTGTACGTTAGAAATAAATGAAAGTAAGAACTTCATCGTATGAAAATTCAAAGCATGTTTTGTAAATCAAATGTGTGTAGTCCTGACATGATAGAATCATTTATTTCTAACATACAAGCAGATAAAATTTATTCTTAACTTGTAAACTGGTGAACCTTCATTTTATTTCTAACATATAAACAGATAGAACTTTATTCTTAACATACACACTATTGAAACTTTATTTTTAACTTGTAAACGGCTGAAACTTTATTTCTAACGCACAAAGCGCTTAAACATTATTTCCATCATACACACTATTGAAACTTTATTTTAATCTGAAACTTTATTTTTAACTTTTTAACGGTTGAAACTTTGTTTTATTTCTAACATACAAACAGATAAAACTTTATTCTTAACATACACACTATTGAAACTTTATTTCTAACATACACACTATTGAAACTTTATTTTTTAACTTGTAAACTGGTGAAACTTTATTTCATTTCTGACATGCAAGCAGATAAAACTTTATTCTTAACTTGTAAACTGGCGAAACTTCATTTTATTTCTAACATATAAACAGATAGAACTTTATTCTTAACATACACACTATTGAAACTTTATTCTTAACTTTTAAACTGGTGAAACTTTATTCTTAACTTTTAAACTGGTGAAACTTTATTTCATTTCTGACATGCAAGCAGATAAAACTTTATTCTTAACTTGTAAACTGGTGAACCTTTATTTTTATTTCTAACATCTAAACAGATAGAACTTTATTCTTAACATACACACTATTGAAACTTTATTTTTAACGTGTTAACTATTGAAACTTTATTTTTAACTTGTAAACGGTTGAAACTTTGTCTTAATTCTAACATACAAACAGATAAAACTTTATTCTTAACATACACACTATTGAAACTTTATTTCTAACATACACACTATTGAAACTTTATTTTTAACTTTTAAACTGGTGAAACTTTATTTCATTTCTGACATGCAAGCAGATAAAACTTTATTCTTAACTTGTAAACTGGTGAACCTTTATTTTTATTTCTAACATCTAAACAGATAGAACTTTATTCTTAACGTACACACTGTTGAAACTTTATTTTTAACTTGTAAACGGCCGAAACTTTATTTCTAACGCACAAAGCGCTTAAACTTTATTTCCATCATACACACTATTGAAACTTTATTTTAATCTGAAACTTTATTTTTAACTTGTTAACGGTTGAAACTTTGTTTTATTTCTAACATACAAACAGATAAAACTTTATTCTTAACATACACACTATTGAAACTTTATTTCTAACATACACAATATTGAAACTTTATTTTTTAACTTTTAAACTGGTGAAACTTTATTTCATTTCTGACATGCAAGCAGATAAAACTTTATTCTTAACTTGTAAACTGGTGAACCTTTATTTTTATTTCTAACATATAAACAGATAGAACTTTATTCTTAACGTACACACTGTTGAAACTTTATTTTTAACTTGTAAACGGCTGAAACTTTATTTCTAACGCACAAAGCGATTAAACTTTATTTCCATCATACACACTATTGAAACTTTATTTTAATCTGAAACTTTATTTTTAACTTGTTAACGGTTGAAACTTTATTTTATTTCTAACACACAAAAAGCTTAAACTTTATTCTTAACATACACACTATTGAAACTTTATTTTGTAATCTGTAAACTGTTGAAACTATATCTTTCATTTACAAATAGTGGAACGCTTAGTCTAACTTACAAACTATTTAATCCCGCAATCTTATTTTTACAAACAGATGTAACTTTATTTCTAACGTACACACTGTTGAAACTTTAATTTTAACTTGTAAACTCTTGAAACTTTATTTTATTTCTAACATAGAAACAGCTTAAACTTTATTTCTAACACATACACTATTGAAACTTTATTTTTAATCTGTAAACTGTTGAAACTATATCTTTTATTTACAAATAATAGAACTCTTAGTCTAACTTGCAAACTAGTAAATCTTATTCGTCATCAAATCTAACTGTTTAAATCTTCATCATGGAAATCAATGTTTCACAGTCATTTGAAAAAGATATGATCACCCTTCATCTAACCCATCCGTTGCATGATAACAACAACTCTTCGCATAATAACATTTATTGAATAACTGTAATAAGCATGCATTACAAATCAATGGTTTGAAACAGATAGAATAGATACAGCTGGTAACTGTCATATAGCGAGCAATGATAACCATATAGGACTTTGGCAGTGTTGAGGTAAGGAGGAAAGAAGCATTGGTTATGAACGTAGCTACTACAACGAACAGACAAAATAGGAACACACAAATCCTTAAAACGTTTCGTGACTTCATGATAGTGTTGATTCACTCTACTATCCCAAGGTGGGAGCAAAATATCATCAATGATTAAATTAGGAAATACTTTCCTCTCCTTACCAGGATTATTACAAAAAATGCGTATAACATTGAAAGCAGCTAACCATCGTTTAAAGTCAATAAGAAGAGCAGTCTCACAAGAAAAGCCATAGTCTTGCAAATATTTCAGATTAAGTCCATGAATGTGTTTTCTCGCCCATTGATCAACATTGGGATCACAGTTGGCATGTTGATGATAGACACTAACAATCTGATATGTCCAATTGTTCATAGCAATAGCACTGAGCTCCTGCACAGGTTCACCTTCACAATCCATAAAAATGATGATAGAAGCCTAAAACGTAAATTACACATCTAAGGAAACGTTCTATAACATATCACAAAATGAAGAATTACATCGATGCTTTTCACGACAAAATACACAAATGATATGATGGCAACGAAGAAGTAAAATGTATCTAATAAGACCACGTCCACGACACTCAAAGCACATAAGCGAATTGTCATAGGGTAGAGTTAGGAAAGGATTAGCAATTCTCTTTCCTTGACTTGCGTTTGGAAGTAGCATTCTTGCCCGACTTGCGCTTCGTACCATCCCCGTTAAGGATTTCGTCAATAATGTCATCTACGCTGGGCGGTTTTGGAATATATAGGATGGATTCAGTGTATATCGAGAGAGAGGCTATTTTGTTATCCTTGTGCTGACCATAATATAGTCCATTCACTTTGAAAATGATATCCCAAGTACCTTCTCCGAGCTCATCACATCTGATGGGTATTGATTGATCTCCATCCTTTTTATAATAACTACACCAATGTGATAATGGTAGGCAAATTTGATTGCCATCCCAAATCCTTCTATAGGGAGTATCCTTTTCATCTCTCGCCTTCCACTCTTGAGCAAGAGGAGTAGGAATGTCCATATTTAATGTTACGTACTCTTCAATAATGTCAAGTTGGTGGCGAATGTACGGACTCACGGGGATGAGTATGTAATCCCCATACTGATTGCTCAATATCTTCACATCAGTGGAAGGGAGCATTCCCGTTCGCAGTACTACGCTGTGATCCTCATGACGCAAGACTTGTTTAAATTTACGCTGTAGCGGTGTAGGATTATGTACCTTTGTTGTTTCTTCCACTGGTCTCAGCTGTAGATGATCTGATTGTAGCGAACCTTGTAACGTCTGGCCACCATTTTGTCCTACTAGTGCAGCAGATGTAGAAGATGCCTGAAAATAAAAAAGATTGTATTAAGTTTACGTTCAAGGGAGGAGAGGGAGGAAAGTAGCGACTTACCATTTTAGTTGGATAATATAACAGGGATGTAGAGAGAGAGAATGTGCGTCCGCCACTTGTACGATTCAACGATGGAATGATTCTCACTGTGGAAGGCTCTCTATTTATAAAGGAATGCTTGATTCTCATTAGACAACAATCCTCATTGGAGAATAGCATCAAGTTGATTCCCACTCTCACCGATGCTTCATTCACCCGCTAGCGCTCATCGTCTCCTTTCACCGTCTCGACTAAAGCTCTATTGTATTCTTCCGTTGATAGGTGTGGTAAAACACGGGTGGGCAAATGTGTGTCGTCGCGCCATTGATAATAATACTCCAACAGTAGGCGACCATGCTTGAATACGCGCCTTGGATATTTCAGCAAAGTCTCATCAATCAATTTCCTACTTTGAGCCACACTCATGAATACAATGTGGCAGACAAGCTCGTTGTGGGGGAGGGTGTGGGCATACACCAATGGTTGAATGTAGGTCGTAAGCATATCATCATTCATCATGAGTTGGAAGCCTATCACTGAAGGCAGCTCGACATACGTCCTTAGAGTCACCTAAACAATGTCCTCCATGCTCTGGGAAACTACCTGCGCCATCGGCTAAATCGCTCCTCTCGTCGTCAAAAGAATGTACATAGCTCATGCACTCCAACTCTCTCAGTGCTGTAGGCGTATTTTATGCCACCCACCCCTACGCTCCTCTGGTGTTAACTTTCGTCTAGCAAAAAGTCGTCATGAAATTTCAACGACGGAGTAAAAGTTTGAGATGATACACTCCTGGCAAACTAACTCATGAAGTAGCTTTGCTGTGATACATTTCTATCTGTAAACATATGGTAATGTTAAAGTAAGTCTAAAACTTTTCAGCTTATTAATTGTTCATCGTTGCATCAACGCTTTAACTCGTGAACAGTTATAATTTTATTTTAGTTTACACTTAGTCTAACTTGTAAACTAGTAAATCTTGCGATCTTATTTTTACAAACAGTTATACCTTTATTTCTAACATACACACTATTGAATCTTTATTTCTAACTTGTAAACTCTTGAAACTTTATTTTGATATACAAACAGCTAAAACTTTATTTCTAACGCATACACTATTGAAACGTTATTTCTAACTTGTAAACTCTTGAAACTTTATTTTGATATACAAACAGCTAAAACTTTATTTCTAACGTATACACCATTGAAACTCTATTTTTTAACTTGTAAACTCTTGAAACTTTGTTTTTGATATACAAACAGCTAAAACTTTATTTCTAACGTACACACTATTGAAACTTTATTTTTAACTTGTAAACTGGTGAAACTATATCTTTCATTTACAAATAGTAGAACGCTTAGTCTAACTTGTAAATCTTATGACACTTCATATGGGTGATGATGGTAGATGAAATAGTGTTAAATAAAATTAAGATAGCTTACACTTCTGATACAGGGATAGCAATCGACTGCGATCCATGTGTAAAGAGCTTGTTTGACTACGGAAGAGAGAAGTGTGTTATGTTGCGTGTGGCGCGTGAGTGTCCTCCCATTTCATTCCATTCATCAATTCGTCTCATTGATAGAGACAGGTAGAACTCATGGTTCTCATAACGTATGCAATGGAAAGTTTTAGGTAACCTTCGACAGTTGGCTAAATGTCGCCCTGGCGCGAATGCATACTACGTTGAGACAGAGGCAATCACTTGCAAACATGACGCAGAGAGGTTTAACAAGATTGACCATTGCCGAATGTCCCTTGCGGTATACATAGCTACGGGTTTCACCGCCGCCCTTTACAGGAACGCCCGTCGAAAGGAAGTATTACACCGAACTTCATTTGCAACGTTCAAGTTGACTGATAGCAGATTCAACTTAATGATAGTATTCGCCAGTCCGAAGACTGCCCAGGGCAAACCGCGAGGAGGTTCTATCATGTCTTGCCCCATGGTGGCCCTTAAGAGAGCCGATGGTTCGTTCTCGGGGGGTGTGAATTTGACTATTGGCTGGAATAATCAATGGGTATGACGGTTAGGTTGTCATAGACCCTATACCGCCGAGGTCGTACTGGTGCATCTGGCACCTTTCGGATGCGGGTGGTATTTGGAGTCCACACCTCATCCGTCCAAACGATCCTCTTGATCTTCCCCTTCTTCTCAGTCTCTTCATCCCACTCGTCGAGGATGACGAACTCGGGAATGGCGTTGTCTTCATCGGTGAAGACGGGAATGTTGTCGGCAGATGTCGCTTCCATCGTGACTTCAAATTGAATGAGAAGCGCTACAATCTTCTGGCTTATATAGGGTTTTCAACAATGAATTGCTCAACAGCGAATCAGAATGCTTCAGGGATAGCAATCGACTGCATAATGTTCAAGTTGACTGATAGCAGATTCAACTTAATGATAGTATTCGCCAGTCCGAAGACTGCCCAGGGCAAACCGCGAGGAGGTTCTATCATGTCTTGCCCCATGGTGGCCCTTAAGAGAGCCGATGGTTCATTCTCGGGATGATTGAAAAAATATGGGTCTCAAGCTTGCCGCTTCGCCTCCGGCTCGTTGACGGAAGCAGGTGGGCGCTTCTCTTTGATATCTGTAAAGAAAGAAGTTGTTAGTTATCATCTTGAACTCTAAGTTACTTGTTTTAACTTACAGATCTTCTCCGGACGTGGTTCGAACAGGAATCCTGTGATTGCCTCCTTATGGTCGAATGTAAAATGAAGGCATTCGATACCTTTTTTAGCCCTGCTGTAACACATTTCGTCTCTGCCACGTTCACAGAGGAGCGGTCTTGCGGGCACACGTCCTTTCTTATCTAGGGGAATGTGGAGGCGACTTGATCGTCGAGTACTGCTACTCATCACTTGTTGGTGCAGCTCCTGATTAGTCGCCACCACCTTCCCCAACTGCTTTCGCAGCCCTTCCAACTCCTCCCTCATCTTTCTCAACTCCTTCTCTTGACTCTCTCTCTCGATCAGGAGCTGTTCTTCTCTAGCCTTACTAGCGAGGTGCGAGAACCTCTCGCGATCGAGCTCTCCTTCTTTCTCAAAAAGACTAGCTTGAGTCTTCTTGAGCTCCTGAGTGACTCGCGAGAGGTTCTCGGAACTCGCTTTATAGAAGAAACAGTCCCTCTTCCACACCTCCAACTCATTCTTCAACTTGTCATAGTTATCGACCAGTGGTGGGCGCATAATGAAGTTGCGACATTGAGCCGCAATCCCACCACTGCTCGATAACTTAGCCGGCTGCACCTCGCTATCGAGGTCAACTTCCCTCACCGCCTCTACCTTGCTATCGAGGTAGACACTCTCGACTAGGTCAGCCTTCGTCGAGCCTTTTTCCTCCTCCTCCTCTTCCTCACTGTCGCTGCTACTAGTAGCCGACTCATCGCTAGAGGAGGAGGAGGATTTACTCGACTTCGGAGAAGACTCAATCGGGGTGGGTGAGAGAGCCTTTGCTGGCACGCTAGATGAGGGAGCCTCTGCTGACGCGATAGACTCGACAGCACACTGAGTCTCCAGAATCGGGGTGGGTGAGAGAGCCTTTGCTGGTGCACTAGATGAGGGAGGCTTTGGTGACGCGATAGCCTCGACAGCGCACTGAGTCTCCAGAGCTTTTAACTCTGAGCTGAAGAGACTTTGCTTCGCCTCCTCAGTCAGCTCTGGCTGACTGCAACTGCTATGCTTCGCATGCCACTCCGGTAACGTCTCGACAAGGCGAGATGCATTATGGCTGCTGCAAAAGTATCGAATGCCCCCTACCATTCGCTTATTTACACAAGAGTGTTTCTTGAAGGCGTCACTACGAAAAATCTTTGCACAAACGCAGAGCTTGAAAGCCGTCTTGGCATTATTGTAGTTAACCATTTTCTGAAGTGAAAAGGGGAAAACAATGATTATAATTCCGTAAACGTTTGATAGCAAACGATTGATTCCTAGTTTATAAAAACGGAAAAGAATGATTTTACACTTAGTGAGATGATAGATTTGAGTGTAGTGAGTGGCACTAGATCCCGTCGACAGCCCGAAGGCCTTGTACTGATCACTAGGGAAGTGAGAGATCTTCCCCGATACCCGCTATTTACAGCTTAAGACATCATTGTCACTGCCCCGAAGTGGTAACAGCAACGCCGAGTCAAAGGTAGTGAACAGTAGCTGGGATCTAACCCCTCAAAGCTGCCTTAGACTTAGTTAAATTTGAAATCTGATAGTAGATTTGAACTCAGCATACTTGAAAACCCCAGAAAACCTCCAAAACTAGTGAATTTAAATTTTTCAACTTTTTAGCACTACTTATGAAATTTTATAAGTAGTCTGTCACTTAGGCCAGGTCAATAGCGACCGAACCCTTTTTGAATCAAGTCAAACGGACTTGTAGAAGCAAAGTTACAAGCCTTTAAAGTTTTGGAGTCTTTTATGGCCTGGAGACGAAGGCCATCTCCTGGCTAACCTCTAAGTCTGACGGCTTAGCTGATATCAGCAATGAAATTTTCTAAGTCGGTTTCTTACAGAAACTCGGAATTTGGAATGTCCGAAGCTATCATCGGAGCTCAGAGAGATGACTTACCGTTGACAATCTCTCGTCTTAATGAAAAGTCTCCGTCGGTTCCCAGCTTATATAGTGTGTGGCGATCAGCTGATGACGTAATACCCATCATCCAAACACTAAAAATCCCGTCTATCTCCGGTTCTAGTGCTCCGATTGAGCTGGAAATACACCATTTCCATGTAGAATTTGACGCTGAATCCGAATCTGGCCTCCGTTTTCCCATCCGATGCTTCGTTTTGGCTCTACAGTAGGCAGCCTTCGCAAAAATTCTAACTCTGTCGTTTTTCCGAAAAATGTTGAACATTTTTCTCGCCGATTGACTTGAAACTCTCCGATTGACATGAAACTCACCATACAGATAAAGAATTTCACGCTGATTCCAAATCTGAAATCCGTTTTCCCATCCGATGCTTCGTTTTGAAGCTACAGACCAAAACGTCCCAAATTCTAACTCTGTCATTTTTCGCCAATGTCCCAAAATCTTAAATGGCGTCTCACATCTAAACGAAGACAGATAGGAACAAGCCGTTTCTTTCACTGAATTTGTCTCACTCTTAGCTTTCAAACGAGCTATCGCACGACAAAATCCGTCCACTGGAAGCCAAAATCGAAGCAAGCTGTCCAGAGGGGGGGGGAGGTCAGTGAAATTTGATGAAAAATGTTTTGGTGACGGTCCCAGGTCGAAATTCCACACTTTGGAAAATTTTCAAAATTTTACCCATACAAAGTCACTCTGACACTTAGGATTTTTTCAGGTAAGCGAGCTCCGACCTAAAATCTTGTAACCGCTCTAACTTTTGAACGAAGACAGATAGGAACAAGCCGATTCTTTCACTGAATTTGTCTCACTCTTAGCTTTCAAACGAGCTATCGCACGACAAAATCCGTCCACTGGAAGCCAAAATCGAAGCAAGCTGTCCAGAGGGGGGGGGAGGTCAGTGAAATTTGATGAAAAATGTTTTGGTGACGGTCCCAGGTCGAAATTCCACACTTTGGAAAATTTTCAAAATTTTACCCATACAAAGCCACTCTGACACTTAGGATTTTTTCAGGTGAGCGAGCTCCGACCTAAAATCTTGTAACCGCTCTACTTTTGAACGAAGACAGATAGGAACAAGCCGATTCTTTCACTGAATTTGTCTCACTCTTAGCTTTCAAACGAGCTATCGCACGACAAAATCCGTCCACTGGAAGCCAAAATCGAAGCAAGCTGTCCAGAGGGGGGGGGAGGTCAGTGAAATTTGATGAAAAATGTTTTGGTGACGGTCCCAGGTCGAAATTCCACACTTTGGAAAATTTTCAAAATTTTACCCATACAAAGCCACTCTGACACTTAGGATTTTTTCAGGTGAGCGAGCTCCGACCTAAAATCTTGTAACCGCTCTAACTTTTGAACGAAGACAGATAGGAACAAGCCGATTCTTTCACTGAATTTGTCTCACTCTTAGCTTTCAAACGAGCTATCGCACGACAAAATCCGTCCACTGGAAGCCAAAATCGAAGCAAGCTGTCCAGAGGGGGGGGGGACGTCAGCCGAAAATTTTTTCTCTCCGATTGACTTGAAACTCACCATACCGATGCAGAATTTCACGCTGATTCCAAATCTGAAATCCGTTTTCCAATCCGATGCTTCGTTTTGAAGCTACAGCCCAAAACGTCCCAAATTCTAACTCTGTCGTTTTTAGCCAATGTCCCAAAATCTTAAATGGCGTCTCACATCTAAACGAAGACAGATAGGAACAAGCCGTTTCTTTCACTGAATTTGTCTCACTCTTAGCTTTCAAACGAGCTATCGCACGACAAAATCCGTCCACTGGAAGCCAAAATCGAAGCAAGCTGTCCAGAGGGGGGGGGGAGGTCAGTGAAATTTGATGAAAAATGTTTTGGTTACGGTCCCAGGTCGAAATTCCACACTTTGGAAAATTTTCAAAATTTTACCCATACAAAGCCACTCTGACACTTAGGATTTTTTCAGGTGAGCGAGCTCCGACCTAAAATCTTGTAACCGCTCTAACTTTTGAACGAAGACAGATAGGAACAAGCCGATTCTTTCACTGAATTTGTCTCACTCTTAGCTTTCAAACGAGCTATCGCACGACAAAATCCGTCCACTGGAAGCCAAAATCGAAGCAAGCTGTCCAGAGGGGGGGGGACGTCAGCCGAAAATTTTTTCTCTCCGATTGACTTGAAACTCACCATAGCGATGCAGAATTTCACGCTGAATCCGAATCTGACCTCCGTTTTCTCATCCGATGCTTCGTTTTGAAGCTACAGCCCAAAACGTCCCAAATTCTAACTCTGTCGTTTTTCGCCAATGTCCCAAAATCTTAAATGGCGTCTAACATCTAAACGAAGACAGATAGGAACAAGCCGTTTCTTTCACTGAATTTGTCTCACTCTTAGCTTTCAAACGAGCTATCGCACGACAAAATCCGTCCACTGGAAGCCAAAATCGAAGCAAGCTGTCCAGAGGGGGGGGGGACGTCAGCCGAAAATTTTTTCTCTCCGATTGACTTGAAACTCACCATAGCGATGCAGAATTTCACGCTGAATCCGAATCTGACCTCCGTTTTCTCATCCGATGCTTCGTTTTGACGCTACACACCAAAATGTCCCAAATTCTAACTCTGTCGTTTTTCGAAAAATGTTGAAAATTTTTTCTCACCGATTGCCTTGAAACTCACCCTACCGATGCAGAATTTCACGCTGAATACGAATCCGACCTCCGTTTTCTCATCCGACCACTCCTTCCACTCGAAACAACCCATTTTACAACCCAACATTCAGCAGATTGCACGAAAAACATCACACACTATAGCCTCAAGACTAATCCTGGCGGTCGCCCAAGTCCACCACGACACTCTATCGTTCCAGAGGGGGGGGGGACTCAGACCCGAAGCACCACGGCGGCCGACCACGACACTCTGCCGTTCCAGAGGGGGGGGGACGTCAGCGATGGCGGCCATCTTGCGCTATCTGGTGTTTGTCACTTCCTTACTACTGACATTTTCTATCAATTCCTGGATCTTTTGTCCACAATACAAGATATCCATACCTTTTGATTGCAAAATTTCAAATAATGTATCTGTCATTGAAAAAATACGGTTATCAAAAAGCGAGTCTGGAACTTATCAAGAAAAGCAATATATCCAAGACATCTGTCAATGCAATCATCTTCCCAGTTTTGGAAATTTTCCAATACATGCTGAAAAAATGTCTTCAAATTTTCATAATTTTCCATAACAGTGTTTACCAGTCTTGAGGTGAAGTTCCATCTAGTTGGAGCAACTCGAGGCAATCTTTTTTGAACAAAATCTTGAAGAGCGTCAGTCCTTAAAGGTGATCGAGAAAAGAAAGAAGCCATCGAAGACAGGGTTTGGAAAAATGATGTACATTTAGGGATCAATTTGGCTGATTGTTGAAGTGTCAAATTCAGTTGATGGCTGTAACAATGAACAAATATTGCACTTGGCTCAACGTCTCTGACCTTTTTATTTAATCCGTTTTGGTGGCCAGCCATCACGGCAGCACCATCATAGGTTTGGGCAACAAGTTTACCTTCCATGTGAAAGTTCATCAACAATTGCTTCACGTGTTGTAGTAGTCCATCAGATGACCGATCAGAACTCATATCAGTGAAATGAAGAAATCTTTCTTGAACTTCACAATTCTCATCAACGTATCGTACAACAGTTGAGAGCTGAGACTTATTAACTATATCGGATGTTTCATCTAGAATGAGAGACACAAATTCTGAGTTTTTTAAATCTTGTTTGATGTGATCAGTTAATAACGAACTGATCGCCTCGATCAAATCATTCTGAATAGCCGACGAAGTCCCTCTAAAAATGGTTGACTCGTTCAAGTGGGTTGCTAATGTTGCATCGTAATGACTTATCAAATCGAGAGTCTCTAAATAATTACCCTTATTGGCCGAAGTTTTTGCTTCATCATGGCCTCGGAAAGGAAGCTCACGCTTGGCGATAGAGCAGACGACATCAATAAGGCGAGTCAATATTTCGCGATTTTTTTTAACTTTTTCATTATGCATCATGTCATTGATACGCCTCTGTTGATCAAGTTGGTGATCGATTCTATAGTTTTTCCCGAAGCTGTTTAATTGAAGAAAGCACTTGATGTGATTAAGTGATTTTTCATGGCGTGTTAGAGAAATGGATAGCGTATTGAGATTGTCAAATCCAGTTTTAGACCATGTGTTGTGGTCGCCTGAAAACAACAGGCATGGCCAACAAAATAATTTGTTCAGCTCACTCGAACCAGTCAACCAAAATGTATTATCATATTGGGAAGAATGAAAATGCCTTACAAATTCTTTATTTTTGTCCCTGTGAATGCGCGTGAGGTTTGGTAGTTCCGGCTTCGGTCTTCCATTCGAAATGATGTCATTTTTCTCGGCTATATCTCTCCTACTAAACGGAGTCTGAATCAAGGACGCGATTTGATCTTCAGCCATTTTAGTTTTGGGAGTCGGCGTATACACAAGTAACTGTTCACACAAACTTAATGAAGTGACGAAGGAATGGCAGTAAATGTTTATTTCTCACACTCTCTGAAGAGAGAAAGCGTGCGCGCGAGACATGTCATCACTCGGTTTCTAAGCAGGCCATGCGATCAAATTGGAGCTACAATGTCGTCATTCCCATGGCGCCTTGTGATTGGTCATCAGCTCACGTGTGCGAGGGAATTCATTACTGATGTCAGGCTACGTGCGTTGATGGCATTGATCCATCTTCAGATCATGTCAGCTCCTAGTCAGCTCTCTCGATGAGCGCATGCCGGAAGATGCCTTCGGCAGCGATGCAAGTGTTACAGGGAACGATGCGATTCTATTTTCAGTAACAGATTTCTACAGTGGAAGCGGCAGCAGCAGCAGTGTAGTAGCTATTGCCTTTCCGCATGCTTTCATAGACAGCTGACATGGTCTGATTTGCTACAGTCTGATCTTGAATCGCATTAATAGTAACTCACAGTTAAAAGTGCTTCTAAAGCCACAAATTGTGAGCATGCGCCGCATGCCTAGCATGCCCGGAGCATTCGCCACTGTTGCAAACATTGTTCGATAAGAAGCTTTTAACCGTTGACATGGTCTCTTCATTGTATCATCTGTTAAAGTTCACCACTATTTTTTTGAAGGCGGCCCAGAAATGTATTCCAATATATTTATGGAAAACGTAAGAGCATAATCTTTTGCTGTACCCTACCTTCCCTCCTTTGTCTTTACATATCCAAATTTTATTCAAACAAATGTAGCGAGGCAGACACCATCTTCTTATACTTATGTTTCGTACCGTCGATATTTTGCTTTCATGTGAGATGATAGACATTATTGCAATTATTAATATTGAAAATTGTTATATATTTTTCAAAAACTTTTGATCAGAATTTTGATGAAGTTATGAAAATATGTTCTCTACATGCGTTGAGTCATTTGTTAGACCAGTCGAAAACCTTGCTAGACTGTCCACGACGACGGCGAAACTGCTGTTTTCATAAGTAATGCGGCTTGGGGTCCTTTAAAAGACTTTGGAACTGCTTTCTTAAACTTAAGGAAGTATTTCACTGAAGAGACTTAGAGGGCCAGACAATTTTTATCTAAATTTGAGGAAAGTCCATGCATTCGACTTCAAATTTTTATTCTTTAGCGAGGCCTTTCAGTCACTAGGAGGCGAAGCCGAAGACAGCTTCTTGTAGTGACTAATCGAAAGGCTTCGCAAAAACAATATAAATTGGAAGTCGACAACATCTCTCACTTTCGGGCTTTCCTCAAATTAAGGAAGTATGTTTCTCTTACCTTTTCTATGAATGTTTACTTTTATCTAGTTATTTATTTCAGCGCATCGTAGAATTGGAACAACTGCATGTATGCTCTTATCTGATGTGAATGAATTTTTTCCACTATCCAGTTGTATATTGTGTATGAGTCCTAGCTGTTGCTATGTTAATACATGAAAAGTTTCATTATTAACTGTTTTGTAAATTTCATCGGCAGCAACTGCGGGAAGCGCACTGATCTCAATGATGTTGTCATATTTAGCACACAGCTTGCTGGGTCAAACAGTCCCATTCTAAGCAATTAATATTAAACGTCGCAGTTTATTTATAGTGCTTATGATAGGCGGAACATTGACAGCCTACGCAGCACCGTACTAGGCAATTATCATAAAACTTCACTAGACGAAATGTCTTGTTAAGTCTTATTAAGTCTGATCAGATTCTTGCAAAGTCTGAGCAGAACTTACCTTATTTAACATCTTACATTTCCTGACCAGAAACTAAGTCTTATCTTTTGCAAAATAAGATGTTTTCTGATCTTACCAGTTGATAATTGAAATTAAAAGAAGTCAATTAAAATTCAAAAATTGAAGTCCGAATATAATGCGTAGATCAGACGACATAAATGGTTTTGGTTGTTAAATGAACTTGATGGCACATAAGTGCAGTGGATAAATGTAGACAAACGCAAAATATAAGACTTTTTTCCTTTGCTTTTTTCTACTTAAAAGATTTCTAAAAAATCACAAATAAGATTTGCTAATAAGACTTGGCAAGACTGATACTTTCTGGTCAGAACTTGTAAGATTTCCTTCGTAAGATTAGGTAAGTCATTTCGTCTAGTGTTGGCAGTTTATCTATGGTGCTTGCTAGGCAGAACATTGGTTGCCTACGTAGCACCACACTAGGCAATTATCATAAAACTTGGCAGTTTATGTATGGTGCTTACTAAGCAAAACATGGATAGCCTATGCGCAGCGCCATACTAGGCAGTTATTATAAAACTTGGCAGTTTATCTGTGGTGCTTACTAAACTGCCTATTAAGCATAGCATATTTTTTACTCGGGATCAATCGATCCCGTTGTAATTTCTGCAAAAATGTGCATATCTCACATTTGGAAACAATTCCGACTGCATCTCCCATGAGTTCATTTAATAAAATCGAAAGTGTACACATTGGGGATTTAATAAATGCGGAGTTACCACTCTACCTAATTATAAAAAAATTGCATTTTGATTTTTTGTTCAAATGATTCTTTGTACTGCACACTCCACCGGATGGACGGATAAGGTTTACACAGACATCATAGAGTAAGTATATTAGGTAGAGTGCATCCTAATATATCTATCCTTTGATCTACTCTATGGTAGAGTGGTAACTCCGCACTTATTCAATTCCCAATGGGTATGCACTTTCGATTTTATTAAATGAACTCGAGGCGGAAATAGTTGGTAATTGTTACCAAATGTGAGATATGCAAATTTTTTCAGTTTTGAAGAAATTGCCACGGAATTGAGTGATCATGATATTAATGCAGAGGGAATGATGGTATTTTGCAGATTTTCAGTGTCTTGACAGCAATTCAGCGATTCGATATGTTCATATTACTTTCATGCTCAACCTCAAGAGTATTTCCTTGAGCGACATCATATCACGGGCAACCTGCTACTTGTAGAGCAAAATCACATAATCAAAGACAATCATTTCAATTAAATTTGAAAGATGCAAATGAGTTCACATCACTATTGAGACCATAGACATCGAACATTAAGCATTAAGGTTGCGACTCTATGATTGAGACTCAAGAAATGAAACATTAGCAGTACTTTCTTATTAAACACCATATTACCAGTAGTTTCTCTATGGTTTCCATCGTTTCCATGTAACTCTTATAAATGAACCATGAATCTGAGCATAGACATCGAACATTGATCATTAAGGTCTAGACTGGACAGCTTGTCAAGGTCACGGCAATTAAAGCCACACTATGTCGACCATCTTTTCGTGTTTTAATACATAAAGTTTTTGAAATTTCCATATGTTTCCATGAAACACGTGGTTTGTCCTAACATGGCTGATCATCAAAGAAAGTGAAGAAAATAGATATGTGCAGTCTACTTATCATCAATTCAAATAAATTGAATTTCTTTTCGATTTGTCTTGAGATATTCATGACGTTGATCTACTAATTCCCATACGATGATGAAAATCACAGCAGCCATTTATGATAGAGCATAATGTTTGCTAATCTAAATTATTATGTGAAGTAGTCCGGATGAGGACTGATGTAGTTCTCTAATCAGTAAATGCACAAATGCAATACTGTTGTAACCACTGGATTGATCAGTTCTAAAAAGAACTCAATGGATCTTTCTGGTGGCAACGAATTGAAATTGATCAGCTTTGGCACAATTACTGGTAAAAATTGAAATCTTGAGACCTGTGACACCACTCATTCTTATTGTTGGCATGCTTTTCTACCATGGATTCGAAACACTGCCTCATACACGCTCAAAACCGACTTCTGAGCCGTCTGTACCGACTACAGATGCTGGTATTGGAAATAGAAATAGGACAATGGTCACCATGTGTTGAGAAAATTAATAGTGAATATTATACAACAACAGGAGACCGATGGATAAAAATTGGAAAAGTGGAGATAAAACATGGAAATACAATGATGCCACTACACCGATTACAAATGAACTAATGCTACTACAACTGAGATTACACACGGTGGTTAATGGTAGTAGTGGACAAGTGGAAAGTGGGTAATGGAGGTATAAGCAATAGAACTCTCTAGTAAACACTCTACTACTCCGAGAACAATCGAACTATGCATCTATGACTACACATGGTAAATGCAATTTCTCCACTTGAATTTGTTATCGCCAGTTTCTCAATCCGCCGGCTATTCTTCATTTCTTCATTTGTCGACATCCACAATTACATGATTAGAATTACAATACTTCGACCACTACTTCAGCTACCGATTAATGTATGTAAAACGTAATACTTCCTCCGTCAGCCATGAGCAGGTACTGGTCTAGTCGTGTTTCGACCGCTGACCTGAACACTCAAACCCAGACGAGCGGGGTTCTACACATAGCAGCTGAGAAAAATACTCAATAGGTAATGATATGTCTGTAAAGATATGTCAAAAAGATGTCAGACATCATGCAAATGTTGCGTTTCCACATGTAAAGTCAGTGAGACAGTGGATATTTCACCGGATGAGCCTGTCCATTATTCTTCATTCTTCTATTGCCGCGCCTCATGTTTCGTAGCTTTAGAGGACTCCAAATAACTCAATAGGCCTTCATCAAGAAATAAGCATCACTGTGTCTTGAAAACTGATTGGTTTTTTCGTCTGGTAAGTTGTTTTGAAAAAGTTAGTGACCCTTGAAGCAAGGCAAACGCATTTCCCACATTTAAGCGATTTTTTGTAGATAATTAGTTGTTTCCTGCCTATGCAGCATTCAATGTCAACGGTTCAGCTGATCTGCCGGTGCATTAGCCGCAAGACCAAAATTGCAACAGACCAGGTGTAGTAATGGCCACTCCCATTTTCAATCTGTACATAGAGCGCACTGGAGTTTTCATTTTTAGATTCTTCCGAATTTCGAGTGCGCCAGATGTATGATGTTTTATAGCATAACTGAAAAAATTGCGCCGAAGGCGAGGCAAGGCGCACCGAAGTCAGGACCAGGTGCGACGAGGCCAGAGCCGAGCGCGCCAGATACAACGTTGCTTGCGCGGCAGACTTGTGATCTATTTCTAGAATTTCAGAAACCAAGCACCCGCCAGTGCGCCAAAGCAAGTTCGGTGTACCCCTGTACAGATCAACGTTCGACTGCCATTCTGAAAATCCCAAATAGGTGCACACTCAACTCAAAGCGCGAGTTACAGATGGGATTTGTTTTCAACAACTTTCTCGCATCTTTATTCATTTGCAAATTTATAATCGGAGGCCCATACCACATTAGAGTGAGTAGCAAGCTAGGAAATAGCTACAATTAAGCCTAAGAAACGACGCTGGGGCCCCAGTTGCCACATTATCATTCCTACGATTTTTTCAATTTTATTTGATCTAAATATTTGATTTAGACCTAAATTCTCCTGAGAAAACAAATAATTCTTCAAAATCTTACTTAGCACTCCTTGGCGTACTATTCCAACAATTAGGGCTATATGAGATGATCAATTGCCAGCTACTTAAATCAGCATCATGTCGGTCTTCATGCATCTGGAGTTCGAATCTCCAGTCTCAGTGTCACAGAGATTTTGGAAGATGCAGAAACTGACAGACTTAACTATCATCAAAACATGTATACAGATCAATGCTTTCATGACCAATTTCAAATCTTGAGGTTTCAATTGTAGTGGTCATATATGTTGTCAATATATGACATTCCGTGATTTTGTTGCAGATGTGTTCAGTGTTTTACAGAAATTTGAAAGTATAAGTTGGTCTTTAAAAATTTATACAGCACCTTGCTTTTGAAAGACAAACACACGCTTAAATCGTTTCTTGAGCAAGTGAAAACAAAATACCACAGAAAATTCTATTCCTGCGACTTATCACTATCATAAACATGTATGTCTGCAGAAGCAAACTGAAATGTAAAATTGCCATTTTGGTTGGGTTAATTCCCCGCTTGTTGCTGTGTATGTCCATAGTCAGCGTTTGCATCAGAACTCCTGTATCACCGGAGTGGAGTTTTTCAACTCCGATGCAAATACACTGACCTCCATATGCAACACACAGCAAAAACAGAATAAGTATAATTTTTAATCAAATTTATATCTAAAGCAACACATGTATGTCATATCTACTGACAAAGTTATAAAATGCCTATACAGTCCGGCAGCCAGAGCGAGTTTCTGCAGGGAACGAGGCCGAATCCTATGCCTACTATGAATTCGCGCGTCTGCCTAGTTCTAGTGAGTTCCTCTTCTTGTCAGCCACGATCAAAGAAAAACTCATGTTAAGCCAATGGGAGGCAGATTGCAGTTTTGGTAAAAATGAAGCTTTCTGTGTTTTCTCTTATCATCTAAAAAGCATTTTGTGCAAAGCCATAGTTTTTGACATGGAATGTCTTCAGGTCATTTCTTATCATGTGTATGAGATATCGTGCTTCTGATCGGCGATGTATGCGATAATGTGATTCAATGTGGATAAAGTGGGCCATATTGGTGCTTGCCGACAGTAGGAGGCTTGTCAAATGTGAATGCAGGTAGTTTCATAGATAAATGTTCAAGAACCTGATAGGAAATGACCTGAAGACATTCCATGTCAAAAACTATGGCTCTAGACCAAGTACTTTTTAAATGATAAGAGAAAAACCAGAAAACTTCATTTTTGCCAAAAACTGCAATCTACCGCCCATTGGATTAACATGTCTTTTTCTTTGATCCTGTCTGACAAGAAGAGGAACTCACTAGAACTCGGCAGACGCGCGAATTCATAGTAGGCATAGAGGGGACATCATTCTGTGAAAGTCTCATTTTTGGCCTCTTTCCCTGCAGAAACTCGCTCTGTCTGCCGGACTAATACGCCATGTTCAATAGATGTAGCGTAAGCTAGTCTAGACAACCTAACAATATTGCATCAATTTATTGATTAGTCGCATTCAATTAATACAAATAGACTTATGTGAGACATTTACATATGCACATTGAAAATGCGCCTTAATGATGTAGGCTTAATTCCGTGAAATCTTATTTCATATTTTAATGCTTGCATTGTGAGACATACATATTATTATATCTATATGGCCATGGAATGCATTAAAAGTTCTGATATTTGAATCATTTCTTGCTCCAATCATTTTCAAAAACAGAAAACCCAGTCAAAATCATCTTTACAAACGACTATGTCTGTTAAGTTGAAACTTGTGTTTTAGGCATTTTTGACTTAGTAGACTTTAGCTTATTCTAGGTTCAGCAAAAACTGAAAATTTTCATGTAGAAGTAAGTCAGAAATTGACTAGATTCATAGACTAATTTACAACGGTTTTGATTCAACTTATAACGAGCTGAAGGACAGTCGGACCTAATTAGAGATTATCGAACCTGAGATTTTTGCCTATTAATTGGATACGGAGTTCGACAGCTTTTATGTGATGTATTTAGAAAGTGAAGAGAACCAAGCTGCTCTCGTTCATCTAACGCTTGATTTTCCAAGTACCGTAAATCCTCGAAGTTAAACCGCCCACAAAGTTAAACCGCACGTCAGGCAAAACTTCGCGGTTCTTTTATGTTAAACCGCATTCCTTTAAGTTTAACCGCACCTCAAAACACTTGTTCATTTCGTTATGTTTGAGATATGGAATGCAGTGAGGTCTTAAGGTGAAAAAAACTTTGACCAAATCGGGCGCTTCGATGCAAGTCAAACATTCAAAGCAGAATAGAGGTAAGTTCTCATCGAATGTAGACCGCGCGCAATTGCTGAGGCCGCGTCCCAAATCTACCCTACCGGCGGTGGGCTGACTTCGTTCGTCAGATGCTATATATAGCAATCAAACTCAGCGCAACTCTTCCCCAGTAGCGGACCAATCATATTCGGCGTAGTTTTTGTACTGACAGCGAGTTGAAAGTGTTCTCGTTTTCATTCCTGATGCGATGGCTCCCAAGCGGCGTACGCAGTACTCTGTTCGTTTTCGGCTCGAGGTTCTCGCTTACTCTACAGACCATGGTTTTCGGCCAGCTGCTCGACATTTTGGAATCGATGAGTCAATCATTCGACGATGGAAAAAGAAGGAACAGGATCTGGCGATTCTAGGTAATCGAGATGTTACCCGGGTGGGTACGACGAGACGGCCTGTGATTAGTGATGATATGGAGACTGAGCTGAGTGCGTTCATTCAAGAAAAGCGAGAGCGTCGACTGCGGGTAACACGAAAAGAGCTGATGGTCAAAGCACGGTCGTACAATATTCCAAACTTCAAAGCAAGTCACGGATGGTTGGATAGATTTCTTGCCCGTAATGGTTTCACTTTGCGTCGTAAGACAACTGACGCACAAAAGGAATCTCCTCAGATGACTCGAAAGTTGGTTTCGTTCGTCAAGTACGTCCGACGACTTCGTAAGGAGCTGAAACTGTCCGAATCAGATATTTTCGCCATGGATGAAACTGCTGTTTGGTTGGACTGCCCGGGTAATACTACAATCGCTAAGAAAGGCGAAAAGACAATCTCGATGAAAACTACAGGCCATGAAAAACTCAACATTACGGTCGCCCTGACAGTTCGAGGGGATGGTACAAAACTCCCACCATTTATCGTGTTCAAAGGAGCGGTCAAAGATGCAAATCGTCTTAATGAAGCGTACCGCCCACGAGCGTTCATCACCACGACAACGAACGGGTGGATGAATGACAGCACTTCTCAAGAATACGTCGATCGAACTTTGGGCCTTCCTTTCAAACCACGCCTCCTCATTTGGGACTCATTCCGGAACACATCAGTGACGGGACAAAGAAACACCTTGGCAAGAAATTGGCATCGACTGCTGTTATTCCAGGAGGATGCACGTCACGCATTCAGATCGCTGATGTTGTGTTCAACAAAACGTTCAAGGCGTCCATCACTGACCAGTAGGCCTACAACGAGTGGCTCTCTGACGAAAACCAACACTCTTGGACAACAGCTGGAAATATCCGTGCTCCATCACGTGAGACTGCTGTTCAGTGGGATCTCAAAGCGTGGGAAAATGTTCCTCAGGAAATGATTCTTCACGACCTCAAATCATGTAGAGTGACGAGCAGCTTGGATGGCGACGAAGATGACTTGATTCATTGTTTTAAGAAAGGCCAACTCAACGAATCTGGGCTTCAGATGCTCAAAGAGGAGGACACGAATGAGGAAACGGAGGAGAACGACGAAGATGATATCAAAGATCCAGAATTGAAGGACAGCGAAGATGCCGAAGTGATTATGGACTTTGAGTGAGTGCCTTATTTGACTGTTTTCGTTTCTGTTAATCAATAAATACAGATTGGGCAGATGGCCAAATCTGCTGTTAACCTATTGATGCTAATTTTCTTAAATGGGATTTTTACTGGAAAGACACTTTTAAGTTTAACCGCATCCCTCTAAGTTAAACCGCAGCTTGCGGTTTAACTTGGAAGACCCGCTCTGAAACTGACTCCAAGATGCGGTTTTAACTTCGAGGATTTACGGTAATTAAATACCTTCAGTGTTCAACTGCAGCAATGACATATTTCTTGTATTTATCGTGTATTTATGATACGTATAGCAATACTATAGCTGCCTAGAAGTAGACCTATTTTAGATAATTCAAGTTCATGATAGACCATTTTAGGCCACGAATTTCAATACCCGCGACTTCAGAAACTCGGAATCTCATAGTGAGTACACCGTTAATGAATACCGGTGCTCCGTACGATGCACTTGCCCATCAGCTAAGATATATCGTTGCATCTGTGGGTCCAGAGTTCCGCCCGACTGTCATCGTAGCATCTCAGAGAGAAAGAGAGAGAGAGAGTGCTTAGTTTTGCTTGAGAAACTCTTCATAGATGTTTTGGGTGACGGGTAGGGCCTACACACATTTACATTACAATTACATTTCGGTTGTAGGCTACTTTAACATATGCTTTGGTGTAACGTTTTACAATTTTTAGTGCATCGAACTGTTTATCGGTGCGAGAAGGTGAGGCTAGCGCATAGCCTAAATATGAATCATTCCAAAAAATACACGCATATAATGGGCCTATAATAGAAATAAAATTGCACAATCAGCTTGGAATTTTGGTTGACCATTGAGATGAAAGCTATCTCTCTATCATGAAGTGGCATTATTAATATCTATTTTATTTTGTAAAAGTATTTCGTTCTCAATTTTTTCATTTAGTGCACGAATTAAGTAGCAATTCTCCTAATTGTACATGTACAATTACATAAAAGTCTGCGATTATTGTTTGTAGTACTGGTAATAATTTAGTATGGCTTTGGGAAATCCAGGGTGAGCGGAATATTTCCTGGTTCCAGATTTTTGATTTGAGGGGTAATCCTGAATTCATTTAATTTTATTCAGGATGTATTTTTTCAATAGTATTCTCGTTACTTCTGGTCCACTTAAAAATTTGTTTACTTGCATGCCATAAAGCTACTCTATCAGGCAGCAGCGAACCTCCTGTCTAGTGTCTAGTGCGAGGCGCTCTGCCTTTCAGAAAACGTGAATTGCAAGCTGTGAAATTATCACGAATCCTTGACATGAATTTGCAAGCACACTGACAAGTGGGAAAGTGACAGTAAATCGTCGCAGTGGTTAAATGCTTTCATTTTCAGAGACAAATTACGCCTCTGAAGTTGACCAAACAATGCCGAGTCATTTCAGATAATCACAAAAACTCAAGAAAAAGTAGTCAAAAGAGTGGCAGTGGTTAAAACAACGGATGGGCCGATAAAAATGCCTCATAAATATAATAAGAGAAATCATTCACACCAAATAATGAAACATTCAAATGATTTTTCCTAACTTTTGGTGTTTCGGAGTCACTTTATCTAGAAAATGAGTTTGATTCGCGTGAGAAATAATTAAATTTCTATGAAAAATCAAAAGGGAAGAAGAGAGACCAAGCAAAGTTTATGCAAGAAAAAGCAAGAAGTCAATGCTGGCACTCAGTAATCTTTATACTCCGATATGTTTATCTTTTTACATGCCTGATTGCAGTAACCAAGTCATTCACGCAATATTCGGAGGAAAGTTGCGCCCAAAAGAAACTTTGCAATTATGCGAGCAAGACAGAACACAAAAAACTACTGGTGTGCGATTTAATCATACATAATCAACAGGGTTTCGGAGTCCTAAAATTTTGATAGGACTCCGACTCCGGGTTTTCAAAGTTTAAGGACTCCGACTAAATCTTAAGGACTCCGACTCCGACTCCGGGCACCGAAGATTCTCCAGTCTTCTCAACTCACAATTTTGGCTCTAAGTTATGCAACTATAAACTTCATTTATGTAAATGACATTTTACATGTCTGCGTCACGAGCCACTTGAATGGCCTCCACATCTTCCATAGTATCATTGTAATCTACTCTTAATCAGCCCCAGAGGAATAGTCCCACCAACCATGCAAAATGAACAATTGACAGACATTCTCATATTAAATGACCAATACTGCGCGTGCGCCATAGGCTTAATAAGAAATAACTTTGAGCATCAAATTTTCACTTCAATTCATAACATGCTTTTAAGTTTAACCCAAACTTCTGCTTCAGTAGAGTGATGATGTAGAAAACAGATCGTCTTTGACCTAACTAAGTCAATGTAGAGTAGACTAACAAATAATTAACAACCCTGTACATGTTTTTGCCCTTTATTACATCAGCAGAAATTATGCCAATATGTGTTGTTTACTAAATGATATCAATCAAGTAAATAATATATTTCTCTTAATTGTAATATTTCATACTTAACAACTTTTTAAACTTTCCAAATTTATGTTAATTTTTGGCCTCACAATTTTTATTATTAAGGCCATTTTCATAAAAAAAAACGTAATCTTACCTTATCTTCACATAAAATCGGTACCGGTAGTGCGTCTACTTAATTTTCATGTTTCTAACATTTTCTCCCATTACGACTCTACATGCATATAATTGTAGCTTAGCCCACTATTGCATACATATTAGGTAGTATGAGTGGAAAAAACGGAGGTGATTGAAACAATAATTAACTCAAATGTACATGTAGCTGTGGAAACATCTACCAGTATTCATGGTGAGTGATGACTACATGTAATTGCTACACACAAAAAATAGGATCAAAAATGTTGCGTGTTACTCCGAAGGAACAACACACTATCAACAATATCAGGCCTTAGTCTGGATCGAAGGTCACTCAGAAGCAGTTTTACACTAGAGAAAAGCCTCTCCACCGAAACTTGTGTTGTCGGCAATGAAGATAACAATTTGCTCGTGTCAATCAGAGCAGGTGGACAAGTCTTCTCATTGATTGCTTCAAATACCGGTACATTGCCTTTAACCCGTTCCGAACTGAGCATGGTTGCCATCAGTTTCGTAAATTCTGTTGTTGGGTCTTCTTTTTTCAAATCTGAAAACGTACAATAGAAAAAAATCATAAGATGATCTAGCCGTAACCGGTACATGCAACTACATATGAATGATCTTTCGGACATCAGAGACATATAACCAATTACAGTATAAATTCAGTAATGCGCACATACGTATGTACGTATCTAATTTCTTTTTGCTTTCTTACCATTCGTTTTAAAAGTTGCTGCAGCGAGTAAATCCAGCTCATCCTCTAAGTCTTCCGCATCGACAATCCCCACTTCTTCTGTGGTGCTTCTGTTTGGTGATGAATCACATGAGTTCATTTGTTGTTGTTTTCTGAGATGTAGCGCTACTCTCTCCACTACTTTTGTACCTCTCTCTTGTTGGGCAGCAGTTAATAGCAGACGATAACGCGGGTCACAACATGTTGCAGCACATATCAAATCGTTCAGGAGAACCTTTAAAGAAAACAATATACATATATTGCAAAATTCAAAATACTTCAATATTCAGAGTAATAAAAGATAGTCTATAATTTATTATCTGAAAACATACATATACAAGCAGTCACAAGATAGCAGAAAAGTCAGTTAGCAGTCACAATTTCCCCAAAGAATTTGAAAACGACTACCCAATGAATAGAATGAAAATGAAGTAAATTATTCAATGAATTTTTGGTGGCTGGTATATTTCGATCGTTTGATTGATTTAGTTTGAGTAGCCGAGTAAGTCTATTATGCCTTCGTTGGAGCCCGTAAGAACGCCATTGTGTTCTTTGGGTGTAGCATATGTTTTTTTGAACAACATGATAGACAATTATTTTACATCTACATCTTTAAATAGTTCACAACAGGTAAAAGAGCTGGCATGATCGTAAATGTTAATCCGAGTTTGTGTATGAGTACAATACATATGTATGCAACAGCTTCGTTTGTATCATTTATATATTCAGTATAATTAGTTGAGTCCTTTTCAAAATTCAATCCACTATCTTTTATCTACGTGTAATTCAATTTAAAAGAACAAAGTATATAATTACCTCCTCCCTTCGCATCATCGAAGCCACCATCTCCTTGGGAATGCTCCCGTCTTGCCTTGCCATGTGTCTTTTCACCTGTATCCATTCTTTCACAAATTCTCCTGGGCTTAGTTGTTCTGACTGAAAAATTGAGGAATATATTTGAATTATATAGAAATTTATGTCTTGCTCTCCTTGAACGTCATAGGGACATACATCTAAGTTAATGGTGCAGCTAAATACGAAACTATAATTTACGTATAGCGTATACCAGTATACATACATCGACAGATGCCAGAGCCACATGTACGTAGAAATGCCTATGCATGAGACATAGGCACAATAATCTAGAGTTTGTTCTCATGTACATATAGTAGGTCTAGTACTTTTCAATTATTAGGACCCACTAAACTGCATTTCTGGTTGTCAAATTCAGAGTGGAACATGTAGACTAGAAAAAATCAATCGAAAAGGAGTACTTTTTAGTGTTGTAAAATTTATACGGTTCAGTGTATAGGCCTACCAAAGAAAATTAATGTTTGATGTGTACTATATAAAACTTACCTGTATGCGAATTGTTGCATCGTATGGAACTTTCAATAGTTCGCTTATTTTCTCCAATTGATTCCACTCTTGGTTCGACAGGTACAGTTCGGATGAGGCCGCTGAATAGTCGAGTACAAAAGGTTTCAAATCTAACAATCTCTTTACCATGGAGTAGGTTGAGCCCCATCTGAAATACACATAAGGTACCAGTATATCTAATAGATTCTGTAATGTACTTCATTGGTTTAATTTTAATAATAATCTCACCTCGTTTCGACATCAATAATTGCTGAAAGATAGCCTTTGCTGGAAAGAGTTTGATTCAATTGTGGTGTGCAAAGCTTTCGGACAACACTTCTAACTTTGAGCAATAGATGTTGAGCGGACTTAGAAGATTTGAGGGAATCCTTCACTGCAAGCTGCAACGTATGAGCTCCACACCGAATATGATATAATACATTAGAGGCACCTTGAAAAATGTCATTTGGAAGAACATCCTCAATATCAGATTCCTCCTGTTGGTCTTCGATCTGAAATCAATTGATACTTGAGTACAAATTTCACAACTCACAACATTCTTAACAAACTACCAATATGCTTTGTTAATTTCATTATGGCATTTTCGTAATTCCTTTAAAGCTGAAGCGGTACTGAGTTTTTCTTGTTCACATGTAGCCTATGCATATAGTCTATACATAAACGGAACATCAAATATGATCTGATATGCTATGGTCCATAACCTATTCTTACGAAATATATTTGTCCGAAGCCGAACGTATAATAGTCCCCCAGAGATACCGTTCGTGGCCAAATTATATCTAATTAAGAACTCCAAAGTAAAGTTTCAAGTTTCATGTGATATGTTTGATGTTAGGCCTATTTACTTGTACTTTACTGATATCAGTAAGCAAGTACATGTTAAGTAGTACCGGTATTTATCATTATTTCCTTAGTACCAAATGTAACTTAAAGTATGTTTAAGATCCATTAATCCGAAGTTTTATTTTCTCATATAATTTTATTGATGGAACTCAAGAAAACTAAGGAAGTACATGTAGGTGCTAATAAAATTATAACATAATTACATCATAAGACAGAAGATAAAGCTTTATCTTGAATTATGCAACAAAACTTTTCATCATATGCATGCACACATTCAAGATTCTACAAGGACTACACAAATAAATCGATTTGTAATTCTATCAAAAATTTATAATAGTTTTCGTATACCACATGTACAGTTTATCTAGATTCCTACACATATACGACACATGCATCCACATGTAACTTACAATTAGATCTACATGTACACTAGAAGGAGAAGAATATAATGGTAAAGTGATTCGTGCTAATGCGAAATTTCACATGTATATGTACAGTACATGTAATTAAGTTACGTTACAGTTTCGCAATTTTAATCGATAAACTTACTTCTTCTTGTAAAATGTTGACCATCCGTGTCATATTTGCGGCATTGTCGACGACAATTGCTAACACTTGCTCAATCGATAGATTAAATGAAGTCAGGGTTTTCTTCAGTAGATCCGCCGTACCAACCGCTGTGTGATCTAGATATTCAACCACGCCCAGGGTGTACACAACGGACGTATTCTCTAAAAAACAATTGAATTAAAGATTTATGATCAAGAATCACCAGAAAGTACTAGTCTCTCTCTCAAGTGATTCCAGTTTCTATTTTGTCGAACCACCAAAAGTAATTTCTCTATTAATTGTAGAAAAGTAAATTACATTACAAAACCTAACATATCGGTAAGTTGAAGGACTCATAATTTAAAAGAATGCAATCGGTAAGCTCAAAGAGTAAAATATTAGTATTACAGTCATAATTCATAACAAGAAATAATTTGCCATAATTTCAATAAATGATATTTGCTAAAATATTATACATTTAGGCCAACTATAGGCCCAAAAACAATAATTTTTGAAACAGGCCTATGCGCGGAATATTATACTGTTCGACTCACTTTCGAAATCAGGAAGTTGGACATTTATTCCAAGATACGAAGACCGCTGACGAGTGACACCATCTAACTTAATGAAAAATACTCGGTTATGGAGATGAGATGACAACTTATCTCGAAGATTTTTTGCGGCATTGATGACAAGTCGTCTGATATTGTCCTTGTCAAGAGATACAGACAAAGACTTCGCGAGGGAGCCATTCAACTTCTGAAAAGCTGAAATGAAACCGTAAACAAAATTGACATACGTTTTAGAAATGCATACAAATAAGAAATGTAGGTTACGCCCAACGGTTTTGTAGGCATGTGGTATAAGAATCTTAAGTTATGTACACATTATAAATGAACAAACGATGTAAAATGGCAAAAGACTTAGGCCTAAATTGATCTCGACAACGTAATTAATGCTTACCTTCAGAATTTGAGAAAAAATTCAGGGGCACCAAATCTTTCACTACAAATTGAACTAGGATCCTTTCAAATTCATCTTTACTCATCGACATTGTGACTGTATGTTTCGTTGGTTTGAAATAACTAAAATAAAGATTATCAGATGAAAGTTAAAGTGTATCAAAAAATCTAGCCTATTCCTATATTGTACGCATTATAGACCTACTGTGGCCTTAAGAAATTGTATGGGCTGTATGTGTTCACATATACTGTAGTCTGTCGGCTATTTGAGTTTTGAATAAACCGTGCATAATTGATAATCAAGAACAGCCCCTCAATTTCTGACTAATGTAATAAACGCCGCGTTTATTAGAGAGAATACGGTATTTCACCTGTGATTTTATCATCTAAGATTTGATCTGTGATAAGTTTCTCTTCTGTGATTTAACCCAGTATGAAAAAGTTAGCAATAAGATCAGAACTAAGCCCTAGAGAACACTGTGAAAAGTTAACTGAAAGTGAAAACTGTCCAAATTTATATAAAAAAATACCACTCATAAAAATGCAAAAGCTAGCGTAGCAGTAACCATAGTTATCACATAAATTAAACATTCTTGAGTATCCATTTCATATCATACTGTAAGTTATTGATTGTTATTGACAAATCTCAAAGCATGTTTTATTTATACCAAAAACATTTAGCGAAATATACAAAAATAAAAGCGGAGATCAATATCGAGTTTGGTCAGCACTCTCTGATTCGGTCTTTTTATGTATCTGAGATGGCAGTTTTATGCATGTCATCCTTATCAAAGAAATTATTACAGGTAGGTCCTACATATTGATCTGAAACGCTTTATTTTGAAAAATATCATAGATATTTCACAATCAATAAGCTTCGTAGATAATTGTATTGATATGTCTTGAGAATAAAGATAACTTAACGGAATGTAGTAATAATGTCACGCTAACTTTTGCATTTTTATGAGTGGTATATTATTTTATATAAATTTGGACAGTTTTCACTGTGTTCTCTAGGACGTTCTGTTGTATTCTCTTAGTATCATTCGTGTTACTGTTCAACTATCTACTGTATACCGTAAATATATTCAGTAACTGTACGTGATTCCATATACTCGTAAATGCGAGGCTTATAGTTATAATAAAATATAGTGTTAAAATATTAGGCTTAAGTTGTGATACATGCATTTACTACGTCAATTGAAAATATTCACAAGATTCGATAGGAAATTATCGTAAACACATACACTTAAATATCTTTGTCCTTAAATTATGTGAAACTAAAACAAAATTGACGTTGCTTATAGTAAGAATTGTAGTTTGATATAAATATATGAAGACTACATACCTTTTTATGTCTGTCTGTACATTGTCTTTTTTCTTTTTGGACTCATTGGCCGCCTCAGCCTCCACCTCTTTAAACTGTATTGGATGGTGCCGTTGTAAATGCCTCTTTAAATTAGAGGCATATGAGCCTGCTCCTCCTTTAATGCTTATTATTGTGCCACAACCATCGCCATTTGAATTACCGGTACTGCATATGCAGGTAAATCCATCTTTCTTCTGTTCAAAATATTCGTACACCTTTCCTCTTAGAGGTCTTTTTGGGGGAGCCATGTCACTACTCACTATGTCAGTTGAATTGAATGTGCAGAGAAACTTACCGTTCATATTTTTTATAAGTTAGATCGACCACACCTCTTTTGTGACCTCGGCTCGCATTCGTAGTCGTGTCTTATTCAAGTCGTTGACTTAGCGTTGGTTTTACAAAGTCATCGGGCAAACTGTTTGATCATGTTCGATTGCTATGTTTTTGACGTCAATGCATCTTCAAGGAGTGGCAGGCAGTGGCGGGATTCCCACAGAATAAAATTAAAGACAAATCATATCAGCGAATAGGTTCGTTCAAGATAGCACGGGAGAATGAAATAATTTGATTATCATGAGTGAAGGTCGATTCATATCTCGGGCGCAGCACGGCTATTAATCAAATTCGTTACTATTTTATCTTAGCTAGCCATCACAGACTGCTCAATGAATCACTCGAAAGAAAACAATAGCTTATAAGTAGAATACAATTACAAAGTATTATATCCTGTAAGAAAGAAGCCTACATGTAGGCATCATATACGTATTATCAATAATCGATCATTCGTCTGATTATAAATGTGTAATGTTCTGATAGCTATACGTCTATATCAAATCAATTGGAGGATAACAAATTATGTATAGTAGTAGTCAGAATGCTTGATGTAGGCTAATCAACTTGTTAAGTTATGTATAAAGTAAGTTATATTAATTGTATAAAATGATCAAATGATTAAATATAATAAAGATATCTGTCTAGAATGTAGATTAATGTCGCTAGAGAAACTCGGAAGATAAAATGATGGAAAATATATTTTTGAAAATGCCATCTTTTATTGAGGCTACAACAATTTTACTACTAAGTCGGAGTCCGGAGTCCTATCATTTGATAGGACTCCGACTCCGGCCAAATGATAGGACTCCGGGGGACTCCGACTCCGACTCCCTGATAATCAATATCATATGAATTATTTTGAAGAAATGGTTAATTCACAATTCCAAGAACTATCGAAAACTTGAGTTGGCGGACTTGAGTTAATGATTTAAAACAAAATTCGGAATTAAAGCCTCTCTTGGTCGACCAAATGACCTTGCCACGAATTTTAATGAAGCAGATAGGAGCTGTCCGGTCTAGACCTAAAATCTGAGCATGCTTTCCAGCAAGTGGTGATAAAGTAATTGCAGGTCTATTATGCAGCGGAATTGAATTTTGATATTTATCATAACAGATTCCAAAAATAGTAGGAAAATCCAAAAATAGTATTCAAAAAAAGTAGGAACATGCAAAAATTCATCCCCTGAATGAAAATCATACGCGCCTTACCGCTGCGATGTCAATGTAAAATTTGAGCATTTACCGAATCCAAAAATCCAAGTTGCTCTAATCATGAATCATCATTCATGGACTGAGATAAATCCAAGTTATCGAATAAATGGAGGTGCATTGAACTTCTCATAGAGTTGTCATTCCGTATCAATGGAACTTCTCACTTGATGGTTAAAATGGTCCAAATTTGTTGTCGGCTTAGAGAAAAAGTTCATGTATTCGATATTTACTGTTTACATCTCCTCGTGCTGTTGAGCCACTGAACCAGTGAGTGACTGATTTCTAAATAGAATATCAATAACAAGTAATAAGCTACAAGTCAAATCCGCCGGAGTTTATAGAAATAGAGAAGGACAGTTTCATAATCAATTACTGACCAAACCTGCAGGTTGTGATGATGCAGTATATGTTTTTATATGACATGAGAGAATATATGAAAACGATGTGACGAGAACGATAAGTGACAGTGATCAATCACTTGCCTGACGATATTCGCCTGTTGCTGATGAAAGGCCCTTGCGCTTATTTTGGAATAGTAAGGAAAATATCGTAGCAAAGTCTTCTCTCATATCGCACAAAATCGAATAGTTGGTCTCTCATTTTCTTAAAGATAATTTTTTGACAATGAAGAGTGAAACAATGAGTGTGGTTGGTCTTTCAAATGGCTGCTCATGCTTGAGAATGATCATACTAGTTTTGCGGATGCTGCAACGTGTTGTGTGTGTATGTGTTATTAATTATTTAATCTAAGTGTGTGATTTTATTAATGTCCTAAAGAATGTGCTAACTGTTTTTTATTAAGAGCCGGAGTGTTGGTTATTATAATGTGAATGAAGGCTAGTGTGTTCGCTCGCTTTGGAGAGGTAAGTTGCTTCCTAAGACCCACGGGATGTCAACCGACGGAGTCCAATTATAGAGGTGTGCTTCGGAAAGCCTGGGCCACATATACAGACAGTAAGTCAGTCAACACCGCGAAAATCAGAGAGAACAAGTCAAGTAACCAAAACGAGAGACCTTTATTGCTATCGTGCAGTCGCTTATATAGGACTGCATGATCAAAACAAAAAGTTACATAATACGAGCACGCCAGGATTACGTAAGTCACCAAGAAAAGAAGTAAACAACTTTTCGCAACAAAACAGATTTGCTTCATCAGCATAGATATCTGATTAATGGTTGTTCATGAACAATAACAAAAAAGTGCACCCAACTACGAGGTGGATTGAACTTTGAAAACGTACTAAAGTTCACGGGAACAACTTATGGAAAAAGTTCTCGGTATCGTACTAGCGTTGTACGACACCTCCCTACAAGTCATTGTAATCACTGATGACTTTCTTCTTTCGGTTACGCTGAGGACGCGCTGCCGAAGGACTTGGAGACGCTACCATAGGTAAGGTTGCATCGGGATCTTGATCATTTGAGGTAGGTATTGGTGACTTTGATTTAGGACTCAACGGAGGTATGAGAGACGGAAGTGGAGATGTCTCAACCTGCGAAGGGGCTTGAGATGATGCTTTTGGCATCGGCGTAGAGGTAAGTGGTTGCCTGGAGAGTTGATCATGGTGAGTCAATCGTAACTTGCTATTCTCTGAGTCTAAGACCCAAGAGGTATTTGAACCACGATCGAGTAGGAATGTGCCATCCCGAAGGGCACCATTGCGGCTCTTGTATGCCACTGCATCGGAGAACAAGAAGTTCCTCGATAGTGTAACTCGTAACTTACGACCGTAAACGAGTTCACCTGGAGTGTAACCATCGGCTCTTTGAAAACAAGCTCTATGATGTAAAAGCAGTCTTTGCATGTACTGTGTGAATGTGAGGTGAGTGACTTCCATTCTCCATGCCTTCAATCCGTTCTTGATTGTCTGAACGCCTCTTTCTGCAGAACCATTTGACTGTGCGTGATATGGCGGGCTCTCCATTTTTGTGATACCGTTGTGATGACAAAATTCATTCAATTCACGCGAAGTAAATTCGGGAGCGTTGTCAGTTACTAATGTTCTAGGAACACCAAAGCGACAAAAAATGGATGACAATGTTGCGATGACATTGGAAGTAGTACGCGCTTGAGGTAGCTACATTCTATCCAGCCTGACGCGGAGTCAACGACGATAAGGATATCACCTATATTGGATGCATGGAACCAATCAGCATGCAGTCGTTCAAAAACTTTATCCTTTGGCCAAGGATTGAGTTGCTTTGCAGTCGACGGTCTAAGTTTGGTACAGGTAGGACAATTCTGTATCCACAGGCGAACATCAGTGCTCATGGATGTCCACCAGGAACTGAGTTTGATGCGGTTAATAGAGGATTTTACTCCAGTGTGGTGTAACATGTGCGTATCGTTGAATACGTCCTTCCTCACCCGCAAAGGAACGACACATTTTCCTAACTTGTATAACACGCCATCTTCGACGGTAAGTTCAGACCGTAACCTGTAGAAAATGTTTTCGTTTGGCTGTAAGTTCGACCAATCATTGCTTTGCACGCGTTTGAGTATGGACTGAGTCAGCTGGTCAGAAGCAGAAGCTTGCTGAAGTGTCAACTTCCAATCGTCAGAGATATCGGGGTTGAAACGTTGTTGATGACTAAGTCTTCCTCATCTGAGCTGTCACTTAGTAGTTGAAGACGTGTAAGAGCATCAGCGTGTGAGATTTCAGACCCAGGTTTGTATTCAATAGTGAAATTGAAGCGTTTCAATAAAATTGCCCAACGAATCAAACGATTAGACGCTACCTTCGGTAAAGGAGCTTCTCCATATATTTTGACGAGTGGCTTATGATCAGTGATCAAGTAGAAATGTCGACCTAGCAGTAGTTGCTTCAAACGCAGTACGGACCAAACAACAGCCAAAGCTTCGCGTTGAACGTTGCTGTATTTCTTTTCGGCACTGGTCAGAACGCGAGAAACGAACATGACGGGACTACCATTTTGTGTCAGAATACCAGCGATTGCATTTTCGGAAGCGTCGGTTGTTAGTGTAACAGGTTGACTGAGCTCGTAGCTTTTCAACACAGGAGGTGCCGCCAGTATTTTCAAAAGCTTGTCAAAAGATGCCTGATGACTGTCAGTCCAAACGAATTCAATGTCCTTTTTCCTTAGACCATGAAGAGGCTGGACGATCTGGGAGAAATGTGGGATCATGCGACCAAAGAAATTGACCAAACCAAGGAATGATTCGAGTTCGGCACGGCAAGTAGGCGGTTTGAACGAAAGACTCTTTTGTGGTGATGTCAGGATCAGGTCTTATTCCAGTTGCGGAAACAACATGTCCCAAAAATTTGATCTCGGATTGATCAGGATGGATTTTGAGAGGTTCACAGTGACACCCTTCTCTTCAAGTTCCGGCGGAGGACAGTTGATAGACGCTTTGCTAACGAATCGGATGACGGAGCATGCAGTAGTATGTCATCTTGATACACGATGAGACCAGAAATGTCTTTGAGTATTTACTTCGATGACTCTTTGAAAAATTGCTGAGGAATTTTTCATACCCTTGGGTAATCTTTTCATTTGAAATAAACCCTTTGACGTGTTTATTGTGCATAGCTCCATTGATTTGGAATCAAGCGGAATTTGCCAGTATGCGTCTTTCAAATCCAGTTTGGCAAAGCACTTGGCGTTTGACATGCCACTAAAGATCGTTTCCATAGCTGGTATGGGATAAGCGTCCGATTCTATTGCACAATTTACGTGTACTTTGAAGTCAACACACATGCGCAGTGTGCCATCACGCTTTTGTACCCAAACGACAGGCGAGGCGTACTTGCTACTAGCGACTGGCTTGATAATCTTTCTGTCTTGCAGTCTTTGTAGCTCAGCGTTGACCTTGTCTATCAGTGGCAATGGGACAGGTCTGGCTTTGCAGAATCGCAGCTTGTCAGGATCGGCAATGTTTATGCTGACCGGTTGAATTTTCATTGGCGGTAACACGGTTTCTACGGTAGCCACACTGTTTATCACGACTGGTTTCGTCACAAAATTGTCCATTACGTCCCTTCCAAGTAAACCATAGGGCTTTGACGAATTTATAACAGTCACGGTTGTTAAGACTGTAGTGCCACCTGATTCGATACGAGATGCGGGAAGTGCACCTATAGGTTTCATTCTGTGATCGTCGTATGCTGAGAAAAACTGGTTCGAGACGGACAGAGTAGGACTACCTAACTTTCTCCACATTCGACTTGATATCATAGTTTGCACTGCGCCAGTTTCGATTTCCATTAGGCAATCATGACCATTAATTTTGAGAGTCATTCGTGATCAGTACCTGTGTGTTGGAACAACATCGACATGAAGCAGTGAGTCAACGGAGTTTAACGATGTTTGCTGAGACTTGGATTTGCAGACGGATCGGAAATGATTCATTTTGCTGCAATTGCCACATTGCTTACCCATGGCTGGACAGTCTGAGCCTGATTTGCAACTCTGTTTACCACATCTGTAGCATGACTTTTGCTTGGCACGAAAAGTTGCTTTGGGCTTGGTTGTCTTCCTAGAGAAATGAACCTCACCGGTGGTAGCAGCCAGGGCACCAGTTCTAGCAATATCTACAGCCTCATGAACAGCGAGTGAATCTTGGACCATCTTCAATGTTAGAGGATCCAGTTGAAGTAGTTTCTTTCTTGCCTCGATAGATCTGCAACCCAGTACCATGCGATCTCTTAAACATTGATTCGAGTGACGAACCAAAATTGCAAAATTCTGCCAGTTTCTTCAAACGACCATAGAAGTTGGGTGCACTCTCATTTGAACCTTGTACAGCAGCGTAGAAGTTTGATCTTTCTGCGATTTCAAGATGCTGAGCCTTGAGATGAGCTAAGAGAGTTTTCTTGATAGCTTCATAATCAACTGACGAGTCTTGAATTGACGTAGGAGCAAGGAGATCGGCTAGAAGTGTAGACGCTTTGGATCCAATCGACGACAACAAGTAAGTTTTCTGACTTATCGTTTTGCCTGACGATGCCTCCATCAACTCATGTGCAGCCTCCATACGCATAAACCAATCGCGGGGTTCTCGAATTGAAAAGGTTCGAAGAGGTGCGACGCCATGTTGTGTGTGTATGTGTTATTAATTATTTAATCTAAGTGTGTGATTTTATTAATGTCCTAAAGAATGTGCTAACTGTTTTTTATTAAGAGCCGGAGTGTTGGTTATTATAATGTGAATGAAGGCTAGTGTGTTCGCTCGCTTTGGAGAGGTAAGTTGCTTCCTAAGACCCACGGGATGTCAACCGACGGAGTCCAATTATAGAGGTGTGCTTCGGAAAGCCTGGGCCACATATACAGACAGTAAGTCAGTCAACACCGCGAAAATCAGAGAGAACAAGTCAAGTAACCAAAACGAGAGACCTTTATTGCTATCGTGCAGTCGCTTATATAGGACTGCATGATCAAAACAAAAAGTTACATAATACGAGCACGCCAGGATTACGTAAGTCACCAAGAAAAGAAGTAAACAACTTTTCGCAACAAAACAGATTTGCTTCATCAGCATAGATATCTGATTAATGGTTGTTCATGAACAATAACAAAAAGTGCACCCAACTACGAGGTGGATTGAACTTTGAAAACGTACTAAAGTTCACGGGAACAACTTATGGAAAAAGTTCTCGGTATCGTACTAGCGTTGTACGACACAACGTGCGTTGTCTTTTATGTTCAGTTGAGTTTTACTTTCTCATCACCCTGAACACGTACGGCTATTGCATCGTCTGAACCGGTAACTGATTGCATCATAGCGAAGGATTAATGTTTTCTCAGCAAGCCCGCGAGAACGATTTTTCAGTAAGGGGTGGGGTAAAATTTTATATTTTACAGAGCAAGTTTTTATCTTGGTAACGGAGGAATGCAGACAATATTCTGGCGGAAGCTGTGACTCTCCAAACTTGTCCTGTTGGAGAGTGCTATTTCTGTCACTAGAAACGCGGATAGTCCATGGGAAAACAAAATTAACATGAACATGTCCCGTACAAACAACAAGTATTACAGATCTGATCTGCTCAAACCTAGCAAAGATCATCTGAAATCTATGATGTTCAACATGTACTCTAGTCATATTGAGTGGAAATGAAGTCGACTCTGTATATGCATCTACTTCTCTTCCTGACGTTAAAGACCTGCTCTAGCGGGGTTCGCCACACGGACTAAGGTGCAAGTCGTTCGGAGAGGCTCAGTTCTCCTTAGCCTCCCGTTCATGCGTTCCTGTATCTGAGGAAACAAAACATCGAACTGAGCTCTTGATGTACTTTGTTTTGTATTTACCTGCAGCTACCACTGTGAAAGTTGATGGATGATTCTGGGATTGGCAAGAGGACTAATGCTGCGTATTTACTGACCTGAAATAAGAAGGATAGAAGTACATTAATTTGCTCCAAACTACAGATGATAAATAGTGAAGCACGATAATGATGTTCGCGCGAGACACGAAAATTGAGCAGGGCTGCACCCTAAGCACGTTTGCATTCGCCATTATCTTCATAGACTGCATGACTAGAGAAATATTCATATAGAGATGCAACTTCGTACAGTGATCCTACTCACGCCTAAATGCCCGAATACCAAAACGTTGGGGCCGAATGCACGATTTTTTTCTTTAGAAAATCCATAATACCTGGTTTTTTTCACCATAACAATGCCTGAATGCCTGAATCTTTTCTTCAGAAAATGCCCCAATGAGCCTTCAGAAAATTGCCTGAATTTCCGTAAATAATCTGAAATATCTTGAAAGATTTTGACTTTTGCGGATGCTGCGATCGCAATGCCTTCTTATTGATCCCTTCCTCTCATTACATGCATTAAATTAATATCACTTCTTACATGTTTGTGTAGATTTGTATCCTGTGTTGTGTTTTGTTGTCTTGTTGCTGGAACAACGTAAGCGATAGTTATTTTGCAAGAGTGAGATTTCCAACCATGTATCTGCTGCTTCATGTGAATCTTGAAAGTTCGATGCTTCTAAGACATACACAAAGCGCAAATAAATTTGGCCTATTGTTCAGTCTAAAATTTGCAAAAAGGCAAATTCTGATATAACAAGTAACATCTTACTTGCAAGAGGTCAATCAAAAATATCTTGATAGCATGATGAATTCTAGGAATGTTCGTATTTCAAACTAAGTGTGATCTTCATTTCACATGTGCCTTGCCTCATTGCGTACGTCTCCAGCATTTTGCTTATGCCTTTCTGCAGGACATTTGATTGGGGGTTCATTCCTCCTTACCGGTACTACCGGCCCTTCGAACTTTGATTGGAACACGTACATTGTAATCACGACTTCAAATATTACTTGGCAGTTTTTCTTGTGCGTCCGTTGATGCAAACTTCAGAAGATGGAAGTTGATGTAACTTTAGTGCACAAGATCGGAGCTTCAAAATTGAACATTCCAAAAATGCTTTACTTTCGAAAGACATCAGAAAAGGCAGATATGGTCATAAGAATTAAGTAAGAAATCAGAAGCAAATTTTGAAGCCTAATTGAGGAGCAATGGTAGGAATCCACTGTGAAGTTCGATTAAGAAATTGAAGATCCTCATAATTGCAAGCTTCTAAGAATTTTTTTTAAAAAATGGACAACATGACTTCCAAATTCGTCTTAAAGAGATTTGATCTATATGTTTCATTTAACTGATCATGAAGCTGGAGGGAACAAAAGACGGAAATAGCTTTGCAGACATTTTTTACTAAGATTGATGCAGATTTTTACTAAAATTTACCAGATTTTCTTTCAATATTTATCCAATGCTGTCATTGCCCTTCGAAAAATGAAAGTTAAACATTAATTTGGCTACAGGCTCAAATACAACATGTTCGCATGAAACAAGTTTTGTAAATGATAAGTTGCAGAAGCTTTTTGGCTTATTGATATTTTAAATAAAACAGTGGATGCACTGGTAGTGCCTTAGTAGTGTGCATGTGTGCTGTGATGTGGCGTGGAAGAAATATTAGGCATGAATATTAATAAAAGTAATTGTGAAAATCCTTTTTTTCTTTTTGAAAACTTTTGTTTAGAAAAATTTCCCTATGTCCATTAGCAAAATTCGTACTGTATATTAGAACACCTGTTGTATGCTCATTGAGTCTTGCCTTAATGGTGCGAGATGTTTCACCTATATAACAATTCTTACAAATCAAACACGTAATCTTATAAACACGTAACATCTCGCACCATTAAGGCAAGACTCAATGAGCATACAACCTCAAGTTCATCAAAATTCTTTCAGCATGCTGAAGAACACAACACCAATATCCGAAATAGTTTATCTTGGAAGATCCTAAAGAGTGAACGCAACAATGCCAAGAGGAAATCCTTAGAGGCCATTTTCATACATAATGAGAATAATTTGATTAATGGTTGCTGCGGCGAGACATTACCTTTTTTGAGATAAATTCATTTTTGTATTTCCTTTTATATAAGCTTTTAATACTTTTCTAATATTTTTTTTGTGAATTATGCTTTCTTGTATTCCACAAATTGATACACAGTGTTTACTATATATATAGTTGTTTGTTAATTTTTAAGCCGCTGGTCGGCCTTCAATTGTCTTATCATAGTTAGCTTTGTATCTTCATTTCATAGTTCATGCTAGTGTTCATGTGTAGTTGATGAGCTGTTCGAAATATCTAAGTAATAATTTTGAATATTGATTTACGGCTGTAAAACATCTGTGCATTCTATTGAATACCCTGTTGAAGAAATACGAAAGCTTGGTATATTAGAAATTTTGTTTTTTTTTATTCCTGAGAAAGCCAGAGGCTATTTTTGACATAGTGTATAATATCCAGGAATGGCCAAACAGTTACGTACTTTATAAGTTTCAACAATCAGAAAAATTTTATCTTAAGCTTCTTGCTTTGTCCGTCTATTTCGACAGTCATTTTTGCATCGGAATTTCCTTCACATTGAATTTCGCTAATTTCACTATTGGCACTGCCTACACCATAGATCACTTTTGATTTTTCCATCAATTGTTCATTGCTTGTCTCTTTGTACTTGCGAACCAAAAGTGAGCGGTGACGGGTTTGCTCTTGTATTATCTGCTCCTCAATTTTCCCTGATACATTCTCGTAGGGGCAGTTTTTCTTGCCGAATGATTAGTGTATCGTCCTGGGATTCCAGCCATGATAGTGGATATTATGTTGTCCAACATATGCTCCCCCACCACTTGGTTGGCGAAGAGGACCGTTCCCTTTTTCTTGGGGAGAGGTTTCAGAAAAAGTGCACTTTTTGAGCACTCTGAAGGCCTACCCTCAACGTCTCTTGTATGCACAGACCGCACAGTGGATGTGATCAGATTCATTATGGTGGATGACACATTCTTTTGGGAGGCTCAAGTCTCATGCTTTTGACATTGCCTTGATATGTCTTGTTCCTTGATTCTTTGTATAGAAGCACTTCCTTTCCTTGTCGAGAGTCTATTCGAAATGGACCGTCTTGTCCATACGTCCAAGAGCGAAGCTCCTTTCCACCTCGAACACTTGTATGAATAGATAACAAAAAAACTGCAGTATTCAAGATCTGCTTCGGATTGTCCCAACTTAAAACACCAGCCTCCCATAATTTTTCTTAGTCTTGTATCGAAATTGGTCTTGAAGCTTGTTCACCACTTACATTTCCAGCTGCAGCCGATTCTTTCATTGCCGCATTCATCGATTTAACAGCATCACTAAAATCAGGATCTGTAAACATATTAACAGGACGTTTCAAATCATTGCGCATATGAAAATTTATCATAGTCATGATGTCATAGATCGTTTTCGGCGGGTATCTGTTGCCATCCATTCGTCGCAAACACAGGAAGAAATATTTCAGTTCGTGATTTAACTCCTCCGAATTCATTTCCTCTATGGGCTTGTATACAATTAAACGCTTGTTTTCTCCTTCTTCTGACTGCTTTTTGATGCATTCATCTTGATAAGATTTGAACATTCTCATAACCCAATTAACTTTCTTTCTTGTTGTTGATGGCACCAACTGCTCTGTTCGTTTGATAAAATCATCTTGGCTAACATGATCAAACCGTTCAATGTTAACCATGTTTGCTGATAAAGGCTTAAGACTAGGAATGACAACGTAAATCTTGAGGTGTTTGAATTTTGAATTGGTTTGTATTGCTTGGTCACACTGATAATCATAAATTGATCTGACTGGACAGATATTCAACCCTATATGGGAAGTCTATGCTCACTGAATGGCCAATGTCATAGTTTCAACATCAACCCGGTCAGTTCATCCATGTACTCCAAGATATTAGTGGCCATCCATCATTCATGGTTCATCATTCAGCTTTCATCAAAGCTATCTGATCGTAGTTTAGAAATGCTAACCGCCATTTCTATGAGATTACGTAGATATGAAATCCTCTGTAGTAAACTAATTTTCCTCGCCTGACGGCTCGGAAAATTAGTTTACGACATCGGATTTCATATCAACGAATCACATAGAAATGGTGGTTAGCATAATACTAACTTACACTTTTGACAAACTGCCGTATATGACACTTTTTTATGCATATACTGCCTACTTTATTTTTAATTCCAGACTGCCATTGCGGTTCCTTAGTATACAATCATCAAATAGTAAAATGTGTCATATATGGAATGAACAAATTTATGAACAATTGTGCATACAAAAGCTCTCGCACAAAATTCTAGATGGTTGCCCATTTAAGCCACCCATGGGCAACTATGCCTGATCCCAAACTACACTTGTTTTAATTCGGAGGCATTGAACAGTCTTTCAATGCCCACGCTGGATGGGGAACACGAATGCACAGCAATAACAATATCACATGGTCACCAAAATGGTTTATTTTGCTTTGAATTCATCTGCAATGATTGGCAAAATTTTGAATGACTGGTATTACATATCTCCGGCGTAAAACATGTGTCTCCGGAAACACATGTGTTCTTTAATTAAAATGAGACGAGGATTAGTTTTACCGATAAGCACATTCTCTTAACTGACTCAAAATAAGCTGTTAAAATCGAGATGTCACATTTTGAAAAAAGTGTGACAGCAGGCCTTCGCAAGATATGACATCTTGTATGAAATGATGGTCCTTCTACTTAAATGTTTTACATATGGGGACACCAACTTGTTGATCTTGCATAATTATTAAAACGCCGCTTTAGTAATTTTGCAAGATCAGCTAGTTGGGCTTCTCAAATGGAAAGCAAATCTGATAATTCAAAATTCGTGTGAAATTTGCTCGTATTGCCTGAAAATTTCAAAATTCGCGCATATACCCGAAAGTCGTGTCAGTACTGCCATGGTGGTTTGATGCAAGTACATGTGTATCATATTTGCTGAATATATCAGTCTCACAGTACGTGAAATGAATGAAACATTAAATCATCTGAGTCTTCGTCCATTTTTACTTGCCTCCCTTTATCAATCTTGTCATTGTGTACACCAGGAAACCGATGGGCATTTGTCTGGCGTAACATAAGTGAACAGGTATAAGCTTCAAAAATGATTAACAATGCTTGATGAACTGAGCATAGCAAATACGACATTTTTTTCAAGTCGGCAATATCATATGAGTATCTTGGATAGTCGTATCTTAATACTTCTGTCCTATATTAGTCGCCCTTTTTGTCAATGATGGTCTAGCCAAGTACATGATGACTGAAGTATGTAATTATTCCCTTGTCCATTGGTACATAAATAAGTAAGCATCAAACTTCGTGACAATATTTAAATCAAGTAAATATTCAAGTGTATTAATGTATCATATAGCAATGCATACACAAATATGCTGATTTATAGTCCTCTATGATGAATTTCATTACTTATTGATTCGATTTCAACTGCATGAAGCATTGTATAAGAAAATGTCAGTAAAGTTCGAAAGTTGCCGTTAAGGTTAAGCACTAAGCCAATCACAATTCCCACCTGACAGTCGTGGTCGTTGCAAAATTTTCAAGTGTTAAGCCATTACGTTTGGTTATGTTTTTCTGCTCAAGTCTGACGTCGTGTGCCTGCTATCTACGTGTTATCTACGTGCTATCTACGTATGTTGAGAAAGGCAATCAAAATTCCTAGCATGCAAATTCCGGAGTTGTTTACCGAGAAGCAGCAAGGTGGTTGTAGGAAAACGGAAATGAGGCATCTTCCGCTCATTTCAAATGCCCAACAAGTAAAACACCTGTTTGACAGACAATCAGGCGGCGGATGCATCTGGATCTTTCGATTTATCTCGACGAAAATAACTGCTGTAAAAGATTTCACTGCTCAAATGACGACATGAATACTAAAAAAATATAGGGAGTATGAATTTAGTGTTGAGCGAGCAAGTGATAGAAAATGAAAATTGAGCTGTTGAGCATGTGAGCGTAGAAATGCTTGAAGTTCAAATAGACCTGCCATGATGGAAGATATACCATTGATCTCTTGAGACAAAATGTCAATTATGTCATACAATTATTGTCTGATATATGCCTAGCCGGTTTATCGATTTCAGTTAAGTTGGAAGGCCGTAATTTTTCGGTAGATTGGGTATAATGCGTGGTTAACCCTTGCATACTCCTGTGTACATCTTCATGAAAAATCTTTATCAATTGTTATTTAACTGATTACAACAATTGATATGAAAATATTTTAGGCCAGGGGAGCAGTAATGATAAGCAATATTGATGATCCTAGAGACACAGTTATCAGTTGAAATCGACAACTTTGTGAAGAGAATACATAGATATCGATGAGCTCTCAAAGTTCATTTTGATGTCTACAATGGCAATTTTTCGAAATATTCCATCCTACTTCGAGTACCCATCTCTATTTAAAGACAATAAAGCTTTCATTTGAATCTCATTTGTAAATGACTGTAAATATACACTTATCAGTGTAGTAATAAAGTGTCATTGATGTGCTTGCACTTAATTTTTATGTTAGTAGTAAGAAATCGACTGTTAAATGAGAATGAAGAGAGTCATTAGAGTAAAAGAGAATGAGAATGAGAAAGTCAAACGAAAGCTATTTCGGGAGCATCACTGTAGACCTATTAGTTCCCATTCATTCTGCCATGTATTGTATCGGATTTCGCACACTTTATGGAAGTCATTTTATCAATAAGTGATTGAGGACTGCTATTCCTTTGCTTCATGAATTGCATGCTCTTTGTAGTACTTGCGAATCCCATTTCAAATGTGATAGCTCAAAGTTGAAGAAAATGTGCTTAACTTATTCTGATGCTTCACAGTATTCAGATTATGATCATTGAAAGACGACGACGTTAAAGCAACTTTCTTGTATTGCAGATGTCTCTCAATGTGGCCTCTCGTCTTGCGGCTATATCGTTTTCTTGTTTCGTTTCCTTCTTCATTCTGAACTTAGGCATTCTTGTCAGCTGTTTATTTGCATTCCTTACATATCTGGTCGCAGGGGGATGGCGGTTCATGCTCATAATCATACGCACGGGGCCGCGAGATTTGCGGTAAGTTATTCTTGCTTTTTTGTTATAATTCTTATAATGTGCATTACCTATTTCCCTGCTTTCAGTGCATTATTTAAATTGATAAACGTGAAATTCAACCTTAATCGGTTTCTCCGGACTGGAATCCTGGTGCCTGACTTATTTGAGAGGACGGTTGCTAAGTATCCTGATAAATTGGCTCTTGTGGGGGAGACTCAAGAGTGGACTTTCACACAACTTGACCACTACTGCAATAGTGTCGGTAATTTCTTCCTAAGCAGCGGCTATAAGCGGGTGAGATTGGATTTTTCATCTATTAATTTTCTATCACACATACAGACTATCAAACTGCTAGACTGGCAGACTATTAAATGTTGTCACAAGTTCTTCAACAACAGTAAATCCTTTTACTATCAACGTCCGGGTAAAATCGGTGAAAACTTCATTTTATTTCAGGCTACATTGATGTTCATAATTTATATCTGCAAACAAATGAAGTATGATCACCAGAAGTTTACTAGGGTCACTGACACCAGTATGGGGTAGAGTCCTTTGCATTGATTGATGGCAGGGATTCAACCATGTCTTCAGAGTTTCTAACTTTTCTGATTTTGGCACAGATCTCGGAGTTATGTTTATAGCGTGATTCAGTTGGTAGGATAGCTCAGTTGATGAGGCGCTGCGCGGAGTTACAAAGGTGCATAAAGTCCAGGGATATTCTTCATTCTCCCCCCCCCCCAATCTAAGTTACTTGTCGGAAAAGTATATTAGAAAACCGCTATTACTTAATTTTCCCCTAGGAAAAAGAGAGACATACAAATTTTTCTAGAAATCACAATTTAGATCTTTAAATCAGTTTCAATCATAGTAGAGATGTAAGTGCAAATTTATATAAGTCTCCTAGATGCCACAAGCATCGATGCCTCAGTATTGTATCTTCAGTTTGAATTGTTGAACTACATTTTCAATATTAAGAGGAGGGGGGGGGCGATTGAATAACAAGCTAAGAGTCAACTTCCGAAAATTGCAACTGTTTGTCTCCCTGAAATTCTAGACTACATTGCACTTTCCGCCCGGAAAATGAGAGAAGGAGAAAGTCTGAAGCGTAACACCGGCTTCGAGTTCGACCGTTTTGGCAGTTACCAGCGCACTCAATATAGGTTGTCATCCACAATTTATTAGGAGTTGTCACTTACCAGTATATAAAACCTGTCCCACTCCTAACTTGCCAGTATGACTTCAAAGCTGCGGTAGGGCAAGAATAAGTAAAACATGACACTTCAGTGGCTATTTGATGCGAGGAGGTAAATCGGGTCAAGATAGAAACAAATGGTCGTGGGAATCCCAGAAGTGACTTTCAAACAAGAAATCATAAAATAAGCGAAACTGAATCATATCCACAAGCAGAGCTGGAAAAATTCCACTGAAATTTTTTAATTCCAATTCCAATTCCAGAGCAGAAATTTCAATTCCAATTCCAGTCGAAACAGTTCAATTCAATTCCAATTCCATAATGAGATTCAATTCCGATAATTGCATGACGCGTATATGTTAATGTATCTAAAGTTTCCTCGCTTCAATCTAACCTATGTGCCCGTATCCTGTCCTTGTTATTCCTGTGTGCCGTTCCCTGCGTCGTTCCTATGTGCGTTCTCATGTTCATAGTTCATATTTCTTGTGTACATGTACATGTATATATGTAGCCGGTCAGCCTACGCCATTTTCGTTTCGTAAACGAGATATTCAACATCTTATGAAAAAGAGAAAAGAAAATTAACGGTCAGCAAAGAATCAAACGCTGAGAGAGAGAGAGAGAGAGAGAGAGAGAGAGAGAGAGAGCATAGAAATTAACAATACCATAGAAAGTCCTAGAATGGAAATTGCATGAAAATTATGGCACACGCCCGGGGAACTAAGTTGGGGCAAAACGCAAATTGTGCGAGCTGGTTTCCATGTTTTCTCATTTGTATTTATATTTATCAAGCCAAATTGTGATCTGGATTGCTGCCCCTTGTCTAAAGATCATACACAAAAGCAATAGTAAATGTACAAAATACTGCGGCAACAGGATGACAAAGAAAGAAATCCTTTAAAACGTTCTGTGCGTTCATCATTTTGAAATATCGCTCCTATAATCTATCAAGAGTATTATCAGTCACATATGCAACTTGCAATGTCGATTTACAGAACATACATTGCTCCAGCTTGAAATCAGAGGTCAAGAAATCTCAGAGTATTTATTTTACTTGAAAGGGCTCCCCTGTTCACTATATTTGAACAATTTCCAAAATCTTTACATGCTTTCGAATATCAGCTTCCAAAATATCATCACACTATATCACATGTGTCATTTGATGATTAATTGAAAAGTTCCAGCGACTATTCACTTATCTGAGAAATTATTGTCGGTGAAGAAGCTTTCAATGTGTTTATTCGACAAAAGCGCTAGGTTTCTTAACCGTATGAAGGAGAAATCATCCTATAATTAGAATTTTTTCTATTGAATTCTTGAGATATTCATACAACCAGTGCACCGCCCACTTTCAATTATGACTTTGTGGACCAATTTTTAATTCGAATTTTGAAAAATAGTTGTTAATGACTGCTGCAAGTCGACACAATATACCAACCCAGGGAATAGTAGGCTATACCACATGAAACAATGCCACAATCTCACTTAATATTATCTTTATGAATATCCTGCATTAATTTGCTGCCAACAACTTCCACAACCAACTTGGCAAATAGTTTGACTATGATACAATGTTTTAGATCGAATCTGATCTACAAACCATAGATTTTTCCATGTGCCATCATTGTACATAGGCAAGATATCAAACTTCCATTCTAGTGTACTATTATCTACTTCTATGAGAGAGAGAGAGAGATGCGAATAAATCTATTAATAAACTGACAGAAGAAAGAAATTCAATGTGCGAATAACGTGATTGTTGATAAAAGAAAAAACGACGATAAAAATGATATCATGAAAACTGATTAATGGTCCATGTTAAAAAAGGAGATTAAAAATTCCGTGATAAGAAAGAAATGTGGTCGGGTCGACTACGAGCTAACGAGCAGAGATTAAAGGAAACTTTCAATTTTCAAAAGAAAGTGGATTTATCGTCAAGTGTCAAAAATTTGCATAAATTAGAGACGATGAGAAATTGAAACAACAACAACTACCAACAACAACACATACGACATCTTCAGTAGCTGTTAGAAGAACTTCGTGCTCTCGCGGTGTAACTTGACTACAGAAGTAACAACTACAACTGCCTACCAGCGAACAACAATACAGTAGCGTATGTGGCAACACGTACATCAACGAGCGCGATTGAAGATTGACGGTATAAGTGAGACTGATATTCATGATATTTATGATATTATTTTGGTATAAGTGAGTCCGATCGAATTGAAGTGAATTCAACATCAAGAAGTGAACTGCAAGTTTAAAGTTTTTCTTTTATCGTTGAGTATCGTATTTGTATAATTATAGTCTTGAAAATTAATATTGTCAATTGTTGTGATTGGAAGTTGAATAATATTTCATGTCATTGCATTTTAATTGAATCATTAATTATTAGAATAATTTGTTGACACTGTGTATATTGTGATTTGAACTGACAGGCTGCCCTTTAATGCAGAGTTAATTTTCCTCTTTCCAAACCGATTTTTTTCGTGTGTACAACAATTAAGTTAATCTCCAATTTTTGTGCTTAATCAATCAATAACTAAATTCACCAATCGTTTTATTTTGATTAATTATCTTACATGATAAATCACTAAATAACAGATAGAACAAAGATGATTATCTTTTCATTGTTTGCTTAATTGCTGAATTAACATTGTCCGGGGGCCGTAGGCCCATCAAAGTCACAATTAGCACCCTTTATTCAACAGTAGAATAAAACTAGCTCTGTCGATCTATCTCTCTTATCTCTGCGCGCAGTTAACACAACGGCCGAATACTGTGATTTCAATTTTTGTACAAATTGATCTATCACAGGTCTATCGAAAAAGTGGAATTGAGGTTTATTAAGGTCAATTCCAATTCCAGTAGATTTAAATATCGTCAATTCCAATTCCAATTCCGACGAAAAATGGAATTAATTCCGGGTCGGAATTAATTCCAATTCCGACTTTTCCAACTCTGTCCACAAGTCATTTGGACAGCGGATGTTACTGGCTGAGTACCGGTAACAATGTTTGATTCATCTTAGAATATAACCGGTCATAGATAAATCTAGAATAAGCAATAGTTCCTTTTCAATTCAGCAACTTGTATAAAGCTCACGGTTGCTGGCATTACATGCATGACGTCTATCGAAACCCCTGAAGATTTGAAGTTAAATTTTAAAAAATGCTATATGGCTCTACCGCTACTCAGTAATTTTCACACCATATATACGTGAAAGGGATAAAAAGAAGAGATTAAAAAATCACTTATGTTCCTTGGTTATTCTTGTTGCTGACAATGGGTGATAGAACATTGCAGAAGACTTTCAGGCGCATTTTCTTTACATGAAAAGTGTAGTAACAGAAATGTTGCTTAACTCTAATAATGGAATATCTTTGACCATGCAATTTCAAGTTCACAGGAGGTAAGTGCAGGGTGCCCGCAGGCCTGGAAAGTAGTGTGGTGTGGAAAAAGTCTGAAAAAGTATTATTTTTAAGAAAATGTCTGGGAAGTCTGGAAAAATTTGGATAAATAAGTCTGTAAGTATTGAGGATCAGACTGCGATTGCAACTATATGAGCGAAACTTTAATACATTGAGAAAATTGAAAGAACCATATGTGCTAAAACTCAATGTGGACAAAATCGTAATTGGGAAAACATTTTAGTAAACAGAGTCATATAATAATGAAGACGACATAATGCGGGAGAAAATAAACGAATAAACGCAACTTGATTAAGGAAACCATCTGGTCAATGACGTGAGACGTATAGAAGTGTTATAAATCTTGTTGATAAAGAGAAGAAGTTGGATGAGCGACTTTAAAACGTCTATTCCTTTTTTCATTATTTTTGATTTTTGTGCTTTCTTGACGACCCTGATTATACCTTAGTTTTGCTTTCAGATAGTTTTAAGTAGTGTCAATTACTAAGTATTTACTCAGTTGCTCTATTAGCTGTTTAGCTATAGGCTTTGTTATGGTATGTACTATAGTTGGTTATCAATGGCATTGACTTACCAAAATAGTCCATTTCTTGTGCGCTGAAAGTTGTGATATTCCAACATCATTTTTGCAATTTAATGATACAAAACAGCAGTTAAAAACAGTTGAGCAAAAATAATTGATAGCAGCTGCAAGTAGCAGACGACATGCATTTTTAAAAGTGATGTGCCCTATAAAAATGCTCGTACATGTATGTCGTTTATGTAGGACTTCAGCTGTAACACGGGTAATATTATATTTGAATAAAGTAATCTTAAAGAGAAAATTATATTTTACTGATTATCGAAACAGTGTGAAAGTGTGTGCTCAAGATTGAAAGCGTTTAAATGCCATATGCTATGTTGTAGCCACTGAGTTTCATTCATCAAATTTTGTAAAAACTTTTGTGACAAATTCAAATTTAGAAACTATTATTGTCGCATTTTGAAGTACAATATTCCTTTTTCATTAATACATGAACATCTACATGCACTGGTGAAGCGTAAGATTCATTTATGAAGGCGCAAATTATCATTCCATCGATGAATACATGTATATTCGAAGCTTGAATGAAAAAGATCTTCCCCAGGATCCAAGTACATCAGTGCGTTCGAATAAAGCCATTCAGCTCATTCAGTTTTTCGCTCATTCAACTATTTTTTTGAAGGTTCACTCAGTTCGCCTGTTCATTTTTTAATTTTAGTTTGCCCTTCAGTTCAACTGAAACACTCAAGTCACTCACCTTCTTTTTTCACTTTAAAAAGCACCAACGTTGTGGGACTTGGCGCTCGTTGACCACATTGATAATCAAAGAAGTTTTTATACTTCATAGTGTCCGTCATTCTTTCTTATAAGCCTACTTTCTGATTCTGTCAACTTTGAAAGCAACCTGATTTGCCTTTGTCTCACAAATTGACTTAAGCATTCATAAAACTGCCACTACAGGGAATCTATCCAATTCCAAGTCCCGGATTTTTACCAGAATTCCTGTAGAGATGGTAGCCTTATGCTATTGAATTCATCTAGTTGTTGATGGGCCTATATCTCAGAAGTATATAACTCGTAAATATTTGAAGCCATAATTACTTGGAATTTTACCACAACCTTAAATTGGTCACCCTGCAGAAATCGAGAGAAATTTTATGAAATATTTCATGAGACGCACGAAAATTCTCATGCGGCGCTACGTCGGCTAAAATGACTTTAAAAATCCCTGTCTGGTCTGATCTTAAATCTACTCATTTACATTGTACTATAATATGTTCACAAACAGGAACAACAGCACGGATTTATCTGAGCGCAAGTTTCTCTGGACGACTGTCTATATCTGAACGGCGAAAAGCGATGTGAGAATTAATTACCCCCATAGTAAATGTAGGACTGAGAAGCATCAGTTCAGCTCGTTCATCAGTTTCATGAACTGAAAAATATTACTTCATTTCAGTGACAACTACTAGGATATCCCGTTTTCTAAGCTTATTCGTTAGCTAGTGAGCTACTACGAACCTCGTTAATTTACGCCAAAAAGCTCTGATGCACTGGTTAGAACTGTTGACTAAACAGACTGTGGTCCCTTAAATCATTTTGCTCACTTTACTTGATTTGCGAGGAGGTCGAATCATGCGTTGGTGTCCTCAATTACGCGTTCGGCTATTTTCCGCCAGTCTCTCTTCTGTCATCCTAGCTATCAGATGTAGGTCAGCTTCGCACCAACCTTTGATGCTATCTGTCCACCACATCATGGATGGGCTCTACGACTGTTGCCATTCGCGATACCAAACAGCACGATCTTCACTGGGCAATAACTTTCATGAGGCAGATGTGGCCGAACAGACTCATTTTGTGCTTATTAGTCATCTACACAAGCCGCAACTTTGGCTCTACTACTCTTCTCAGGACTTGGTGGTGCGGTGAAACCATCTAACACTTAAAATCCGTCGGAAGCACCGCAACTCAACGACATCGATACACCGCATATTCGACTTTCTCAGCGTCCACGCTTCCAAAGTAAACATCAGCACACTAGAAACGCACATGTACAACACCGTCCATTAAAGTTCTTGTGCTATTCACGTGAGACGGGAACACGTGCATTCTGTTCAGACGGGGGACATTTTGCGTAATACGGTGACTGTCCACAGACATCATTTGCTCAAGTCAAGCTCCTCTCGAGGCTAGCCGTCACATTTCTAGGTGTGCTAGAGATCTACAGTTTGAAGTTGCGCCACTGCTACAATTGCCTTACAATGCTACCCGCAATGAAAGGGAATATAAGGAGACCAATCTAATTTTAAAATTCAAGCCTACGCTGAACCAAGCATAGATTTATTTGTTAATTGATGAAATTCATTCCCTTTCATGTATTCCTGTTTGCATGAGTAGGTGTTAAATATACGCCGAAACCGGTCGCATTACAGGTCCTTGACTTCTGGTTTATTTAATTTTACTTATATATATATATACGTGTATACGTGTATATATACACGTATATATATCGATAAATAAATAAATATATATATATATATATATATATATATATATAGATAAATAAATATATATATATATATATATACAAAATAAGGTTAATAATCGAAATGTAAATGAAAATCCAAAATTACAAACTCAAGGAAAAGTCATGTAAATTCCGGTCGGAATTTACATGACTTTTCCTTGAGTTTGCAATTTTGGATATATATATATATTAAACAATAAGATGTCTTCATGAATAAGATATTATTTACCACAAATTTTCAGGCTGTTGCTTCAGCTCGTCGTCAGGTGGAAAAGGGAAATTACATCGGGAGACATGAGTATAAAATTTTAAAAATTTCGTGATGACATAGCTTGGCGTAAGTTTACATAGATGTTATCAAGTTCTATATGTCTATTGATGGAGTGGTCTGAGGAGTACCAAGCTTCCATGAATTCACGACCATATCTATGTTCACATGAGTTGATGGATTCTGCACTGTTCCAATCAAATGCATGGTCTTCTTCAATAACAATTATCCAAAGCAATTCATTGAAAGAACTTGGTCACAAATGAAAGAACAATATATATATATATATATATATATATATATATATATAAATCAAAGCAAATGTAAGTGAATATCAAAAATGAAAAACTACCGATCTCACGCCGACATGTTTCTGCCAGTAGTCTGGCTTCTCAAGGCGGTACCGCATATATACCGCATCCATATTTACATATACATGTATAATGTATATATATATACTCCTTGACATAATTAATGAAACAAACTATCATTGGCTTGAATTGAAGTTTGCTTCATTTTTTTCTCAGGTATGATGCAATACCTCGCTTTCTATGTATTACCATTCAACACATTAGAGAATGGAGAAAGATCTATGGTGGTCAAATTTCAAATTTTGATATCGATACAACTGTCACAATTGCTTTTACAAATTGAACATAAACGTGAACTGAAATCCAGCTTTTGTAAAATAAAATGGCACACGATCAGTTTACCAGAGGTATGGATATTGGAATGATTCGTTGTGGTAGAAGTTGTGCGAGTGTTGCCGAAGAGCTGCAACTATCGAGAGTCGTTGTTTGGAGGTGGTGGTGTCGATGGAAAGCAGAATATGTTAAAAAGAAGAAGGGATCTGGTCGACCAAGAAAGTCTGCAGGAAGGACAGACGCACGTCTAGTTTTCGCTACAAAGAGTTTCAGTCCCAAAGCTAGTCGTCTCCTTGAAACATCCTTCATTCAGAAACTTTGTGAATCCATGCCATCTCGGATTACTGAATGTATTGGAGCTAGAGGGGGCACACGCGCTATTAAAGCTGAATCTGCTACATGCGTTGTTTTTCTGTGCTAGCGACTTGGTGGAGATTGTGACTAAATTATCAAGGTATCATACATACATGTATATATACCAGTCAAAAATGAAAGAAGTTAAAGAAGTAAATGTTTCAAAAATTTTGTCAATGAGTATATATATATATGGACTGCAGCTGATTTATCTTGCGAAAAATAATCAATCTCATTATTTCAGTTAAAAATTATAGGCGTTATGTTTAATTTATATTCTTTGCGCACCGGAAACTGACCAGAAAGAATTGAATGTCTTTGATTACGTGTTCTCTTTGGGGAACCATATGTGGAGATTTTACTGTATTTAGTGAAACCAAGAGCTTTAAAGTGGAATGATATTTGTAGATGAACAAATGAAGGAAAACTCCTTTAGATGACGTATTACAATCTTAATCCTACTCACGTAAATTTGCAGAGATGGGAAATGAGGTAGAGTGTAGAATACATCTATCGGGTGTGTGTAAGGAAAGGGATTTCATCCACGCATTAGTACCGTCTATTTCACTGATTTGAGTGAATACGTTCAATTTGCAATGAATTTCAGTTCAAGTGTCACAAAGAACTAGGATCATGCATTTTCCCTGTTGAACGGAAAGCATACAAAGCTGTGGTATTTCATCATATGTGGAGAAACCTCCGAACTATGCGATTTCAGAACGACAGTCCATTCCCTGATATTCAATTGTTTAACTGGCTTTCAGTTGGTCATGACTAGTTGACACGGTTAGAATCTGTGGCCATCACTCAGTTTTTATATTATATAGTATCAATTCTTCTGGCGTCGACATGATTCTAAGATAACCAGATATGAAAGAAGATTTACCTAGATGAGCTTATGGATAATTTGTCAATGAAATGAATGGCATGCATTGGATATTTTATTTTAATTGCATTTGTAGATAATTATTGACTCAATTAAAATCATTCACTACACAGAATTTGAATGCATATTATGCATAGGAATATAGCGAATTAAAAGGAAGGTAATTAAGAAAGTAAGTCAAACATCAAGGATATTCACACATTTGCATTAACAATTGCTGTCAGTCAAGGGACAAGTGAATGGAACAAATGCGTTGCGACGTCTTATTGTGACTGACCTTGGTTGGGGAAAACGCTTGGGAAAAACTCGATTTCTGGGGCATAAGTCCATGGAGAATTTGATGGCAGTCAGTTGCAGCTTGTTGAAAGAGATGCATGGAAATCTCTTAGCAGTGAACAGATGAGCTTGTGAAGACGATTTTGGAAACGATCAATTTTGAGTTAAAGGCTAGTTGGCAGATAAACAAAAACTGGAGACGAGTATTCAAACACAGATATCTGATCAAAGAGTAATACACAACAGTCAGCTCTTTCTGTTGCATGATGGCATCCGTCATTGCATCTTTAGCATGCGCAACCCATACGTGTAGAAACGCTTACTTGCACTTTTCAACATTTCGTCGACATGAGAGTTCCATGCAAGCCCTTGATTAAGATGAAGTCCGAGCACACGTAGCTGTTTAACTTCATTAACGTTGTCTATTGTTTGCTATTGGCACTCTTGAATTTTCTTCACCAAAAGAGTCTTTGATTTGTTGGGCTTGATCAGAAGGTCGGTTTCGTAAGACCATTTGAGAATGTTGTTGTGCTCATCAATTACAGAATTCGAACCCTAACGAAAATGAGGAATTATTAGGGTGACGTCGTCGATGTATTTGATAATATGAGTAGTATCACTGAGAGGTACCAAGGAGGAAGCAACAAGACGATATAAATAGGGACCAAGAATGGAACCTTGTGAAACACTAGAAGAAATAGGCGTCACAGAGCTTACATGATCACCGATTCTGGTTGATTTGGTTCTACATGACAAATAACTTCTAATCAGTCTCGAGAGATCAATTGGGGTGCCAGCAGATTCAAGCTTCTGAAGAATTACTTTGTGCCCAAGCTTGTCAAAGGCCTTTCTGTAGTCATAAGAGACCTGCTGAATACCAGCAACATCGCTGCGATCTAAAAAGATAGTTACATCATCCAACAATTTCACTAGAGCAGCCGTTGTTGAGGACTGTGGGCGACATCAAAACTGATCCGCACCGAAAGCATCAATTAAGGATTGATGAAGGGAACCTTGTCGAATAATAAAATACTCCAACATTTTCCGGGTAATGGCAAAAATGAGATTGGACGAATATCAAGGTAAATTGTCCATGTTTTGGAATTGATGCGATATGACCATACTTCCATTTAGCAGGAAAAACGTACTATCGTAAGAAAAGACAGAAAATATGGCATAACGGACCAGCAATTATTGATGCAGAAGCCTTGTACAGAATCGTGGGAATGTAATCGCTGCCAGGAGCTTTGTTGTCAGGAATCATACTTAAACGTGTCTCGACATCTGACACAGTTACGGCTAAACCAAACTCGTGGCTACTGTTTGTAATTCTCGTAGGCCTCTCATACGAACGACAAAGGCCGAACACTCTTCATAAAGTCTCATTGATTAATTCAACGGCTGAATCAGGCTCACCCAACTGATTAGAAGAGCGAAGAAGTGGATCATCGGATTTTGTACCTCGTATAGAGCTGATTGTTTGCCAGAACTTCTTAGCGTTGTTGGAGCGTCGCTTGGCTGTCGTTATCTCTTCTTTGACTTTATGTTTCCAATATTCATAAGCGACGAAATTGCACTGTCGGTGTGAATCCCACCTATTCTGGACATAAAGCTTAAGCAGAGGAGTCATCCACGGTTTATCTTTCTCAGTGAACAATAGAATATGTTGAGAAATGCATCGCTCAAGTAAACAGGACATCACTTTATGAAAAACTCACATTTGACCTCACAGGACAAGTAAAGATCATGCCAATTTACGTTTTGGAACTCAGTGACAAAGAAATTAACATAAGATTTGCGTAAATCAAAAATACGCTTCTTGACAATAGAAGGTGGCAAATGACTATTTTTGGGTAAAGCAAAAACACTGCTGTGGTCAGAATTACAAATCGATGCATCAATCGTAACAGAGTAATCTGACGAAAGATTTTGGGTAACATAGAAAAGGTCTAACAGAATCACAACGACCTGGTGATTATACGAGATTGATAACATCGTAACTTATTAAAGTCACCCACAATTACAACGTCAAAAGATGGATGTTCAGCCAGTAAAGTGTCAATACATTCGACTATGTGTTCGTTAATGTCTTGTGAGAAAGAGCGACTTGAAATCGGAGGAACGCAGATACATAGAACAATCAACCTCGAGTCAGGAATAATTATCCAAGAAGCATTCATAGAGCCCATTGAACTTGAGTGTTGGTAAACTTGATAACGAATATTATTTTTCACAGAAAAACAAACACCACCACCTCAGCGGCGATTATTGTCTCTCATTCCCAGGTAAACACCTAAGCCTATTAAGCTTAGAATCAATAGGCAAACGACAGGTCCAAATATCATGTAATTGTTCGCCTTTTATAAAATCGTTTTAAAATGCATGCGAGTATATACAGCATCCGTACACTCGTACCTTCTAAATAAAGTAAAAACAAAGCATTCCAATTCAATATTCATTTTTTCTTCAATTCTATTCTTCTTTCTGATATTGCAAAAACGTCGATAACATCTGAATACCATTTTTCAGGACCACGTTTTATGATAAGGGCTATGAGTTTTTTTTTCAATCGAAAGAAAAGACAAACTACACAATCTCTCATCGGACATACTCGTCCTAGACAATCTATTAATTCTTTTGAGAGTAGAAAAGGATCTTTCACAACCACAACTATACACGCTAAGTGTGGTGCGTGTTTTGAGTAACTATTCAGTCGTGGGAAAACATCAGAAAAATCACGTGTCAACAGGTTCAAAAACCCTGCTGCACTTACTGTCTAACCAACAAACTCATCGGTTTTTATACAAAATTTGTAATTCAGCATGCCATTTGTCTGCCAAAACATGCATCGGTACTTCTATTCTCCCCCCTCCCACATTTTTCAAGTTAACCAAAATCATTAGTCACATTGGGTTTAGATCAGACTTGATCTGTCACTGAGTGACACTACAACACTACTGAGAAGTCTTACTTGAACCCTGGGATGAAGGATTGGTCTCTTGGATACTCAGTTAGAATACAAGGTTCAGCTGTGATCATGAACTTCGTGTGATTGTTTTCTACAGACAAATGACGAGCAGTTGTCTAATTCTGAGGCTGTACATGTTCTACAAGTCAGATAAGAGAGCGACGGACAGAAGAGCAGAAGGACAAAAGGATAATAGACAAAGAGCAGAAGGACAGATGAGCAAATGACAATGATGCGAATGAAACTTCTTCATTTTTTTTATTTCTCTGAAAATAATCGCTCAATCTCTAAAATATCCAGCTAAAAATTGGGCCTAATTCATTTCTAAAAACTGAATTATACACAAATGGTGGTAGAAACACATAAGCTCATTGACTCCGAAGTAATAATAAACTCATACAAGTGCAATTGTTATAATCGATGTTCATCATAGAAATAACTCCTATATTTAAACGGAAGACGGCATCTTCCCCACTACTTAACGCTTTCAAAACTATTTCTGAAATCATTAATCAAAATTTTCCGGGAAATTATTATGCCTATATTTAGAGTGCATTTGTCTTCCCATGCCACTTTGATTTTCGGTTGCATTGTTGATATAGTCATATATTCACATATGATCTTATATATATATTACTGGAATTTTTAATCATTGCATCTCGTATCTATCTGATTCACTATCCTATTATACTATACTAGTGTATTATACCATTATACTTATTTTATGCTATCTGATTTACGGCATTTGCTCTTTTGCTCCTCTGCTCTTTTGTCAAATGCTCTTTTGTCAGTTACCCGATAAGAGGAGTTTTATACACTCAACGTTATGCCACGTTAGTCAGAACAAGTAGGAGCAAGAGAAGATCGTTGACGATGCAGCACTTCCGGGTGTCAACAACAGAAATGTGAGGGGGGGGCAGAATAGAAGTACCCATGCATCTTATCTTTATCGATAGAACAAAACAAGTCATCAGGAGATAAGACAGATATAGTATTCCCGTAACACCTGGGTAATGTGTGAGAGGAGTCTTTACCCTGATGTCTATAAATCTCGAGATATTACTGGATGACGTTTATCAACAAACGATGTTTCCATGCCAATACATGATCACATCAGATGTGTGTTTATCTTCTTAATGTTGAATCATGTTTCACCATGTAGATTTCAACACTTTATAATGTGTTACTAAAAAGCGTCAAATATAGTAGTACAAATATTAACGATCACCTATGATGAGAATAAAATTTCTAAAACTTGCTTTTGCAGCGAATTGCTCTATCATTAAGAATGAAAAGGTAAAAGGTGATTTAACATGATAATTTGACAGTAAACACTGTTTAACTTAGTTGCCCTGAGAAATCGCCACTGCGCCACCTTTGTTGACTGACAACCTATCATCACGAATAAGAGAATAACCTGGGATATGCACAGTTGAGTTAGTGATATATGAATTTAGCCAAGTTTCTGTAAATAAGAAAATATCGGGCTGGACACTGCTTGCGAGAACTCGGACATGGTCAATTATGAGTAAAAGTGATTGTACATTCGCAAACAAGAAAGATGGAAGATGACGGTGATTCTTTGATGTAATGGAATCAGCTGAGTGAGGATTTACATTTCTGATTGCCTAAAATCTATGGAGAAATTCCTTATGTTCTCTTTGGAAGTTACTCGACCACCGTACAAAACCAAATTCTTTTCTCCATTTTCAGTTCTGGATTTCAGTTCATCACGTAAACATTTTGCTTCAAGTTGTTGCATAATTGTTTTGTCTGGACCAATGTAAACATTTCTATGCTCGCTGAATCTCAAGCGCTTTGCATTCCTCAGGACATTGACTTTTTTTGAGCGATCACTAAGACAAACCCTGATTGGTCTCATTTTATTTGAGGTTGGTTTTCCCAGACGCTTTACCGAAGCAACACTATAAGGAGCCTCTGTGTTATCAAGTACATCTATAACTGCAACAGTGTCCTTATCTAGCCTTTCCTCTACCAAGCGAAATTGTGAGAATGATAAGTAGTTATTCAATCAATGTATTTGAATGAAATGTATTTGAAATCTATGAATGCGAAATTTGGCGTCGTTTTCCACGGAATTTTGCATATCTGGCGGTGAGGAATGCATGGCCCTGGGTGTTGACTAGATCGTAGTCGAAGTAAGAAACATGCTTCTAGCACTTCAATTGTTTACCCCCCACACTTCTCAATGATGAAAGCTTTACATTGATCGGAAAAATAAAATAAACCCAAATTGCTTGTAACATGGAGCAACGAATTCGGCAGTAGGTTAAGGAAAGATGTCGGCTCAAGTTGTTGTTTTACAAGTGAATAAATTGCTAAGGTAGTATATTGAAAGTCGGACTGCCCTAACCCAGGAAGATGCTGATGTTTTAAATAAGATCTGAATGAAAATTGAAATTTGTGGGGGCAGTAATTCGAAATTCATCGCCGTGAAAATGATAGTAGTTTTCTATCTCGGTACCGACTGTCATGTACGTACGTTGAAGTCAGATAACGATTTCTGGATTATATAGGACATGAACCGAATATTATAGAGCAATCCCAGTCCAGTCCATGATGTGAATCTCATGATCCAAATCGGCCCAACATTAGTGCTTTACGTCGATTAATTCCAGTGAAACATGCAACAATGACCGGGTACATGTGAATTGTTAAGTTAGCATCTATTCCTTGTCTTAAAGGTGGCGCAGACGCATCTTCTTTAATGATAACTCAAAGAATAATTATGACATTAGCACTGTCATCTTGAGTCTGACATAGCGAAAGCGTCTCAAGTCGAAAAGTATTTGTGACTTCAGTTAATTTGTAAAATATTTAATTGGCAGAAAAACGAATTATTTGATCAGAAAAAAAGTTTTCCACCTGCCTCAATCTCTAGCTTCAGCGGTTTAACCGTGCTACGTATATAATTTTTCTAACACAGTAAGCTAGCCACCTCATTGTCAACCGTAGATCTTAGACAGGGTTGCCAATCGTGCTTTTTTTGCTAACTTTCTGAAAAATGGGAAAAAGTGCTTTTCTGTGCTTTTTTAGTCAAAATTTGCTGTTTTATGTTGTTACTGAACTCCACAAAAGAACTGAAATATCCTATTTTAGGAAAAGTTCTTTATTCATGTCTGTGTCTGACTTCTGGCAATGCGGAAACGTTCAATCAACTGTTGCACATTCTTCGCAAAGATAGGAATAAACTTTCTGAGTATACTGTCAATGGTATGATGATATCATGAAAAATAGATTAAATAACAATGGTTTTAGTAAAACTGATATGTATCGCAAAAATAGAAATAAAAAATTTAACGTTGAAGAAAATAATGTAATTTTGAACCTTGATTTTGTAGGCGATGGATTTTTGAGAAAAATCAATAAAATAAAAAATAAATACGATATTCCGATACGTATCACCAGTAAACCTGGAAAAAGGCTTGTTTCAAATTTCAAAAAATCGGATAAAAGTACTTGTACATGTAGTATTTGTAAAAATATTGGCCTAAAGTATAACTGCAAAAGTAAATATGTTATTTATGATTTTACTTGCAGAATATGTGATACATATTGGGATAAGTTACATAGGTCAAACGTGTCGTTCATTTCAAGTTCGCTACAGAGAACATGAGCGTAGTTTACGGTATGAAGACCAGAAGAGTGCACTTAGTGAACATTCGATGAAGGCCCACAGTGATAAAGTGATGACCATTAACAATCTCGACTACAAAATTATTGATCAACAACTAACAGCGATTACTACTAGGGTGGCTGAATCCCGCTATATTGCGACGAACATGCCAAAAATAAATAGACGTCATGAGATGACCAGATGAGCCGCTTTCACTGACTGATTTATGTATAAAAACCCACTTGTACAGCGACAATTTAACCCTTGAGACTGTCTGTGTAAAGACGAAACGCGTCGGGTGACTCGCTTTTTATTTATTGAAATACAAGTCGTAAAAATTGGGAGAGAACCTGCTTTTTCTTGATCATCATGACTAACCTCCCGTATCGACAACTCTATCAGGGTATGATGATAACCAAGCACCATTTATCAGCTTGCAATTCATGTTGCTACAATTACCTTGTCGACAAACGACTTTTAATGGATGTAAGAAAGTCTCATCAGACGTACAAGAAACGCCTAGAAGAGCAAAGATTGGCAACTGAAAAGCAAAGGAGGCTTCAAGAACAAGTTCGTTTAGAGAAAGAAATTATGAATTAATTACTAGAATCAAAAAACAACAAAATCTAGAGAGAAGACTGGCATCCGACGAACAAAGGATTGTCAAAAAGGATGCTGAAGTAAAAAGAAAACAAGAAGAGATAGCCACTTCAATGAAATTTCTTTGAAGTTATGAATTACCTAACTTAACCCTAGGATGATATTTCAGGCATAATATAAGGTAGTTTTCTGTAAGCACATCTATATAACATATGATGTATTTGATATTGTAGGCTTTCCTTTTGGTATACTTCTAGAAATACTGTATTTGTCAATCGAAGTAAGCTGTTGAATAATTTGGCTGAAGATGTAATAATAGTCGTAAAATTCCGTGATAACTTTGTTTCTCGCAGAGGTTCAAAATTAATAAAATAGAAATGCATTTTTTGATCACTAAAAACTTATCTCCAATAATTTTTATGTAATATATGGTAATGATATGCATACAAAGGACAGGACATTTGACGGTTATTGTTGCCTAAACACGCTATTAATCATAATTAGTTATGCTTTAAAAAAGCATTTTTTGCCTTTTGATGTTAATTAAGATGTTGCGCAATATGCTAATTCACATGTGGACGCAAAATGATTCAAGATTTAAAGTGATGAATTATCTAGCATGTAGGATGTGAACACCGATGAAGTGACTCTTTCATTTTCTTTTTCAACAGGGAGATGTCGTCGCAATTTTTGCTGAATCCCAACCAGCTTACGTCGGGCTTTGGATGGGTCTGGCTAAGATCGGATTGACTCCAGCACTAGTGAATTTCAATCTACGCTCTGATCAGCTCCTACATTCTATTCGCGCTGCCAATGCTCGTGCCATCATCTTCGGAATAGAACTCCAGGACCCTCTGGTTGAGTTGGAGCCGCGTCTGCGTGATGTTAACATGTACTGCTTCGGTAAGATCTGGATCAACACGCACCGAACTCGAATGCGTGGTAGATGATCTATTTATATAAAGTTTCACTATCCAAACATTTCAGGTGGCAAGTCGACAGTTATCTCTGATGCCAACGATCTTGACTATTCTCTACGACATTCTTCAACGGAGAAACCTCCTCGCGCACCGGTGTGCAGTAGCAATATGAATCCAATGCCTTTGTCTATGCGCAGTCCACTTTTTTACATCTTCACAAGTGGAACGACTGGTCTACCCAAAGCTGCCATTGTAACCCATGTGCGATATTATTTCATGGCCATTAATGTTAATAACTTCTTCAATATTACATCATCTGACATTCTTTACACTGCACTTCCTCTCTATCACACCGCTGGCGGTATTTTGGGCACTGGTCAAGTCGTTCTGAAGGGTGCCACAATGGTTGTTCGGAGGAAATTCTCTGCCAGTCGCTTCTGGCAGGAGTGTGTGGCACATCGATGCACGGTGAGTCACGTGAAATCTTCTTGAGTGATATACATGTACACATGCTAGTATGCTACCGGTAGTTGATGCATTGCAAAGTCAGAGTAATGAAAACTGAAAGACAACGGTAACATTGCTTTGTGATAATTATTCTGTGGCTATATCATCATATCATTCGTGGAAAGGATTATGTTCACTGTAATATATGTTCTTAGGCCTACTGGTTCATTAGCGTTGTCATTTCATGCAAGTCAATACGCATGGGAAATTAAGGCGGTTCTTTGACTTGTCCTTTATTTAATTCGTACCATTAATGTAGATGTTTATCTATTGAAACCGATCACTATCAAGATATGCAGCTTAGTATTAGCGACACGACCATGAACGGCGTATATTGAATGAGTTTTAAACTGTCATTCAAGGTTTCAATAAGTTAAAAATGGTGATGGGATTTCTCAATTTATACCATTTAAATGTTTGTAATGTATTTTGGTGTACAATGGTGTCAGATTTTTATCTATTTTAGTTACCGTGTGCACTTTTTGAATATCAATAAGTTAACCCATATCTGCCCATTGTATCAAATTTGTCACACCTCCTTGTCTATTGTCTGGAGAATGCGCGTTGTCTCAGTTAGCGATGACTGAAGTGAATCATTATTCGATGAACCAATCAAAAACGAGTCATCGTTCATCAGATCTTTTAACAAGCAACTTCGCCATGAAATTTGAGCATTTCGCACGAGCTTCTATCTGCAACTTGACGAAGGTAAGTCGGATGTCAAATGATGCTTAAAGTTGACCTAAAACATCCTCTGCAATCACCAAAAATTATTTTGTTTGTGCATGGACTGAGAATAGTCGACAATAGTAGCCTAATTTTCAAATAGAGCAGCACAGTAGTCATCAGATGCCAAAATCCAATCATATCAAATTTGATACATTGGGCATTTGTGCAATTCTCACTCACTGTATCAAATTTGGATGGGGTTGTATAAATTACAGCTATAGATATCACAGGCCGGCAAAAACTCTCAGTAGAGACAGTAACATCCTTTTACCAGATTGAATGACTTTACAATACCGGTAATGAGCAATACACAGAAATTTGCACAAGGTGCTCCCAGGAGTAAACGACAGGAGTGGCGGCCTTTGCATTTGTAAGTTTAGATAACTTGCCTATTGTCTATTCCGAATTCCGAACAATTTTTTAAATGTATATTTTGGCGCAAACGCACGATAATAGCTATACAGTTGTGGTCGTCAACTAAAGCATAAAAACAGATAACTGTATATAAACTGTCAAATGACTGCCTCTGAAGCGGATTTTCCATGAAATTGCCGTTTCCTTTCTGACGAGCAAACTGCTTTTTCCCCTTCATTATTTGCCATTCTTGTTCCTTTTGTTGCTTCACATCATGAGTATGAGTGGATGAGTGAACACTGAGAACCCTTATGGACTTTAACTAGGCGGAAAGGCTACATCCAAATATTCAAGGTAATGCATAGGCCTACATGCGTAAGCTAGGGTCTGTAGCAACATATTGTAAAGGCAAATGTGCATGTAGGCATATACTAGAGATAATAGACAATACGTGGAGCTATCGAACTTCAAGTAGAGCGTCGAATGCATGCAAATAGGTCTGCAGTCGTGGCCGAAAATATTTTGCAAAATAGTCAAATATATTCATTCAGATTACTAAAATTTTTTCCAAAAATGAATAGGCCTGTATTTGTAGAACATTTAGCAAACTTGTCCTTTCATTCTTATTTCAGGCTATGCGGAGAGCGAAGAGGAAAGCGATTGCAAATTTGTTTGACAGGGTGGATCCCAATGGTTCTGATCTGGATGAAGAGTTAGTAGGAGGTGAACATCAAGGCGAGGGAATTGGTCAATTGTGGGTGGAGTGCCATGATGGACAGTTGATGGATGATAGTGAAGAAGATAGCGATGCAGACAACGACGAACCTGAAGATGACGACCCTGAGAATGCATTGACGAGTAGTCGGAACCTCTGGAAGAAGAGCACATTTGAGCCAGATATCAAAGAGTTCGATCTAATAGACACGTCTCCTGCTCAATTATCAAGTGAGATAGAAATTTGGAAGATGTTTATGACTCCAGAAATACTCCAAATGATTTGTAATCAAAGCAACGTTTACGCCTTTCAAAAGAACACGGAGTTGCTGCAGTTATGTCCGAAGGAACTTGAAATATTCTGTGTCATTTTCTATCGCATGGGAATAGTTAAGATGAGTTGTGTACGAGACTACTGAAGCGAGAGTATGCGATATGCTCCTGTAAGTGATGAAATGTCCAGAAACAGATTCGAGCAGATTGCAAGAAAAGTACACTTCGTAGACAACGAAGGAGAGACTGATAAGACATCGAAATCGTGGAAAGTTGAACCCCTGATTGATTTAGTAAATCAAAGATTTTTATCAATCACACCGGAAGAACATCAAAGTGTTGACGAGATTTGCATCAAATACAGAGGTAAAAAAAGTTCGATTCGACAATACTTGCCCAAAAAAGGTAGAGCTAAATGGTGTCTGAAAATGTGGGCGCGTGCAGGGCGATCTGGATTTGTTTACCAGTTCAAATTATATACTGGAGCTGATAAGAGGTCCACCACGGTCACGGCTGATGGTGACAGTTGCAAACTTGGAGTGATAGGAGGTGTCGTTGCGGGACTTTGCGCCTCACTGCCTGAGAACATCAGCTTCAAAATATATGCTGACAATTTGTTCACAACCTTGCCATTGATACGCTACCTTCAAGGAAAGGGTTGGCACTTTTGCGGAACGGTTCGTGAAAATCGATATCCCTGCCATTTAGAAACTGAAAAAGAATTGAAGAAGACAGGACGAGGATCAGTTGACTGGCGTGTGAGTTCCGATGGAATTGTCATAGTGAAGTGGTTTGACAACCGAACAGTGCAACTGGCATCAACTTTTGTGGGCGTTGAACCACTGGAGAAAACCAAGCGCTACGACAGGAAGCTCCATGAACATTTTGATGTCTCGTGTCCTGCAATCGTCAAAACCTACAATCGCTCTATGGGAGGGATTGATTTAAATGATTTCCTAAGAGTCATGTATAAACCGCAAATCCAAAGCAATCGTTGGCCGATGTATATATATTCTACCACATCCTATCCATGGTCATGGCCAATAGTTGGATATATCATCGAAGATTGATCGAACGATCGCAAACTGCTGGTTCTTCTATGAGCTTGAAGGATTTTCAAATGAATATCGCAACCGCTTTGGTAAAACTTGAGCGCAGAGCAGGAAGAAAGTCATTCAACGGAGAGCTCATGACGACAACTAGAAAGCATACTCCAACTGTCCCGACCATGATTGATTGTGTACGCTACGACCTGATTGATCACTTCGCCGTGTTCAACCAGAAAAGACGGCATTGCCACGAATGTTCAAAGTTAACTGCCGTCAGTTGCTGTAAGTGTAGTACATGGCTTTGCCACATGAAAGAACGTGACTGATTCTATAGCTATCATCATCATTGAGACGGTCGAATTTATTTTTTTATCTTTTTAGCAAGAACACAGTTGATAGACATGGACTCGAACGTTGTTTTCATTTAGCCGATTTGTTTATTGGTATTTAGAATTAAAGAATGGAAAATCAATGGCCTGTTAGTAAAGCACATCTCTGCATGCATTACACAGAATGCCAGATGATTTATATGCCTCACTAGGAATGCATTATCATATTCAACACAATATGCCTACAATGTACCTGTGTCAGCACGTTCATCTCCAAAGAAAGATTTATGACCTAGTACCTACAAGTCGAAAAGGCGACAAAAGCGGATTCATTAAGTTATCCGTTCAGTCATAACAAAGAATGGTGTGGTATTGTTATAGGGGATAGTTATTCTATCTAAGTGCCCATCGTATCAAATTTGATACAGTTCTGAATCTCATGGTTCTTTTGATGCTTAGGTTATTTTAACGATGATTATCGGTTTCTCCATCAAATATATCACTCTGAGTGAAGTTTGAAATTTTTTCGCCGACTAGATATATTCTTGGGCAGATATGGGTTAAGAGAGATTTGCAGTTGTACATTGTACAGAAGCTCACTTATCTAAAATCGAGCATGCTATCTTGTGTGTATCAGTGAATAAATTTTAAGATGTTGAGAAAGTTGTTAAAGATGTATAAAACTATTAAGATGTTTATGTAAGATCGCTAAATCCAGTTCTCCTGAATATAAATGTTAGATCAATATCCAGGATTCAAGATGGATCACCAGAAAATATTAGAAGCCTGATTTCCTCATTCATATCCTAGCCCAGCTACTTTCAACAGCCTCATTTGACAATTAATCATGATGCTTGGCCACTAGCCAGGAAAATCAAATGTGACCCAGTCCATCAATTTAGAAATCCGCTCTTCTGTTGATGCCTTAAACTAGTTTTAGCGTTCATGGCTGCCAGCGAATGTAGGACTTAATTATCCGAGTTGGTTGACATTTGTTTAGTGCTTTTGTTGTTCGACCAGTTCGATAATGCTTTAATGCAGCAAATTTGATAATATTGTTATTGTATCTGATTCACGTAATTAATGTAAAATTGCTTTTAACTTGAGACGCAAAACAAATCTACTCTAAATAGCTAGCAATTTAAACTTCGTTGACAGACGCAGTTCCATCGGGAATTCAATGATGTTGACAAGTTAGCAGTTAGCTATTCACACATGGGATTGCAGATACCATCGTTTCTCAATCGCTTTGGCATAAATGCTTTAAAAGGATGATCTGCTTCTCGTGTTGAGGAGACTGAGATGGTGCTGATTGGGTCTACTCAGCCTAAATGAAATTGACTTGTTTATATCTCATACCACTATGTGAATCATCTGTCTTGCTGTGCATCACGCAGCTCCCCAATCGTCTTCGCAGGTGGTGCAGTACATCGGAGAGTTGTGCCGCTACCTTCTTGCTCAACCTTATCGCCCCGAGGAAACTTCTCACCGCGTGAGATTGGCCTTCGGAAACGGTCTTCGACCCCAGATCTGGGCAGAATTTCAAAGTCGTTTCCATGTGTCGCGGATCGGTGAATTCTATGGGGCAACAGAATCGAATGCGAACCTGATCAATCCGGACAACACTGTAGGTGCAGTTGGCTTTGTGACGCGTATCGCGCCGTTCCTATATCCCGTTAGTCTTATTCGTGTTGACGAAGCCACTGGACAGCCTGTGAGAGATCCAAAGACTGGACTGTGCATAATTTGTGGACCTGGAGAACCAGGAGAACTGGTGGGAAAAATTGTGAAAGGAGATCCAATACGAGAATTCGACGGGTATGTCAATAGAGAGGCAACCGGTAAGAAGATCGTCAGCAACGTGTTCCAGAAAGGCGATTTTGCTTTCCTGACTGGTAAGAGAAACTGTTTGCTGTCCTTTGAATAACAACGCAGTGTTTATGAACTATCACTGTTGTCTGGAGATTCTTAAATGTGCAATGTAGTTTTTAAAACTTCATCGTCTGCATAGTTTCAGTACACTGCAATTAGAGCGGTCTATGAATCGCCAATGAGGCCTTTCAACAGTTGAGTGTTACGTGAAACCAAGAAAAATGGAGGGAGAGATGCTCTCAAACGTTTCTTTTCTAAACTATTGATCAAGATATAATTAAACAGGTTTTGATGAGGATTAATTTTCAACCTTCATGCACATCTTTTCCTAGTTTCAATGTCCTACTTCCTCGTTCGCCGTGCGAATTGATTTATTCTAACATTGTTTAATTGTAGGATAATTATGATGTCTTCATGCTGAAATATGCGACAATTCGTCCTTGATATCATCTACGTGCAAGTTCCTTTGTCACCCGAAATCTTTCAGAGAGCAGTGTGAGGGAAGACTTATCTTTGGACACCAGAAGAGAGCGTGCATTAGATTCTTCGATGGCATTTCAGTGCCCAGAGGTCTGGTGTCTACCTTTGCTAACTGTCTAGGTTAGCCAGGCGAGTTCATATTCTAGCACAGTGGCACGTTTTTACAACAGTAAGGGCATGAAGTACACACAGACGTTTCTTGTGTTTTCATACGCTGAACGTTAATAGGCGTATAGCCCAATATGTGTAAGATAATACTGTACGCGCACATGCATTCTCATCGTTTGTTTGCATGAATGCCGCCATGAGTGGGCCCCTAGGAGTGCCCAACAATCGGCGACGGCTTTGCTCTGCTGATAAGCAGGAAGGCCTCCGTGTACATGTTCCAGAGCCCACAGTCGTCCTTGGGACCTTCGGATTCAGTGCCAACCAGAGGGTGATTTTAATTGGGAAATTTGCGTGTCAGGGTAAAAAGGAAGTTTCAGCCCCATCGGAGGTTTGGACGGTTTTGACATGGTCAGAATTGGAATTTTGTGTTGCTTTAGGTCCACATGCTTTTCGTGCCGACTTCCAGTGACACTCGGTGGTCGACCACACCGCCGAAGTTGATATCAGTAGAGATAGGTGTACTTCGAATGGCTTCGTAGCAAGATTGCATTCCATTTATGTTAAGGCTCAGATCGCAATCCGCCAATTATCCATTCAGTCAATTATCATGTGGTCATTTTATCTGTATTCAACAATGAAAGTGGTGTTCATTTCTAAAGAATTATGATTTCATAGATAAAAAGTACGGCTGATTTGAGTTGTAACTGCACCTTTGATCTCATAGCCACGACTGTTAGACTTTACCCCTGATATCCAACAACTTTCATTCAGTGCATGCAATGATGTACGTATTTTATTAGACAATCATAAGTCATCAATATTATCACTTCAATTGAAAAGTTGCATTGTTAGAACAGTGATTGCAGCGTCCTGACCTGCTTCTATGACTGATAAAATATTATGTAAATTACCAGACGATTCACAGTCAATCAGATTCGCTTGAATCACTGATCGATCTGAACCAATTCCTATGTGATGACTCGGACTTATCTGAAGAAATGGCTTGAATACTCCTTTCGTTTTTGCATTGCTGTTTTATTTAAATTTTAACATGAATCAATATGATCAAGCAATCAACATGTTCAGCTGAGGAAAGCATGATCTCGCACTAAAGTGATGATTCTCGCACAAATATGAAAATATTGAATAGCCTAACTCGTTATGCTGTTTGCCTGAGTTGCATGTATGCTGCAACAAAAAGATCGACCGTAATACATGGCTGTCAAGTTAGCTGCATGAAACGACCATGAATGAAAACAGAAAAACATTTTCTTCAGCATTTCCTGCAACTTTGGCATTATTCCATATTGATTTCTATATTCACTACTTTCCAATTGAAAAATATAATTATTATCGTAAACATGAAGATAAGATCTTCGTCACTCGGACCACTGGTTTCCTAGCAAATATAATATCGTTGACGCTTTGGCCTAATGACGTGAACTTGCGCATTGAATAACCCGCACCTAGATTGTACAATTCAGAGGTTTTTAGGACTTCTATCATAAAACCGGTACTACTGAATTGTGACGACATGTAAGGCTGACATTTTTTATGTTTGTAGTGGTTATCATTATCAATAACTATTACTATTCATTAGAAGACCGACCTAGAAGTTTTCGATTTATAGATAATCAACATAAATTTATAAAACGAAGACAAGGTCAATAATAAAATATATTGAAAAGCTTTCGTCTACGTCTTTGTCAATTCAATAAAACAGCAACTGCCTCTAACAGAGCAACAAGAAAAGTAGGAAAACATTTTTGACAGTATATCATAGAAAATTTTTAAAATGAGATGCAAACTGAATACTATGGTGAATGTTGGACAAGATATCATTTTACACATTGCTATACATTGCATTGATTCCAGGCCTTTTGGTTTTGATAAAATTTGAACGCAAAATTTGTGAGAGATATTTTATCGCACATATTTTATCAGACATTTATTGACAACATATTTCCTTCGTTTTTACACGCTCGATTGGGAAAATGTATTAATTCCTTCAAGCATTTAAATCAAAATTTTAGTTAAAAATTACACAAAACATCGAATTTAAATCAATTAATCAGGTTTATTTAATTACAACAGAAAAATTACAGTGACGGAGAAGAACATTTACATCAGTAACAGACGTTGACCTTGCAACACATCTACGCCAAAAAGCCAGCAGGTTTTTTTTCTAGGCCCAGGTGTCCTCCACTAAACTCCTGGATTTGACAGTCCTTCTGGTTTTTATTAGAGGTCCTATGAAGTTAAAATATGTTATTTAATCTCATGTTATTATAAAGGTCGATCCGTTGTCATTTTAGATCCATAATCTTCCTCATTCTTACTACGGTATACACGATATACGGTCGAAGATCGTTAATTCGGACACGGATAATCAAGATTTCAGTTAATTAAGATCACGCGGCCGTCGCATTTTTTATATTTTTTGCATGTATAAGCTGCTGTTTAATTAAGACTTTCGATAATTAAGACATTGAAAACCTGACATCTATGGTCTCAATTACCGAACTTTGACTGCACTTATTTAGTAAATACTTCAGCTGCGTTGTGATTCTTTTAGTGTGGGGATGCCTTTCCTGTTGACTTCCAATGACAATTTCGGGGGTCGACCTTTAGACCAATTGTCTGTATTCGTTCCGCGGTCTTCTTTTCTTCGGTGTATCTGAGTTCTGACCTCGTAGGTGTCTTGATATTTTCTATTCTTATTTATATAGATTCCATTTAAATACTTTCCATTTCTGTTCACCGTTTACATGGGTATTATGTCGCTGGTTATCAAGGGTATACGACAATGCGTGTGCCTAAACTGCAACCTGCTGCATGATTTAATTTTGACCTGTTCACCACATCTAAGTTAGGAACTTGGAGTCCTAATTCTAATTCTGCAGTTGACTGACTAAAGTTTGCTTATCATTTATTGCAAAATTCTGAACAACATTTTTAAGATTGAAAATGACAGGTACTGAAGTAGGCCTGAATAGTTTCAGAAGTACTCAAAGATTCACAATTTCCTAAATGAAACAAGTACAGAAGACGTTATAGTAAAAGAAGATGCTGTCCATAGCTGGTGCAGATTTGTCATATTGCCGACTCTCTGTTTTACTGATTCGCTGCTAAACATAGTAATGACTTCTCTTGTCAGTGTAGGGAAAGACATATTAGTTGCAAGTGCCTACATCAATCCGCATCCCACCATTTTCAATGCTGCATTGAAAGTAATTAAGTTTTTTAAATTTTTTGAAGATTGCATTATGATTCAAAATTATAGAATTGAATTAAATATCAATATCACATAATATTAAACCCTAACCTTCGAACATTCAGTAATATTCCGTTGAAGCGTCGTGACTCCCTCTGAAAATGATGGCTGGAAAAGTCAGGGTAAAGTGAATAGTGAAAACGAGTATTTGCATCAAAGCTTTGTCTGTCAGACAGAAAGGAGTAACGTAGTGAATACTTTAAATATTTTACATACATTATTCTTGTGACGACTATCATACTTGTCACCTCATTCTCTATCGGAAATTGAATAAATGTGATGCGAATCAGTGTTAATGTCCGCATCGCACTTGATACCCAGAACAGGTCATACTTTGACCCGCAAGTCACAATTCCTCGCTCAGCATTCCACTATTACATCATCAATGTTGTGATGGTCGATAATGTCCTGTTAAGTGCGGGCAATTATCAGAAGGACATCCGTGACGTGCGTCCTAATTCACTGTCATTATGTGATAAGGATTTATTTGAAGCTTGTATTTCGTCTGATAAAACATAATGCTCATTAAACCCTGGATGACTAGCTTTCCTAAATCTTCTTATAAATTTAACTCCGATGGCGATTTTCATATGTGTTAACAAATGGTATGCAGATGTCTCATATCATCTCATAGATTGCCCTCATGTCTTACATCATCACGCATAAAGTGGAGGTGAAATATTGTGAATATTCTTGGAGCTTCGAATTCTCATGCGCTGATAAAATATTCTATTAATTATCCAAATTTATTTTTCAGACCCTATCATTAGAAAAGCATACTGAAGTATTATTAAGTAATGCCATTGTAAAAAAAACAATCAATTGCACTGTATTCTGCGTCACGTGACTTATTGCAATTCTCAACGAAATGCATGTTTATTTATATAAGCGCGTGTAAATCGATCAAAATTCGTGACTTTGCGAAGCAAATGTTGGGAATATACTTGAGAAGTGAGCTTCTGTCCTGCTGGACAGGGTTGCGGAGTCGGTGTCCTAAAAAGTGCGAAAAAGCTCCGCAAGCCTCTATCATCGGTTGAACAAGGCTTGCGGAAATTCATTGCTAACATTTACTTTTTTTACTTATCAAGTATTTAGTGCTTTCCTCACACTTAATCAAAAGTGCAATTAGTCCGGGAGCTACCAACATTTTCTACATAAATTCGAGCACAGAAGGCTTGATATCATGGAAGTGTAGATCTTGAATCGCTGAAAACGAAAATCAAATTCATAAGTGTCACAACCAGTCTCGTTCGGTCAGGGTTGAAAAAGGGTTGAAAAATGCAAAGATTCACATTTCTTGCTAAATTCACGCACAGGCATAAGAATTGCATTTAAGTCATCCTTGCATGTTACATAATCGCAATCTATACTTAAGAATTGCAGATTTCAGTCCTTAACGGATTTAAGAACGATCTTTTGTCTGGCTGTCGACGGATTTTCCTATAGGCATCAGACAGCAGTTTGCTAATATCACATGGGCTTACGTGCATTTCTCCGTTGATAGGCGGATGTGTAATATAGAAATGATGAAGCGATGGTTCTAACAGTTCAGAAACTATAGAAATGGATGAAACTAAAAAACAGAAGTGAACGAAATTAACAATACAAGATGGCAGTTTACCAATGTCATTAGTGTCATCGCGGATGTCAGTTGAACAGTGTGCAGGATTGCAGTATCCAAATTAATTAGCGAACTACTTGACATCACTATTTAGCGGATAGCGTGTTGACAGTGATTCATTTCAGTAGAATGACAATCATGAAAACTGATGTTTAAAATTTCTATTAATCTATTGTCTTATGCTGGTATTTCAGAAGGCCTGATAGCGAATAGCGTGTGACTAGCATCTAACCGGATAGCGAATAATTTACATTGTTTTCCCCTAGTGCGATTTGAGCCTACAAGACCTATGAGTGAATTGATCACGGCTGTTAGTGTTAGTACTGGAAGCGGTACTTCTATTATTCCCCCCCCCACATTTTCCAATTTTTCCAAATTCATCGAATTTCGTCAAACTTAGTCACATTGGATGTAGAATAGACTTGATCTGTCACTGATTCATATCACAACACCACCTAGAAGTCTTACTTGAGCCTTGGGATGAGAGATTGGTCCATTGGATACCCAGTCAGAATATAAGATGGATATATATAATAATATATAATATATTATATATAATATTAAATATATTAAATATATTATAAATATTATAATTATATATTATAAATATATTAATAATATATTAAATATATTATATAATATATAATAATATATATATAATATCAACTGTGATCACGAAGTTCGTGGGTTTGTTGTCTGTGGTAGTGACATATTGAGAAATGTCTACGTCAATCATGATAGCATATTTCAAGATAGAAAGGAAGAACATCAACTTTGGTCGAGAATTAGAGAAATTTTAAGGGATGCCCCTACTACTTCGTCATCTGATATTGTTTTGAGGAAGGGTGTATTGATGCTAAATGGCTCAGAGATTTATAGAGTAAATCCTGAACAGCATATTTTTCGTGCCTATTAGTATAAAAGGAAATAACTTGACAGCTACAAAAAATTCGGTTAAATTCAATACTTTCTCTGAAATGAAAATTTGCGTTTTCAATGTTCGTTCGGTGCGCTTCAGCTCGAAGTGTGCACAGATGCAGGCATTTATTTTTAGTCATATGCTAGAAATGATGTTTATTACTGATACCTGGCTTGCATCGTATGGTGATGAGTCGATTTGTCGTAACCTTTGTCCTCCAACATATGATATATTTTCTAAAGTGAAAAGGCCCTGATTAACCATGTTGTTTGATATGATGTTAGAAAGAATCAGGAATGTTTTGGTGTTAAACGATTATAATTGATATTGAATACAAAATTTTTCGGTCAGCATCCCCAGACCATCTTCGGGTAAAAAGAAATTCATTAAAAGGTTAGTAGTGCTATGTGAGCAATTCAAACATAAAACATAGTTTAACTTAATTCGAATAGGGGCTGGCAAGAAAGGATGCGCAAAATGATTGACATCAATGAAGCATTAATTTGCAATGTTACTTATTATTATAAGCAGCAGCCATCTTTTAAAATACAATCAATGCGAAGTTCGAATTCAAAATTCGACCCTTTCTGATCAAAAGCGTGTTTTCATATTTTAGATGCACCTTCATGACACCAAACCACAAACGATCGATGCAGAAATAATGTTCTCAGACAAATTGTCACGACCCAATCATAAATAGGGAAATTTGAGAGGCATAACACGCTTAAATCAATAATAATGTCATATCCGTGCTGCAGGTAATTATAAAGCAGTTTTTACCTTGATGAACACGGATCGATGCAGATGATCCATGACAGAGGTTAAGTCTAGAAGGAATCATGATCTTCTCATACATTTTGTAAAGAGCATTTTCAAGAATACATGAAAAGTAAGTCACATTTTCTATGAACTGTAGAAAATTTCGATTCAAGATTTTGGGAATCGCGATATTGACGCATAATATGTCGACATTTTTCAGAAATTCATCAGAAGTAGTATGCTATCTCATCTTGAAAGGTCTATATAAAGTAGTTTTAGAAATGCTTGTAATTGATAAAATTTCAGGGATCTCAGAGCTTTCAGAGCATAAAGACATGTGATTCTCGATTAATTTTGAAGACATCGACAGATTTTTCATTTTTGGGCGATTTGATGTGGAGGGCCCCAGATGCATAATTATTACTATATTCACAGGATCTTGCAGGCATTTATTGTAATAATTTGACGCTGGATAGACTCCTCCGATATGGAATGAGTATATTTTTCCAAAAATAATGATAGATATCCGTTTCGAAGACTTAATTGTCTATTTCTGCCGAACCTTGACGATGTGGCCTCGCTCGCGAGACTTTTGTAGCATAAAATTCAGTGTCTGGTCAGCTGATTTCCTAAGTGAATTTATGAAAGGTTGTGTCTTTTGATTCCTGGCTACCATGCATGGAATTAAAATTATCCATTAAGATCAAGTTAAGTGTCTATTCCGACAAAGAAGACATCACTTATCAGGCTTGGGGTCAGGTACAAGTACTTGTATTTGTACTTGTACTTAAGTACATTTTCTCGGTACTTTGTACTTGTACTTTATCTATTTTCCTTTACATGTACTTGCACTTGGTCAAGTACTTATATAAATGTACTTGGAATTTCAAGTACTTTTTGGCATTTTAAGAGTTTTCGAGTAGGCCTATATGACAAATACACCAATGCATTTGCTTGAGAGCGCTGACTCCCTGTCCTTTTGGGATTCTCAAAGTTGCAAATATCCCACTCTGGCTAGTTAAGCATTAAAGTACCTTACCTCACCCACCTCGTCTGCTCCTGTGGAAAGAATTTTCAGCATCGCTGGAAAAGCTTTTAGACCAGATCGCTATCGAATCAAAGACCAAAATTTCGAAAGACTGTTTATCAAATCAAATGACTTCTAAAATGTTGTAAGCTTCGTACTTGTATCACGTTGTCAACAACAATAGTCTTACTTGCTCCATGAAATAGGAATATGTATCTTCATTCTTCAATCAAGTGTTGTTTTCAGTTGTCTGTCATGTACTTCTCAATTTTTGTCACGACAGTATTCACATGTATTACTCACAATTTTTGTTTTGAACTTGACTAGCACGAACGTACAAACAGGAATAAGAATACAATTTGAGAATGCTTTGCGATTTAACTCGGTAATAATTATTCACTACTTGTGCTTGAATAACAATTGGATCAAGTACATGTACTAGGGACCTGTATTCATTATGTTTTCAATGTACTTGTACTCAAGTACAATCGAAGTACTTGACCCCACGCCTGTCACTTATGCTAACTCATGGAATAGTAGGCTGTTTTGTATGATACATTTCTATCTCCCTTAAAATTCTCTCCAAGAATTGCTGGCAATTTGCAACTCTAAGCAATTTCCACAACTAAAAGTTCCAAAACGTTTAACTATGATACAATGCATTTGTCCGAAATTATTCTTTGTGCCATCATTGTACATGATCCAATGTATCAAGCTTTCTGTTTAGTCTACTATTTTTCCTACAACAATGTTAGTCAGCTAAATTTTTCTTTCAACCAATGAGAATTTTTCACAGTCAATTCCTTAAAAAGAGTCAATCACTCATCAGTTCTTGCTTAGTTTTGGCATTTTGACATTGTTGCATGCATAAGACATAAGATAGATCACTTCGGTTTTCGTTTGGTTCCATACATGTATATACACGTAAGTATATCCCATAGCTCTTGGAAAATTAATGTGTTTTGCCCTTCAATTAATCAGCTGCAATTTCCAGTTCCCGTATCACCTCGTAGAGCATTGTGTTGCGCTTCCCTTTTACTGCTGTTGTAAGATATGCAGTTATTGAATGTGATCATGTTTAACTATGGATACGCTCGTAGTGGCACACAATTAGGACAACAAACAATAGATTATTTATGAGCATAATCTCAGACTGATTAGTGAGATCTTCTGTAGGTTCGTTCTTGTAGTCGAAACGTTTTTTCTGTCATACTACATTTGTCATGATGGATTATTGATTAATGTTGATATTCAATGTAGACAATGAAGTGGAGTTTAATCGTGTGAAGCCACAACCCCCGGGAGAGCGTATAGTTCCACATTCATTAACACATTGATGAAATTTCTTCCTCAAACAGTCACTCATGACTTATACGAAGAAGGAGATATGACACATGGGCTGGAATAAGCGATGGTGATAAAGCGACTTACAGTATATGCGTGCATGCATCACTAATATTATCTTGACGACTTAAGTTTTGACCAGGTAAATGTTGTTGTAACAGCCAAAAAATGGATCAAAACCATCGTTCTCTTTAACAGTATTATCGCTATATTCACTAACACAATCTAAATATCGACTTCAACTTAAACTATGAATGAACAATGTGCTTTTGCAAATCCAAAAGATCTGTGCCATAAATTCAATTTCCCATTCGCGAAATCCGATTTCTCATTCGTGAAATTCAAATTCTCATTCGTGAAACTCTATTTCTCATTCGTGAAATCCTATTTCTCATTCGCGAAAATCAATTTCTCATTCGTGAAACTCTATTTCACACATCATTTTTAAGATAATGTTTTCTCTATTTTTATGCATCTGAATCCTTTCCTAGTCACCAAAGTTAGCATAGCTTGCTTCAAATAGACTTCAACGCACATATGTCATTACTTTAAAAATGTCATTGCGGCTTGTTCTGACGTTAACTTGTAAAAATCTTCGGGAGGACCATCAAAATCACACGAGTGACGATATCCACCCAGCAATATACGCCTGAACATAATATCAGATTTCTATGTTTCTGCTGATGAAACAATGTTTCTTCCGCCATGGTTACGAAGGGATTGGCTATTCATTCTTCGCTCTCATGATTCCACTCACATATATTCTGAAGATCCCTCGACATCGACGATGCAACGACGATCTGTCAGTCAAACAATTAGAGAAAAGATCATGAATTGTTATGAAGAAGGAGACTGGAAGTTGATGTACCGTGTATTGGATGTTAACACCAGAACCGCATACGAATGGATTAAGAATCAACAAGATAAGCCAAAGCCGAAAGCTGGATCAAATGCAGCAAAGAAGATTGCTGAGATTATGGAAAATTTGATGCCAAAGATGAACCAACGATAACTTCACAAATGTGTGTTGACCGTATTTAGCAACAATTTCACGTCATCGTAGGCAAGAACACTATCAAAAATTGGTTGGATTGTGAACTCATTTTCCTCAAGAAATTGAGAACTCTTGTTCACAATGTCAACAGCGAAGAAAACAAAGCTCGTCGCATGGTTTGTGTTGAAGCAAGATCGAGTGGTCGGACGTTAATTTGGTTGGATGAAACAAATTTTAATTTATTTTGTCGTCGCACCGAGGGCCTTTCGAAGATCGGTGTGTAGTAACACCCAACTCGAAAGGAATTAACTTACGCTGTATTGAAGCTATTCCCAGTTACTTACGCTGTATTCCCAGTTGCTCAATTTTACAATTAGGCGTGGTTCATTCAAGTTGGAAAATTTCAATGAATGGTTTCGTGGACTGATCGACTTATGCAACGTTCAAGGCATCGAAAACCGTTCATTCCTGATCGACAACGGTCCTGCTCACAGTAGAGCGGAGGATGTGATGTGCTTGTATGAAAATGTTCAAGTTCTTCGGCTGGCTCCATGCATATTCGTATCTCTTAAATCCCATCGAGCTGGCATGGAGTGTATTTAAATCGGCAGTGAAGAGAAAATTACGAGAAGCAATGACCGAAATTTTGTACTATATACGACAACCAAATGGTCCAACGATCGCTGAATTCCGGATGCAAACTCTAGAGAGCATCGCCATAGAAGCAAAGGATACATTGACAAGTAATAAGCTACTGGGTTTTTCCAATCAAGTCGAGAAATATTATCCACGTGTCATTCGGAGTGATAATTAATCTGACTTGTGAATCTTCTGATTATGACACGATCATTCTGTAAAAATTGTTATCAATATTGCGTCAACTAATAGACACTAACAGATAAGAACGAACACTACTAAACTAGTAATTTATACAAAAAAATGGTCTTAAAATCTTGTATCTATAACACATGTAAATTATTATATGTATTTGTTAATATCCAGCGCTGACATTTCAATGTGGTAACTAAATGAGATGAATAAGTAATCAAATAATTTATAGTCCATGAATTGTACTTAATTGATTATTGGTGCGCTTTTCGAAGTATATTTTTACAAGTTAACGTCAGAACAAGCCGCATTGACATCTTTAAAGTAATGACATATGTGCGTTGAAGTCTATTTGAAGCAGGCAATGCTAACTTTGGTGACTAGGAAAGGATTCAGATGCATAAAAATAGAGAAAACATTATCTTAAAAATGATGTGTGAAATTGAGTTTCACGAATGAGAATTTGAATTTCACTTATGTGAAATTGGATTGGAAATGGTATAGATCGTACTTCAGTCTGCTTCAGACATCTTCAATTGAACAATATTTTTTAGAGATATAGTGCATGCGGGTTCTCTCCGTGAATGGAACTTCCATAGTGCGTATACGACTGGCAAATCCAATCGAGAATTGTATATACCTTGGATAATCTAATCGCGGATATCAGACAAAAATCAAAACAAGAAATGGTAAATTATAGTTCAGTTAATGAGTCAGCGTGATCCGATCGGTAGCAGCTTGTTGCAGCTTTCCCGGTGATAGATTTTTTCTGTTAAAATCAGACGAAATTATTGTCGAGGGATTTGTCAGAAAATGCAATTAACATTGGTGTCAAGTCAAAGTGGTCTTCGTGTAAATTGGTTTTGATAAAATTGCCCAAGGGAAAGTCACAAAATGAAATATCAATTACAGAAGTGATTTCAGCATCGACTAAAACTTAGGTTTCTGTTAAAATTTTAGCCGAAAACTAAATAGCCTATGATTGTTTGAAAGTAGGCCTATTTAGGCAAACTTCCACGAACTGTCAGAGACTATTGACTTTCTGGCTCAAACTTTAGCTGAAACCTAGATTTCTATGACACTGAAAAACGTTTCTGTTACGTGAATTCCTTTTTGCGGCTTTCCCTTTCATTTTTATCAAAACAGGAACCATTTTGTAAAAAGACGATTCTGACCTGAACCTTAAGATTCATTAGATAAGCGTTGAATGCAGGAAATACATCAGTCTTGTCAAACCTGTAATGAAATGAAGTAATAAATACTTGTCAATAATTATTGTATATTTTCAACCGAATTTTCCTAATTTTCAGCTTTCATTTCAACTTTTGCTTTTTCTTCATCTGTCCTTTAGCGTCGTGTTTTCATGTTCATGAAGGATCTGTATCACAGTGGTAACTTCTATTGTCAATTCTCATGTACCCAATGTGAAATGTCAGCTTTATAATTTCTGCAAACAATATCCATTTTGGCATCCTTTTGAATAAAGCTCAAAATTTGGTGCGGTGTCACCAAATTTGGTGCGGTGTCTTTCTAAAACTCTGCAGAATAGGCAACTTTCTGTTCGCTACTTCTAAATGCTGTGAATTGAATAAAACAGATGGTTGCCTTTTTGGAAGCTTTAACTTTGATTTGCTGTGGTGAAAGTTGAAGGCAATGAAGTGCCTGTAGCTACCTGACTAATTATGCAAATAAGGTTCCGTAAGTAGTAAGCAAGTGACAAACACCAGATAGCGCAAGATGGCGGCCGTTTCCCACCCTACCCCCCCTACCCCCTACCCCTACCCCCCCTACCCCTACCCCCCCTCCTCTCTTCCTCCTCCATGTCCTGGGGTGTTGTGCCGCCCGGGTGGGCTTGGGTGCCGGCCTGGTGGACGTGGTGTGCCGGCCTGGTGGACGTGGTGTCCATCGTCTTCCTCGTCAAAAATGGTCTCAACAAGTTTTTCCACCCCGGGGGGGGGTAGGGTGGGAGGAAATCCAAAGTGTCGAATTTCGATGCGCCAGTGCTACCATCGTCTTTCTCGTCAAAAGTTAGGTCGACAAGTTTTTCCCACCCTACCCCTACCCCTACCCCCCCCCGGGAGAGCTAGCTGCTATCTCGGCTTCTAGTGGACGGATTTTGTTCGTTCGGGTTGCATTCGAAAGAGGATGAAAAACTAACCTATGACATTTTTTGGCGCGAGTCAATCCGATCAGCCGTTCAAAAGTTAGAGCGGTTACAAGATTTTAGGAAAGGTTGAAAAAATCCTAAGTGTCAGAGTGACTGTGTACGGTAAAAATGAAAAATTTTTTCCAAAGTGTCGAATTTCGATGCGCCAGTGCTACCATCGTCTTTCTCGTCAAAAGTTAGGTCGACAAGTTTTTCCCACCCTACCCCTACCCCCCTACCCCTACCCCCCTACCCCTACCCCTACCCCCCTACCCCTACCCCTACCCCCTACCCCTACCCCCCCGGGAGAGCTAGCTGCTATCTCGGCTTCTAGTGGACGGATTTTGTTCGTTCGGGTTGCATTCGAAAGAGGATGAAAAACTAACCTATGACACTTTTTGGCGCGAGTCAATCCGATCAGCCGTTCAAAAGTTAGAGCGGTTACAAGATTTTAGGAAAGGTTGAAAAAATCCTAAGTGTCAGAGTGACTGTTTACGGTAAAAATGAAAATTTTTTTCCAAAGTGTCGAATTTCGATGCGCCAGTGCTACCATCGTCTTTCTCGTCAAAAGTTAGGTCGACAAGTTTTTCCCACCCTACCCCTACCCCTACCCCCCCCCTCGGGAGAGCTAGCTTCGATTTTGGCTTCCAGTGGACGGATTTTGTCGTGCCATAGCTCGTTTGAAAGCTAAGAGTGAGACAAATTCACTGAAAGAATCGGTTTGTTCCTATCTGTCTTCGTTTAGATGTGAGACGCCATTTAAGATTTTGGGACATTGGCGAAAAACGACAGAGTTAGAATTTGGGACGTTTTGGGCTGTAGCGCCAAAACCAAGCATCGGATTGGAAAACGGATTTCAGATTTGGAATCAGCTTGATGTTATTGTCCAATGAGGATCATCATCCAATGAGAATCAAGCATTTCTATATAAATAGCGAGCCTTCCACAGTGAGAATCATTCCATCGTTGAATCACACGAGTGACGGACGCACATTTTCTCTCTCTCTAGTTCCCTATTCTATTATCCAACTAAAATGGTAAGTCGCTACTTTCCTCCCTCTCCTCCCTTGAACGTAAACTTAATACAATCTTTTTCATTTTCAGGCATCTACTCCATCTGCTGCACTAGTAGGACAAAATGGCGGTCAAACGTTACAAGGTTCGCTACGATCAGATCATCTACAACTGAGGCCAGTGGAAGAAACAACCAAGGTACATAATCCTACACCGCTACAGCGTAAATTTAAACAAGTCTTGCGTTATGACGATCATAGCGTAGTACTCCAAACGGGAATGCTCCCTTCCACGGATGTCAAGATAATGCGCAATCAGTATGGGGACTACATACTGATCCCCGTGAGTCCGTACATTCGCCACCAACTTGATATTATTGAGGAGTACGTGACATTAAATATGGACATTCCTACTCCTCTTGCTCAAGAGTGGAAGGCGAGAGATGACAAGGATACTCCCTATAGAAAGATTTGGAATGGTAATCACATTTGCCTACCAGTATCACATTGGTGTACTTACTATAAGAAGGATGGAGATCATTCAATACCCATCAGATGTGATGAGCTCGGAGAAGGTACTTGGGATATCCTTTTCAAAGTGAATGGGCTATATTATGGTCGACACAAGGATAATAAAATAGCCTCTCTCTCCATGCATATGGAATCCATCCTATATATTCCAAAACCACCCAACGTGGATGACATAATTGATCAAATCCTTAACAGCAGTGGTACGAAGCGCAAGTCGGAGAAGAATGCTGCATCAAAACGCAAATCAAAGAAGGAGAATTACTAGTCCTTTCCTAACTCTACCCTATGACAATTTGCTTATGTGCTTTGAGTGTCGTAGACGTGGTCTTATTAGATACATTTTACTTCTTCGTTGCCATCATATCATTTGTGTATTTTGTCGTGAAAAGCATCGATGTAATTCTTCATTTTGTAATATGTTATAGATCGTTTCCTTAGATGTGTAAATTTCCGTTTTAGGCTTCTATCATCATTTTTATGGATTGTGAGGGTGAACCTGTACAGGAGCTCAGTGCTATTGCTATGAACAATTGGACATATCAGATTGTCAGTGTCTATCATCAACATGCCAACTGCAATCCCAATGTTGATCAATGGGCGAGAAAACACATTCATGGACTTAATCTGAAATATTTGCAGGACTATGACTTTTCCTGTGAGAGTGCTCTTCTTATTGACTTTAAACGATGGTTAGCTACTTTCAATGTTATACGCATCTTTTGTAATAATCCTGGTAAGGAGAGGAAAGTATTTCCCAATCTAATCATTGATGATATTTTGCTCCCGCCTTGGGATAGTAGAGTGAATCAACACTACCATGAAGTCACGAAACGTTTTAAGGATTTGTGTGTTCCTATTTTGTCTGTTCGTTGTAGTAGCTACGTTCATAACCAATGCTTCTTTCCTCCTTACCTCAACACTGCAAAAGTCCTGTATGGTTATCATTGCTCGCTGTATGATAGTTACCAGCTGTATCTATTTTATCTCTTTCAAACCATTGATTTATAATGCATGCTTGTTACCGTTATTCAATAAATGTTACTATGAGAAGAGTTGTTTTCATGCAATGGATGGGTTAGATAAAGGGCGATCATGTCTTTCTCAAACGACTGCGGAACATTACATTTTTATAGGCAAAGTTTAAAAGGAGCTGTTCAAGATTATGTGATAAATTTTCATAAAGATGAGACCGACATCGAAGCAGTGGTCGATGATGCTAGCACTCTATTTCTAGAGTTAATGAATACATTCTCTGATAGCATTATCATGGCGCGATTAGTTGCGAAAATTAAGTTTAGTCATTTTGGAAAGGAAGAGGTGGAAAGTCGCTCTTTCCATTTTGCTTCTTATTCAATGGAAGTGGTAGATCACCCCAAGAATTTTTTAAAAGACATATGATAAAAATTGCTGAACGTCTTAACGCATTTAACCATCATGGTAGCAGTCTAGTGATTGAAGCGATTTCAGATATTCACATTCAACTTTCCATAAAGAAAAATTGAAAATGCAGTGGTACTTGATTGTAGCACAACTGGTTTTCGAGCTATGTCTGCTCACTCTCGAAGTATATTCCTTCTGTACATGCGTCTATTATTTAGAAAAGGCTAGCAAATTCATATCTTCAAAAAGACTTGCTATAGACATCAGTAACGGTGAAACTATGTGTTGCGATGTATGTAAGCGAAAGGATGGAAATGAAAAGCGCATCTTCAAGAGATGTAAGCATGCTTTTTGTCAACGCTGTTTCATACGTAATTGCATTCAACTTTGCCAATGTAACCACTGTGATATTGCTCATTTCGAGTGTCACTTATGTCGCAATAGTTAGTACCTATGCAAATGTGGTAAAGATAGGTTTTAGCAAAGACTAACACGGAAAATGGCGAAACGTAAAATGACGAAACGTAAAAGTCAAAAGTTTTCTTCAGCCATTCAAGCTCTCCGACGAATGAAAGCAAATCAGCGATACAATGCTATACGACATGCTAACGATAAATTCATTTGTGAAATTATTTCTCATGTGAGGAAGTTGAGGACGAAGAAATTAGCGCCAAAACAACGAAAGTTACTTAAGCGATATGCTACGAAATTGCGTTTCATCTCCAATCCTAAAGTCGCCCTTCAAAGAAAGAGGAAAACTCTAACACAAAAGGGCGGTTTCCTTTCAGCAATACTTCCAATGATAGCTCCTGCCGTGGGCAACCTATTGGGAAATATCTTTGGCTCTAAGCGTTAATTATGCAAATGTTGAATCTCAAAGTAATAAAATGGATTTCAGACTTCAATGTGATAAAGTTCTGACTGTATCAGGTCCATCTCATGCAGGTAAAACTGTTTTCACGCTGAATTTATTGGATAAAAGAAGGGAGTTGTTTAAGGAAGCTATCAATCGAGTGATTTGGTGTTATGGTATTTATCAACCGTCGCTGTTTCAGGAATTGCAAAGTCGCAACTTTATTCGACATGAAGGAATTATTCCAGTGGATAAACTTCAGTCTAATGATGTTGTTGTATTGGATGATTTATTAAAAGAAAGTAAGAATTCAAAAGATGTTACAGATATGTTCACTCGCGCAGCACATCATAAAAGGTGCTTTATCATCTATATCACACAAAATTTGTTTCCTGATGGAAAAGAAGCTCGTACACGAAACCTGAATACACACTATTATGCTATTTTCAAGAATCCGCGAGATAAAAGTCAATTTGAAATTTTAGCGCGACAAGTTGCACCCAGAGGATCAAAAGCCTTAATTGAAATTTTTCAAGCAGCTACTGAAACACCATACGGTTACTTATTCATTGACTTTACGCAAGAGTGTCCGGAAGAATTTAGATTTCGAAGTGATATTTTGAAAACTCCCATGATTATCTACAAACTATGAGTTCTTATTCTCGCATGATTGTTATTTCTCAAGATGAATATGTACAATTGACTGCCATGCAGCAAGTAAAGCAACCTCTTGCAAATCAAATGTATAGGAAAGAAATAGATTATCAGCAAAATGTTCACATCAAAGATCCACATCGTGCTGTATTATTACAATCGGAAACTGTTGAGCAATTGAAAAACTTGAAGAATAAGATTCGTGACTCTGTATCGACTGCTACACCTTTAGCATCTCGCGCACATGCCATATCTCTTTTCAACAGTATTGAACCCCATCTCAATGTAAATGATAGAGGAGAAATCATTACAGATGAAAATAAAGTGATTGATGCTTCACGTTATGAAGACTTGATTCAGTATGCAACACGTAGAAAGCGCCGTCAGGGCTATGTTCCACCTGGTTGGTCATACTTTCTTAAACTATTGAAAAAGCATAATGTACCAAAATTTGCTTTGAATAATGAGACATTGAAGGAACTTGATTCAACAGTGGCTACTACTCCAATGCTTCAGACGATGAAAATGCCAACAAATTGGTTTAAGACGTCACCTGCTACATCCCCTCCCACACTCACTAAGCAAACAAGAGGAAGAACTCGACGTAGATCTACATCGCCGCTAAAACTAGTAAAAGGAAAACGTAAAACAGATCCTCCTAGGAAATACATGTTCTCAGACTATTAATATGAAGCAGATGTGTTGCTTACCATGTAATGAGCCGCCAGAGGTGAATGTCGTTGTCACTTGCACTTGCTGCGCCAGCTCTCACAATGAAACCCCTAAGCAATGTGAACACGATCGCAAAACCGCTAAAGCTAAATGCTGCAGTTGTTGTAAATGTAGAAAGGCAAGAAAGCAAAAAGATGAGAAGGAGGAAAAAGAGTCAGTCGTCATCGACTGAACGTTTGAAATCAATCTATTATGATGTAAAACATCCGGCAGGATTTGCATCTATCAAGAAATTATCAAAAGCGAGTGGTCTTCCACAATCACAAGTGAAACGATGGTTAAAGGGTCAGGCTACCTATACACTCCACAAACAAGCGAAAAAGAAGTACCGCACCCGCCATTATATTGTTCATGACATCGATGAACAGTGGCAAGCAGATTTGTGTGATGTTGCCTCCATTTCAAAACATAACTCGGGCAATAATTTTATTTTAACCGTCATTGATATTTTCTCGCGTTATGCGTGGGCTCAACCTTTAAAAACTAAAGAAGGGAAAGGAGTAGCAAAAGCATTCCAAACAATTTTTCGAGAAGGCCGCATTCCAAAAAGAATTCAGAGTGATCAAGGAAAAGAGTTTGAAAATCAGCATGTGAGAAGATTATTTGAGAGGCATGACATTGAGTTGTTTAGTGTAAAGAGTGCTTATAAAGCTGCACTCGTTGAACGTTTTAATCCCACATTAAAAAATCGCTTGTGGCGACATTTTACTGCCAACTTGACACAAAATTGGACAAAGGTTCTACAAGATACACTCCATGCCTACAATCACTCTATCCATCGTTCTATTGGACTCAGACCAGTAGATGTAAATGCTGACAATGTAGATAAAGTGCGCGAATCATTCCAACGTAAACGCACTCATGTGAAAAGTGATGTGAAAATTGGTGATAAAGTTCGTATCTCAAAAGTGAAAAGTCTTTTTGCTAAAGGGTACCTTCCGAATTGGATAGAGGAGGTATTTACAGTATCAAGGATTAATCAAAAAGACTCTCCGACCACCTACAAGTTGAAAGATTACGATAATGAAGAAATTGAGGGTAGCTTTTACCGCGATGAGATTGAGGTAGTCACTGAAAGTGAAACATATTTGGTAGAGAAAATCATTCGATGTAAAAAACGGCAAGGTGAAGAATGGTGTCTTGTTAAATGGACTGGTTATCCTTCAAGTATGAACTCTTGGATGCGTCGTGCCGACATCTTTCATCTAAGTGATCGACAGTGATTCATGCAAAGTTGTAACTAACAATGTTTAGGATTTGAGCTATGAATCCAACTGCTTCATTTTATTCACGACCCTCCTATGTAAGTGGTGGAGGACAAATTTACATCGGCGCTCGCCGCCAACGTGGAGGTAGCATACTTGGTGCACTGAAATCTGTTGTAGCACCTCTCATATCCAATGTCGGTAGATCTTTAAAACGAAATGTTTTAAGTAATGCCGTTGGATTTGCTGGTGATGTTGCTAGTGATCTTTCCAGAGGTAGAAGTTTTAAGAGCAGTTTGTTGAATCGTGGGAAGGAACGCGGTTTAAAAACATTGAAGCAGACCTTTGCTGGTGTTACTCAAGGAAAGAAATCACCTAAACGAATGAATAAAGGAAGGAGGAAACATCGCGGAGCTGGTAAGGTGCGATCTTCAGTCAAAAGGCATTCACGCAAACGTCGCAGAGGCTCTAATCATTCATCAGGCGCTAAACGACGACGCTGCCATAACTTCTAATCATGGAGTGTAAAACTTCCGGTTTTTGTTTGTTTGATCAACAAGCCATACAGACAGATATTCTTAGTTAAAGTATTGTAGATTATCATCCTCGAACAGCTGAGAATGCTGGCCCCATTGAATTTGTTATTCCTGGTGGTAGTGATGACTACATAGATTTGAGTTATGCGATGCTTGATTTGAGGTTTAGAATTCAGCAAGCAGATGGAACTGCTATTGACGATGCACATAAAGTTGGACTGAACAATTTACCATTGACTACATTACTTCGTGATGTTTCTCTAACGATTGGAGAGCAGCAGGTGGAAGGTGGTCAAAGCGATTATCCCTATAAATCATATTTCAATCATGTATCACAGTTTCATCCAGCAGCACAAAAAAGTCATATGGAAGCCATGGGATGGTAGAGAGATGAAGCAGGAAAATTTGATGTTGAAACAAACAGTGGCTTTGTAAAGCGATCTGCTATGATTAAAGATAGTAAAGTATGTCAGCTATATGGTCCGCTGAATTTAGACTTCTTTAGACAGTCAAAGTTTTTACTCTGTAATACCAGCATGCGACTCAAGCTGACATTGAATAAGCCTGAATTTGCGCTGAATGCATTTGCTAAAGTTGACAATTTTAGAATTCATGTGGAAGATATTGCACTTTACATTCGTCGAGTAGTACCGAATCCAAGTGTCATTAGAGGACATGCTGAAGATCTTAACCGCCAAAATGCCATTTACCCCGTTCAGCATACAAAGCTTCTCACCTTTACAATTCCTAAAGATCAAAAGAGTTTCATGAAAGATGGCCTCTTTCCATCGGAAGCACCGAAGCTCCTCATGGTGGCAATGGTTGAAAATGATGCATTTAATGGTAATATAAAGAAGAATCCTTTCAATTTTAAACACAATCAGTTAAGTGAAATTGCTTTACGTGTAAATGGTGTGAGTCATCCTGGTCCACCCTACAAACCAGATTTTGCTGCGGATCAATTTATGCGCAGTTATGTTGATTTTATGGATGTCTTTGGCTTTTACAATACGGATGACACCAACGGACTTACTATGAAAGAGTTTAAGAGTGGATATACTATTTATGCATTTGATTTGACTGCTGACAGCGATATTAGTGCACCCTATCGTCAAGCGAACGTGCCTCATAATATTCGTTTGGATTTGACGTTCAAAAGAACACTACCTGAGACGATCAATGTATTAATTTATGCAGTCTTCGATTCAAATATTGAAATTACAAAGTATCGTGACGTGATTCTTCAGTATAATCGTTAATGAGTTGGTTGACTGCTGACGATATTAAGACTAAAGTGCAGCGTAATGCAGACGAAGCGACGTTGAAAGCTTTCGATAATGTCTATTCACTCGATACCTTACCACCTGCAGTAAATCACTATCCCATCTTTATTGTGCTAAACACTCATTCGCAGAATTTAGGCGGTGAGCATTGGAAAGCGATCTTTATTGGAGAAGACCGACGTGGTGAACTATTTGACTCTCTTGCTCAACCTCCAAATATACCAACACAGCAGTGGTTGAGAAAACATACGCGTCAATATCAGCGAAATGAACGCATACTACAACATCCACTTTCATCAACGTGTGGTGCTTTTGTACTGTACTTCATCTTAAAACGTTTACATGTATCTCGATTTGCATCTATTATTCAAAACTTTTCATGTAATCCATCCTCTAATGAAAAAATGATTTGTAAGTTCTATCATGATTTGAAATAAAAACATCATGTTGGAAAAATTGTTTTTTATTCTGCAGGAAAAAGTTCGGGTTCATAACACAAATTGTAACTGCTGGTACGAATCTTCAAAAATGATAGACTGTCACTCAATTGAGTAGAGATCACCATATTGTCCACAGTCAGATTCGACATCACACACCTCTCCCTCTTCCATATCCGACGTAGTAGTCTTTGTAGCTCTAAGCGCATTGACTGCGCCGATGAATGAGAAAGGGCGCCGAGAATCTGTACAGTCCCATTTGGGAAGAGTTGAAGATTCCGTGAATTGTTCATCTTCACCACTAACATTTGAGGTCGGCCCGGGTAATACTTGCTGTTTGGAAGGTGTTGGTGTAATGTTGTGAGATCGATTTTGGTGTAGAGTCTGAAGCGACGGAGAATGTTGACGATGGTGTAGCGATGGCGCTTCATGATGAAAGAATGAGTAAATTGAGCGATGTACCTTCCTTTTATACTTTTCCCAACTACCTTGATGAAATGTGAAGTTAGTATGAAGTTGGGAATGATAGAGTTGAATTCGCCGATTGTTGACGCGCAACCAGATGCGATTTCCAATACGTGAATGTCTTTTCATATAGAAGTATTTCAAATCCTTCATGATATGATGTAGAGATTGAAAATGACGATAAGATAAAGCAAACTCTCTTCTCACATTTCCAGTTGAATCTTTGAAATAGACGTTTCGATCATGATCCGTTTCAATACGTTGTAGGGAATCTAATTTCCAACTCATGGTGCGTGGTAGTCATGTCTGATTAAGATTTGCATAGTAGGGCGATGAACTCACGACGAATAAATGTCATGATGGAGCGATGTATGTATCTTCTATACTTCTACCAATTGTATTTGCGAAATGAGAAACAGTTTGCGGAATGAGAATGGCAGATTTGAATTTCATTTCTGTAATGTTGAAGCCAAACTTGATCACCCAAGGAGATGAATCTTAATGTTTCAAAATATTCCAAATCCCTCATGATATCATTGAGGTTGACAAATTGTCGCCATGTTAATGTAATACCTCTTGATGTATGACCATGAGAATTTTTGAAGTGTACGTTTCCATCACGATCAACTCTGATATATTGTAGAGAGTCCAAAATCCAAGTCTTCATGATGTTATGCAAAGCCGCTGATCAGCAATATAAAAATGTCGTTTTATCATATTCTGCTTAGCAATGCGGCTACAAAGAGATTTGCCAGTAATCGAGCCGCACTCTTTTCTACTCCCATTGATCATGCACAACAGCTAAATGGAAATTGGGAAGTGGGTGTCACTCAACTTGTTTATAGCAACTGTGTCTATACTTTTGATCATGAGGTGATGACTATTAATATGAGACGTACAGCTGCTTACCAATGTGAAAAGGGGTGCCGAGTATACATTCCACAGTGGCCAAAGAAAGATCTCTTATCATGTAAAAAGTTTATATATGATTTCTTGAATAAAGCGTGTAAACATATTGTCCAATTTACTCCTCACAATGATGATCATAATTATGTACATCATGTAGTTGAGAAAGATTGGATTGTTGGTTTAAGTCCAAGTTTAAGAAATGATTTAGGTTACCTCGCTAGCGCCTTAACAAGCTATGATAATTTTAACGTTAATTACCACATAAGTGGTTATAAACAGTTAATATATCGAGAGGAAGCTTATTATGTAGATCTTATTCCAAGAAATGAGAAGACGTTGGTGAAGAAGATTGTGATTAAGCCAAGAAAGACAAACATGACTCCTGAAACATTATTGAAGAAATTTAATTATCTCCTTCGAGTTGATGGTAAACAAGTGGCAACATTGACTTATATCAAATCATCTAATCATATTGCAATAAGTAAATTAAATGATGATGATCTAGTATTAGTTTGTTCAAAAGATTTTCATCAGTTCTTGCGACATCGTTCTGCAGCTGTTCATGGAAAATCTGATATGCAACATTTACCATGTGAAAGGTCAAATCAATTTGATACAGAGTGGACCGTATCTTTATACAGAAAGTGTGTAGAGCCTTTAGGTGGTATCTTACATGAAACAAGAGTGTTGATGCCTCGCATTATTACTTCGGTTAAATTGGTTGTAGATTATTTAAATGAAGTGATTAATGAGCAACATATTTCATTTTCTGAAAAAGAAGGTGTTTTGTCTCTCACTATAAGTGGAAAAGGTATTGAACTAATTATGGATAAAACTCTAATGGACATTTTGGGTTTTGACCAAAATATCTTTAAAAGTGGTACTGTAACCAAAGCTAGCGCAGACATGTCGCTATCGCGTCGTATTAACTATTTTCAGATATATTCCAATATTGGTGAAGATGTACGTGTGGGAGATGTTGAAGCTCCATTGCTAGCAATGATACCATACCAGCCAAAAAGCTGCAGTATTTTATCTGAGCATACTTTCAAGAAAGTGGATTATACAAAGCTGAAATCAAACTACATCCCACAAATTGATATTGCAATTTATGACGATGCTGGTGCGTTGATTCCTTTTCATAAAGATGCTGTGACAAGTATCACACTCCATTTCCGAATGAAGAGTTAATGCAAAAGTATGCTAATATATTTTTCCAATGTGAATAATATGGAAAGTGAAAATAAGGACTCGTTTCTAATCTACTTGCCCAGTAATGCTTCTATGAATAAATTTCCCAAAAATAAACCATCAGACTATCGAGTAGAATTAAATCGCCCACTACATTTAGAAGGTGAATGGGAGGTTGGCGTTTCTAGTATTTGCTATGATAATAAAAGAATAAAAATCAGAAAGCTTATGAGTTTACTATCTATCATTGGAGTGGGAGACAGTTCCTCCGCTTTCATTCTTTTACTAAAGGTCTTACACTGAGGTTGGATAATGAATTCTATCCGCATCTCGATTTTGGCCATGGACTACATCTAACGTCAATTGCTACTGCAAATGTTAAGAAAGTTTATTCAAATCGAATCAACAAATTTCATTATAGACTTAAAATATTTGATGAAGATGTTGTAGAATGTGAAGAACGCATCATTTTGAAAAAGCGTGGTGTTCAACCTTTATCACTTATTGAGTTAGTAAAACGATGGAATGAGACTGTGGGTAAGAAGTATGGAGAGAAAATTATGGCGGACAAAAATAAGTTGGTTATTCAGAAATATAATGACAAACTTACAGTTTATTTCTCTCCAACCTTGCGTCATTTTGTAAGACATTATACACCTATTATTGGAAGCGGTGTGGTGTATGCTTCTCATGAATATCACACTAAAGCTGATTCAGTTAATGATGAATGGTGGGTGGACATCTATGGTGATCGCATCAAGAAAATTTACCAGTCTTATGAAGAATCTAAAGTTGCTATCAATATAATGCCGCGTCTATATCATACAGTTGAAAGCTTCATTCATGTAGTAAATCCTTATATACAGCAGAAGTTGAAGCATGTGATGAAAAGTAAATATGATGTAAAGACACACCACATTTCGTTTTCAATTGAAAATCAACGCGTTGTTCTGAAACTGGGTGATGACATTCAATGTCAATTGAGTAAAAATTTGAAGAAACTCTTTGGTTTTTCAATGCTACAAACAGTGTTTACTGCTGCGCATACGATTGGTATAGAAACACCAATCACACTTGATAAACATGAACAGCACCTTTACATTCAAAGTGATTTGATTCTACCTATTTCTGTTGGTGAGAAAAAAGAATACATTTTACGTGATTTCATTCATGATAAAGACGCTTCATATGGAATAGTCGAGAAGATGTTTGAATCTATTTTCTATCATCCCGTCATCAAACAAATGATACCCTCTATTGCTATCAAAATTACCAATGGTTTACAAGAGTGCATCCACGTCAAAGATACTAAATCCCTCATAACGTTAGTGTTTCGGAAAACAAAGTGAAGTCTTTATACAACATTTATTGAAATATGTACATGAATGTGAAGCATAATATATACATGAGCGCACTTCAATAAACATTGCTATATACAAAAAGTCTTTTTACTTCGTGAAGGGTGGAAATATACAGGGATAGGAAAAATGTCTTTCAGTGGAAAAGTCATCACATGGGGAATGTACAGATGTGGACACATATTCACAAGGAAAAAACAATCTCATGCGATACATAAAACAACAATGTTTATCTACAGAAATCAACATCAAAATACTAAGTTAAGGATGATTATACTAAGACGTCTCCTGAATGTGGTAGTGTGGGTTTAATTCTTTTGGGTGGTGGTATGCCTGTATCAGGATGTCCATGTGGAAGAGATATGTTATGTCCTATCCAACACCTCTTATCCTCCCATGCTGAAAGCGCCCGTTTCTTAAAAGTATAAGTTTTGATCTCATGCGACTTAGATTTTAAGATTGTCATATTGACAAACGTTATATTTTTATTTCTATAGGCTCCCTTGAAATTCTTATGTTTCATGTTTTGCACAATGGATTTTGATATGCCTTTAGCGCGCTTAATGCTATCATCACTATCCTTTAATTTCATAGAATACATTTTATGGCGGAGGAGAATCATTTCAGCTATCTCCTTCCCTGCTGTTTCATCCTTAAAACAACCAAGTTTGGCCTTATTTTTGATGGAGTATAGTGGATGATCAGCAGGATAATTTGATGTATCAAAATATCTTTCTAAAGATTTTCCTACTTCATTAAAATTTAAATCTTCTTGAGTGGCAATACCTAAAAAGAAACTATCTGTGTCACCACCCAACAAACGAACCTCTTTTACGAGAGGACACGGTTTTAGTATTTTATAGAAGAGTTGATACATTTCAAGCTTGGAGTAATCTAGAACAGCTTGACCAATATAGATGGGTTTGCACAACTCAACTTCAGATTTTATCATTTTAATACCTACAAGATCCTCATCGATTATGTCTCTATCGATGAATAGAGGTGATGAGGTCAATTTGTGATACTTTTGATCATCATTAACTAGTTTGTAGTTTACGCGCTTTCTAACATCCTCCATCGTCTTACCAAATAGACTGTTGTTCTTATATTTATAAAAATCTTTTTCAAAATTATTTTGGGCTAGTGCACGTTTCTGACTGTTACTATCTATGTAGGGTTTGAGGAAGGCTTTCTGTCTAAATTTAATAATGCGGTGAACTCTTTTTAAAATCATGCCCATTTCTAAATAAAATTTTAAGATGCTAAAGTGGACTAGATAGTTTTCTTTATCATATTGAGTGAGCAAAAGTTTGCGGCAAGGCTTATACTTGGGTTGTCCACATGATTCTAAATCTTTATGAAATTGTTTCATAAAGTCGGAAAACATATCTTTACTCACTTCACCTGATTCGGGTGCGAGTGGAAAATCTACGGTTTTATGTTTAATATTATTTGGATAGATTAGATCTATCTCAAAATAATATCCTCAATCACCTTCATCTGGAATTGCTAGTATGTTAGAAGGGTTGGAGAAATGTTGAATTTCACTATCATCTAACCAGCTAAACTCAGAGTGAGGTAGCGGTTTGGATAATGAACTACCATACAAATTATTTTGGTCATAATACTTAAGATGGGTATGATCATTACCTACTGTTTCAGATTTTAACCTATGTTTATTTACAAATGTGAGACCACCGCGAATTCCTCGCTCAAATAAATTATACATCTCTGGATCTTGTAAGAGATGAATGGTCTCACCAGTCATTTTAAAAGCAGACTTAAATGACATGGCTGGTAGACTGACAAAGTGGACGGGATCTAACTTATCTTCTTCTAATGCCACTCGTCGAAACTCTTGGAAAACGTCAGCCAGCAAAAACACATCTAACTTAAGATAGGCAATCATATATTCACCAAATGTATGGCAGTCAAATTTTATCCATGCCTCTTGAGCATGTTCATAGTCCTCTACTGGACAATCTTGATCCGTCAAATCATTTTTAAATTTATCTATGGGTGGAAGAGAAGTCTCACCGAGTTTACTAATCGCATCAAGATATGCATATGGAAAGACTCCTTTCCGTGTGATGACTTCATTAGTTAAATTTGGATATTGTTTCTTAAGATTTTGTGTTAGTGGAAGAGACTTTAGATTTTGTACGAGAGAGGCCAGTGATGCAGCCATAAATTGGTAGGAATCTAAAAATTTTATATTAAAATAGACCGTCTTATTTTCTTTGGTTTTATCGACGGGTACTTTTGCTGTCATGGCCATAAACTTTTCTCTCGTTTGAGCTATTACATCAAACTTCCACTCTTTCATTTGGCCTAAACCTCCTTTTATTATCATATGGCTATCATAGCCCTTAAAATTATGGAAAATGACGGGTAATGTACGCCGCTTCATCCTCAGCGAAAAATTACATTTTGAACAGAGTGCGTTTCTAAATTTACCAGTAATGTGATCATGGTCGCACACTTTCTTAATCTTATCATCGTCAAATGTTTTCCTACATTTGGAGCAAACCTTGCAACTATCAAACTTAGCTTGATCATCTGCTGTCATACGCAATGATCTGCGATAGAGTTCACCAATATGTTTTTGTTGAAATTTTACAGCCTGTTCGAGGAATTGTAGGAAATGGTAAATACAATCCTCACCTTGCCAGACGCGCATTTTATTTTGCCTACCCCTAAAGTGATCATGCCATACTTCATAGCAGGAAATAGCTGCTGGTCGATGGATGTTATCATCGATATAACATTCGATGTCAGCATAGATGACACGAAGAGGACTTAGTTCATCGCCATTCTCTCTATATGAAAACTCCTTATCTTTGGGCATGCGTTCCATTTGCAGTTTACCTCGCTTACACCACTCATAATGAGTTTCAAATTTAGTTTTCCTCCTAAAGTGGCGAATACATCTGTCGCAGTAATATAACTCTCTACTAGAGTTTTCTAAGTGGTGGTATAAGCGAGAGATTTTGGGAATACCGCAGTAGTGCCATTCCTCACTATCATCCTGTTTTACTAATAACAGGTTTACTGTACGTTCATAACAACTCGAATGCGAGTTGTAGCGCACACCCTTCAATCCTTTTTCCCAAACATGGAGAACTATTTTAATGTTGTTCAATTTTTCAAATTTTTCTATATCTTTAATTTTCATATCGTCACTATTACAGTCATCGAAGTTTAATTCATTCTCCCACTGCCTATAGCTATATGTACGATTTCGATTCGCATTGATGTCATTATAGTGGAGAATGGAGAGGACAGCATATTTAAAACATTGCGATTCGCAATCGACATTGATGACTGCTGTTTTGTTTTTTAAATTTTTTGGAAGTTTAAAGGAGCCTCGACCACTATGATTTCCTAATAAACTGATTTTAAATAAGGCGGACTCAATGCCGTCAAAAATGAGACCGCTATCGCGCTCGTTAAATTTATCAATATTTAATTTTAATCCTTGGATGTGAAAATTTATCCAAGACTCATAGTCTACAACCTCGGTTGCAGGAGAGGAGGGTATGTGAAACTCCAACCTCTCTATTATTTGTCCAGTATGGTGGTCGATTTTTACATATTTTATTTTAAGATAGATGAGCGCCTTCATCCTAAAATTGTCTAAATTGTTGAAGAGCGCTTCTATCAATGATGAATTTTGATGAAACCATTCCTCAAAGTTAGCAATGGTTTCTGAGGAGTCCATCTGGTAGTTCCTCACTAAATTATTTATGGACACTTCAGTGAGTCGGATAGAGGAGGTACCGTTGGTATAGGTATCGTTCGTGTGTGTATGTTGAAGTCTGTGCGAAGATAGTTCAAAACGTGTCTCGAAAGACTGAGCGCACAAGTCGCAAGAAAAGGAGACGACGTTAACAGAATCATCCCCACCTTCGGAGATTGATGCCGGCTTAGGTCGACAAACACCTCGCTTGATGTGTCGGGTGAGATCCCATTTCCTCGTGAAGATGTGCCCACAGTCAGCACATTCCCACTCGTTGCCATGTCGCGACAGTTCTGAGGTGGAACTCCCATCACCTGAAAGAGAAATCATTCTATCATCTCTGTTCAAGCCTCAGTGTATTGTTACAACCTACCTTGACTCAATAACTCTAAACTTTCCTCGAGAAGGGAGGGCGTTGGTGATGAAGTTGATGCCTGAAATTGAGGAAGATGCTATTAGTCACACGTTTGAGGGAGATGAGAGAGGAAATCTTTAACTTACCATTTTAATGAAATATGATCAGACAGAATAATAGTCAAAGAGAGAGAGAGATCGTGCGTTCGTCACTTGTATGATTCACAGATTAAATGAAATGACATGACTGTCACTTTGCTTATATACTTTCATTCTCTTCATTCATTGGATGTTCATTCTGATTGGCTGCTTGTGTATACTTAAGAATTAGAAAAATGTTAAAGTTATCATTATTCAAAGTCAGCATTTCAAAGACAACATGACAAGTCCTCCAACAACACCAAATACCGCATTGGAGTTCTCCTCTCCATGCACATCAGGAAAGGTGCTCGTTACACCAAATGCACCAAGAAAGGCGAAGGTGGAGAAGACATACAATCTCGACAATATACGAAAGTTATCATTATCGGAGGACGATGAAGAGGAGTTGCCCGACCTAACAGGCATACGGTGGAAATATTTACAATATGATGCCGAAGGGGTGATGGAGATGACCAGCAAGTCGCACTTGCATCAAATATGGGAGTGGCACACCCCTAACTCCCAACCGCGAACCGAGGCGGAGTGGGCGTACATTGACAAAGTGAGGGACGCTGCAGAAGAACGTTTAAAGCAGCTCAACTGTTTTTGTAATCTATGTGAAGTCCGACACTGGGACGATATTGACAGCGAAGACCTTCTAAAATATATGTTATAATAAATGTTTATTTCATATTGTCGTTGCTTTCATGCTGACTTACTTGAATGGGACTTGAGTGAATGATTTAACCATGTGTACTTTTTCATTTGGAAATAGTTATTTTTAACTTGTAAACAATTGAAACTTTATTCTATTTCTGACATATACACTATTGAAACTTTATTTTTAACTTGTAAATTGTTGAAACTATATCTTTCATTTAGAAATAGTATCACATATAGTTTAACTTACAAGACTTTATATGGATGATGATATAGTTCAGTCACATTTAAGATAGCTTACACTTCTGATGTAGGGGATAGCAATCGATTGCGATCCATATGTAAAGAGCTTGTTCAACTGCAGAAGAGAGAAGTGTGATATGATGCGTGTGGCGCGTGAGTGTCCTCCCATTTCATTCCATTCATCAATTTATCTCATTGATAGAGATAGGTAGAACTCATGGTTCTCATAACACATGCAATGGAAAGTTTATAAGGTAACCTTCGACAGATGGCTAAATGTCGCCCTGGCGCGAATGCATGCTACATTGAAACAGAGGCAATCACTTGCAAACATGACGCAGAGAGGTTTAACAAGATTGATCATTGCCGAATGTCCCTTGCGGTATACATAGTTATGGGTTTCACCGCCGCCCTATACAGGAACGCCCGTCGAAAGGAAGTATTACACCGAACTTCATTTGCATTGTTACCTTCCCCTCTGTATCGATGCTTGAAAGCATGTCGTGGGCTTGGGACCACTTTAGCTACATTAGAAGGGGCCCTTAAGAGGACCTATGGTTCGTTCACGGGATTAGGTTAGTGGGTCGACTCAAGACTTTTGTAAAAACTCTGAAAATAGAAAGGAAATTGAATTAGATTAGAATTAGAAAATATATTTTAAAGTAACTTACTCGGCTTCTTCTTTTTCACTTTTCTGACGATGAAGTCCTCCAATTGTCCGTCTATTTTCAAATTTAAATGGAGGCACTTCACCCCCTCTCCCTCGTAGCACATTTGCGTTATATCAGGGTCATCTGTCATAGTGGGCACGTCGCAGATGTCGTTCTCGTAGAGGGGGAGGTGTACCTCATAGCTCCTCTTCACTGCTCTCTTCAACAAACCACTCATTTTCTCACATTCACTCCCCAACTTCTCATTTATCGCCCTCACTTCATCCACATCCTTCGCAATCAATCTCAATCTTTCACATTCAGCCTTCTGCTTCTTCAAAACACGCTTCAACTCATCACACTCAGACACCTTCGCCATCATCTCTTTCTTTTCCTCAGACCAACGCTTCTCCGCCTCCATCATCATCACCATCTCCTCTTTCATCTGCTTTATCGCACTCACTTTCCCTTTCAACAACTCATTCTCCGCCAGCACTCTCTTATTCGTATTCTCTATCGCACTCATTCGATCCTTCATCTGATTGTATTCAAAGCAATCACTCGACCTCTGATCTTTCTGAGGCGATGAGGAGGCTTTTGGCTTTCCTAAGGTAACCTTGTCACCGAAAAGCCTCCTCATCGTCGCGTCCCGCTCTTCAACAACACTCTTCTTCTTCTGCATTACAACACCCCTCACCTCGCTCTCTTCCTCTTCACTACTCATCTCGCTCATAGCGAGATCACGATCGAGGTCTGCATCAGTCACTACAGGCGCTACAGGTACTTTCTCAATCACCCTCACTACAGGCACTACAGGCGCTTTCTTAGTCACCCTCTCTTCAGTCGCTTTCTCAACCGCAGCCTCAATTGTCTTCACCGCCTCATTCTCTTCATCCTCCAACAACAAACCCTCAAACCACGCCTTAAAATCGCTATCCGTAATCTTCCCCGACTCACACTCTTTATGCTTTTTATAAAAATCCTCCGCCGCCTCATCCTTCCCACACTCAACACGCTCAACTACGCACACTCTCTTCAACACACGCTTCTCATGTCCATCAAACGCCGCAACATGCTTTTTCAATTCAGTTCCGCGAGCAATTCTACCACAGGAGCATTTCCCCACGAGGAATCGTACATTTTTCGAGGTAGTCATAACGTGAAACTGCAAGAAAAACAAAGTCGCTTGTTAGCAAACGAAATGATATTGTCTTACATGTAGTCGTCGAGGATAGACAAGTTAAGCTGATGAATCCGTTACAGGCATTACTCAGAGGGGATCTTATCCCAACTCCAAGGCCTCGGCCCACAAATCCAACCTCCGACGGACAGAGCGTGCGTCATATCACTGTGTTGGTATTCGGATCCCGATTTTGACATGAAAATCGGTGGAGTTATTTACATCAGGAAACAAGTCTCGAGCCGAAGCTCGCCTCGTACAACATTATAAATGCCTTAGTTGAATTCAGCAGGGTCGAAAACCCCAGAAAACCTCCAAAACTAGTGAATTTAAATTTTTCAACTTTTTAGCACTACTTATGAAATTTTATAAGTAGTCTATCACTTAGGGTAGGTCAATAGCGACCGAACCTTTTTTGAATCAAGTCAAACGGACTTGTAGAAGCAAAGTTACAAGCCTTTAAAGTTTTGGAGTCTTTTATGGCCTGGAGACGAAGGCCATCTCCTGGCTAACCTCTAAGTCTGACGCCTTAGCTGATATCAGCAATGAAATTTTCTAAGTCGGTTTCTTACAGAAACCCGGAATTTGGAATGTCCGAAGCTATTCGGAGCATCGGAGCTCAGAGAGACGACCTACCTCTGACAATCGCTCTCGTCTTAAGGGGGGTTTACACGATCAGATAAATCCGCCGATTTATCCGCGGATAAATCGGCAGATTTATCCTCCGATTCTAAGCGCGTTCACACGGACCGAGAAATAAGCAGATTTCTCAGCAGACTTCGATAATTTAAAGCTATTTTTAGATACAATTATTGATTTGTATATAGATAGTGAGAATGCAGAGCGCAGACGAATAGAATAGTCGTGAACACGCGAATGTCATTTCCTTCGTTTGTCAGAAAGGTATAGTTACTTCCTTCGATGGCTCCAGTATATTCTAAGAAGCTCTATGCTTCAGTTGTTGCCATATTGGCCTCAAAGAAGAAAAATAAAAGAAAGAAGATATGGTCAAGAAAATGGTTGTTGGAAAGATCAAAAATTTCACAAACAACATTTATTCGAGAATTAAAGAACGAGGCTACAGACAAAGATTTCATTAATTATCTCAGGATGGACGAAAATTCCTTCGAAATACTACTGAAAAAGGTTTCTTCGAAAATTGCTAGAAATGACACTCTCATGCGGCCATGTATTTCACCTGAACAACGATTATGTGCAACTCTTCGTTTCCTGGCGACTGGGAGATCATATACTGACATGCAGTACTGCACCCGGATTTCTAAAAGTTCTTTATCCAATCTGATTCCGGAGACATGCCAAGCTATTTATGATGTTTTAAGAGAAGAATATCTGAAGGTAAGTCACAGTTCAAATATATCTAAAATTATTCGAAAAGTTAATGTTATTCAATGTTGATTTAAATACCTTAGCTTAGTATGTTTACGTGCGCTTACAAACCAAAATGAATGTGCAGATTGATATTATTCTCGTGTTTTCAAGCGAAAGATCAGAGATTTCACTTGTTTATGCAAAACTCAGATTATTTAGGTATATCTTGTAAGTCTTGGTCGCTTTTGTGAGGTATCAGAGTTTGTGTATTATAATGAACAAACCGTCTGGCTGATGAAATCGGACATTGTAAGCTACACATGTACACAGTTGTTTGTTAAATAATTGTGTACGTGTGTATACACTGATATGTGATCTTAACTATGTTATCTTTATACAGTTATATATCCACTGTAATTTTTTAGACGCAAAACGTCAATGATAAGGCCTTTAAATTGCACAGACTATTAAGCTACGTTTTTCCATGTTTGGTTTTTATTTCAAAGATTCATTATTTACGATATCAAAAGCTAATGCATCCAAATTTCAAATATTCAAAGTGACATGGTTAATATATATTCATTTATTAATTTCATGCTGTGATTAATCATACATGGTGTGCACAGTAAGCTACAGAATTCATCAAACAGTTTGTTCACTATAGTGAACAGTAGACGGTTTAAGGTTAAATGCTCTATCAACAAACAAAATTTAAGCCACAGGCAACATTTTGTCCACGATATATACTAAATTCAATCTTATTCAATTTCAGACACCGAAGACAAGGAAGGAATGGATAAGAATTTCTGATGAATTCTCAGATAAATGGAATTTTCCACATTGTATCGGGGCGCTTGATGGCAAACACGTTTTAATTGTACCTCCCACCGATTCCGGTTCATATTATTTCAATTACAAAGGTGATCATAGCATAGTACTAATGGCTGCTGTAAGTGCTCAGTATGAATTTCTTTACGTGGACATTGGTACAAATGGTAGAGTATCAGATGGCGGGGTCTTTTCTAAGACTTCTTTCAACAGGGCTCTGCTGACAAATGAACTAGATATTCCTCCACGACATCCACTAATTCCTAAGACCGAACCGCTTCCGTATGTGTTCGTTGCGGACGACGCGTTCCCGCTGACTGAAAATATAATGAAGCCGTATAAATTCCGAGATCTCTTGAAGACTAAGCGGATTTTCAAATATCGACTATCCCGTTCGAGACGTGTTGTTGAAAACGCTTTTGGAATTTGGTCGTCTCGCTTTCAAGTTTTCAAATCACCCATTTGCTTGACTCCTGAGAAAGTTGAAATCCTTGTCCTAGCTACATGTGCTTTGCACAACTTTTTACGTCGAAATTCTCATAATTACATTTCCTCGTCTGCCCTTGACCTCGAAAATGTCGAAACGTCTGAAGTTTCACGCGGTACTTGGCATTCGGCACAAAGAGATGGACTTGCTAAGTGGAAGCCATCTAAAAGCCATAATCCATGTAACGATGCCAAACACGTGCGAGAGAAATATTGTGCATACTTCAATGGACCAGGTCAAGTTTCTTGGCAGGAAAAAGCCATTCAAAAGAACATTTCAAGTGTAGATGCCTAAACTGTGTTTCCTGTTTCACTGCTTCTCTTAATTGTTTTATTCATTTGCATATATACCGTGATCATGAAGCCGTTGTGTAAAATGACTTAATCCACCAAGAATACACGTATGTGTGTTCTTATAAAACATGTATTTTTCTTTTTAAAAGCTTTCTTTTGACTTAGCATTGAATCATAAATCAAAATATATGACTTAATATAAAGACTTAGGCCTATAGGCATGCCTTATGTTAATGTTACAATTCTTGTTGCGTTATAATAGAAAAATCGACCTTGGACTATAGTTATCCAACTTAGTCTTAAAAATTATATGAGATTTGGTAATTACTTGATTTCTCTTTAAGTGCATAAGTTAAGTACATGTATACTTAAATTTTACATTTGATAACGCGATTCAATTATTTGAAGAAAATCTCTTTTGTCAAAACACAAAGAATTTCAATATCATATCAAATGCTATATTCTAAAATTTAAGCGACTGGTCAACAGTTTACTACTTTTGACCAGTTGCTTCAGAAAAATCTTTGATTATCATGTCAACATATGAATCTTTTTTGCCGATACAACTTGATAACTCTAACGAACCAAGTCTCGCTTGGAAAAGCACGTCACTGATAAGTTTTTCTGCAATTAAACGCTGCTTAGCATCCTGAACTTGTCTGAGCTGATGAGCCACATTATTCGCAAAAGCAGTTGCGCTATCGTCAGGTGCTCGCAGGTGCTCTTCTGCCAGTCGGAGAAGATTGTCAGGATTCGGTCTCCTTGCTTTGCGTTTGCGAATACAATTGGGTGTCGAAGTTGTAGTATTACTAGAACTTTCTTCCAGCATTTCTACTTGTTGATGTTCTTCATCTGCCGTACATTGAGTGTCAGTAACATTCATACTGTCCTCATTATTGTCATTCGGTTCATCAATTGAATTCTGTAAAAATGAAACCAGTATAAAACATTAGATGCACCTACCGATGTTATGAAAATTTGATGAATTAAAAATTTAAGACCCGGGTCTTATTATCGAATAAATACGGTAATTGTTTTAAAGCTTTAAAAGTAGATCAAAACTTACCTGACGAGTTTCACAAGCTGAATTAGGTGTTTCTAATAAATTAGAGCTACTTCCTCTTGCCTCCTCCATCTCACCGATGAATAAAAGGTTTTGGTAGTACCATAGAGAAGGTTCATATACTTCTTCGGCTCCAATACCTGACTTGGTGGATGCCTTCACCTTGCCATGTTCGCGCCTGAAGGTAGATCTTAGGTTGTCAATTTTCTTTTTTAGGACTTCCACCGTTTTAACACTGCTCATCACTTTAAGCCCAGATGTTGGGTCTTCAAATTCTTGGACGGCCTTTAATAGAGATTCCAAAGCATCTGTCCTCTTTATTCGGTTGTGATAATCTTTGGATTTAATCTTCCATAGGCATGGCCTTTTCTTATATTCTTCGATCAGAAATTCAATGGCATCCTGCCCCCAATTCACGATCTTGTCAGCCATTCTTCCTCTTCGCAATCAATGCAATTGTATTCGATGTCGTAGAAGCACGGTCGGTTGTCATGGCATTTGTCGCAAGTTTCGGAAATCCATGGTGCAAGCCTCTGAACAACTAAAGGTGACGTCTGCATCACCAGTGGGCCAATCACGAGAGAGAACGAAAGCAAATCGGAAGCAAATCTGATGAAAATATTCAACATGTTGGATCGTAGCAGACTTCTCAGCCGATTTGCCATCCGAGGAGCCAGCAGATTTATCTGCCGTGTGAACGCCCTTCCTGTTTCTGCGCCGATTTATCCGCGGATAAATCGGCGGATTTATCTGATCGTGTAAACCCCCCTTTAATGACAAGTCTCTCTCGGTTCCCAGCTTATATAGTGTGTGGCGATCAGCTGATGACGTAATACCCATCATCCAAACACTGAAAACCCGTCTATCATCGATTCTGGAGGTCCGATTGAGCTGGAAATATACCATATCCATGTAGAATTTGACGCTGAATCCAAATCTGGCCTCCGTTTTCCCATCCGTTGCTTCGTTTTGGCTCCACAGAAGGAATCATCGCAAAAATTCTAACTGTCGTTTTTTCGAAAAATGTTGAGAAAATTTTTCTCTCCGATTGACTTGAAAATCTCCGATTGACTTGAAACTCACCATACAGATAGAGAATTTCACGCTGATTCCAAATCTGAAATCCGTTTTCCAATCCGATGCTTCGTTTTGGCGCTACAGCCCAAAACGTCCCAAATTCTAACTCTGTCGTTTTTCACCAATGTCCCAAAATCTTAAATGGCGTCTCACATCTAAACGAAGACAGATAGGAACAAGCCGTTTCTTTCAGTGAATTTGTCTCACTCTTAGCTTTCAAACGAGCTATGGCACGACAAAATCCGTCCACTGGAAGCCAAGATCGAAGCCAGCTCTCCCGAGGGGGGGTAGGGGTAGGGGTAGGGTGGGAAAAACTTGTCGACCTAACTTTTGACGAGAAAGACGATGGTAGCACTGGCGCATCGAAATTCGACACTTTGGAAAAAATTTTTCATTTTTACCGTACACAGTCACTCTGACACTTAGGATTTTTTCAACCTTTCCTAAAATCTTGTAACCGCTCTAACTTTTGAACGGCTGATCGGATTGACTCGCGCCAAAAAATGTCATAGGTTAGTTTTTCATCCTCTTTCGAATGCAACCCGAACGAACAAAATCCGTCCACTAGAAGCCGAGATAGCAGCTAGCTCTCCCGGGGGGGGTAGGGTAGGGTGGGAAAAACTTGTCGACCTAACTTTTGACGAGAAAGACGATGGTAGCACTGGCGCATCGAAATTCGACACTTTGGAAAAAAATTTTCATTTTTACCGTAAACAGTCACTCTGACACTTAGGATTTTTTCAACCTTTCCTAAAATCTTGTAACCGCTCTAACTTTTGAACGGCTGATCGGATTGACTCGCGCCAAAAAATGTCATGGGTTAGTTTTTCATCCTCTTTCGAATGCAACCCGAACGAACAAAATCCGTCTACTAGAAGCCGAGATAGCAGCTAGCTCTCCCGGGGGGGTAGGGGTAGGGGTAGGGGTAGGGTGGGAAAAACTTGTCGACCTAACTTTTGACGAGAAAGACGATGGTAGCACTGGCGCATCGAAATTCGACACTTTGGAAAAAATTTTTCATTTTTACCGTACACAGTCACTCTGACACTTAGGATTTTTTCAACCTTTCCTAAAATCTTGTAACCGCTCTAACTTTTGAACGGCTGATCGGATTGACTCGCGCCAAAAAATGTCATAGGTTAGTTTTTCATCCTCTTTCGAATGCAACCCGAACGAACAAAATCCGTCCACTAGAAGCCGAGATAGCAGCTAGCTCTCCCGGGGGGGGGGTAGGGGTAGGGTGGGAAAAACTTGTCGACCTAACTTTTGACGAGAAAGACGATGGTAGCACTGGCGCATCGAAATTCGACACTTTGGAAAAAATTTTTCATTTTTACCGTAAACAGTCACTCTGACACTTAGGATTTTTTCAACCTTTCCTAAAATCTTGTAACCGCTCTAACTTTTGAACGGCTGATCGGATTGACTCGCGCCAAAAAATGTCATGGGTTAGTTTTTCATCCTCTTTCGAATGCAACCCGAACGAACAAAATCCGTCCACTAGAAGCCGAGATAGCAGCTAGCTCTCCCGGGGGGGTAGGGGTAGGGGGGTAGGGGTAGGGTGGGAAAAACTTGTCGACCTAACTTTTGACGAGAAAGACGATGGTAGCACTGGCGCATCGAAATTCGACACTTTGGAAAAAATTTTTCATTTTTACCGTACACAGTCACTCTGACACTTAGGATTTTTTCAACCTTTCCTAAAATCTTGTAACCGCTCTAACTTTTGAACGGCTGATCGGATTGACTCGCGCCAAAAAATGTCATAGGTTAGTTTTTCATCCTCTTTCGAATGCAACCCGAACGAACAAAATCCGTCCACTAGAAGCCGAGATAGCAGCTAGCTCTCCCGGGGGGGGGGGGGTAGGGGTAGGGTGGGAAAAACTTGTCGACCTAACTTTTGACGAGAAAGACGATGGTAGCACTGGCGCATCGAAATTCGACACTTTGGATTTCCTCCCACCCTACGCCCCCCCCCCCGGGGTGGAAAAACTTGTTGAGACCATTTTTGATGAGGAAGACGATGGACACCACGTCCACCAGGCCGGCACACCACGTCCACCAGGCCGGCACACCACGTCCACCAGGCCGGCACCCAAGCCCACCCGGGCGGCACAACACCCCAGGACAGGGAGGAGGAGGAGGAAGAGAGGAGGAGGGGTAGGGGGGGTAGGGTGGGAAACGGCCGCCATCTTGCGCTATCTGGTGTTTGTCACTTGCTTACTACTTCCGTATGCGCCGGAAACTATTTGTTTTATCAAAACTGAAATTTAGAGACATCTTATTGCATATTCAACTTTTCTGATTGCACTCGAAAACAAAAACTTTCTCGGTTTGTTCAAAGTGATGGTCAGGCTAAAAATTAAGATGAAATCTGCTACAAGATTGATGCTCAAAGCCGATTGACGTGGGGCCCAGCGGCGTGTCGTGTGTCGAAAGACTTGGAATGAGCTCAAGATCTTGTAGGCCATACGAATTGCGCATAATTCAGACTGTTGATGCAAGTATTTAGTTACTGAACTGTTGAATTTACCCTAAGATTAATTGATCTTAAGTCAATATCGCAATTCATTTCACGATTCTTACTCGTGTGATCTCCACGCAGTACGTGAGTGTAAACCTGCTTCGTCATTCACCTCAGACTCCTTTTTAGCCACAGGATGAGAATGTGCGATGATTGAGACCAAACTCATCATGATCGAAGTATTCCTCACATATCTGCATTTATTGACCACTTTCTCTGGATCGATTCATTTTAATGCACAAAAAGTTAATGAGCTGGTCTGTAGATCACATGATTGCGGTCACATGGATCTCGTCATCTCATCATTAACAACACTGATGTGACGTATGATTGATGATCTCATCTAAAGCATCATAGCCACTAGATTGTTTGAGGACCAATGGTGACTATTGAGCTGAAAAATAATCGCGCGTTCTCTTGAATCGAATATAATGTTATATTAAAATTTAATCAAGTGGAAGAATCAAGAAAAGGCTTTACAGGTTGTTTTATCATATTAATTGGGATATGAAGAACTACAAATGCATGTAAACTCTTGTGATTCGTTTTCTGAACAGTTTCATTGTGTCGCCTTTAAGTCTTCGTTGTAAATGACGAACGCACTTCTCCCAGAAGATTTTGTTTTAAGCTTATTTTATCCGGAGATACCATTGATGTTTTTTGATATTGTCAAAACTGTAATATCTGTAACTAAAAATTTCATAACTTTCAGTTTTCTACTTATTTCTAATAACTAATTCTAATGTTACTTAAACTGTTCTACGGGAACATAAAAATGTGACCCTTATTTAATAGCCCTGTTTAAAAATCGAGCATTTTTGTAAATTTTTGGCAAAATTAAGCATCTTAATTAATTCAAATGTTTGCAGATCATTTACTAAGTGCATATGAAGTTATAATTAACATACTCATTCATTCGAAAATGCATTAATGTCAGTATTGCATGAATAGTAGCAATGTTCTTTAAACACTTCCCATAATAGATAGTGTACCTGTATATAAGTAATGCTGTCAATTTTATGCTATAAACAGTGGATCCCTAGAAAAAAGATGCAGGTTATCCATACCTCCAGTATTTTTTGCACTTTCACTCATTTGTATGAACAGTTACTGTAGTTCTTCTGTACGATACATAGCCTACCTGTTAAACCATTGTTAGACAGAAAATACTTCCAACGTGTACTGCTGTTTATAATTTACCTTTTGAATCCAGATTTACAATAGTCAGCAAATTTAGGAATTGAATTATTGACCTCTATGACCTTCGAAGTATTGAATAATATAATCTGACAAACATGCAACGTCATGAACCATCTGGAACTTAAATACGAACTGTGTCGCGAAGGTCGAAGCTGAAGGACGTAGGAATGATCTGACAAATGAACGATCTTCGGCAGTGTCTCTTCCCTATCTAATTAATTGTCTAATTTTGGCGTTGAGAAATTGAAATCTCAGGGCAGCGAGGTTAGTCAAAATAACATCGGCCTTCAGTGTTACATTCAGATTTGAAGCCAGATCTCCTGCTGTCAAAAAAATTATGTTCAAGGAAGTACGTACAACGCAACTCAGCATTTACCCGTGGCAATTGATGACAAGAATGTATAAAAAAGCAACTAATTATGGCTGTAGCACTTTAATGTATTGAAAGAATTTAGGTAGTACATATTATAGAATTTGACACCACCTATAATTTGTAAAATAGAACGATGTTCTATGATCTAGCAGAAATTTCTTCGCAATTTTGCATTCATTTTTTTAAAATCATTGATACGGTAAAGCTTAGTTCCTTATTATTTATCGCTTCTGGAAAAATTGTTTGCGATATCAGGAATCACGAGACCACCCCTGTTATCTCCTTTTAATATACATGGCATACTTTGCAGCAATATCAATGGTTAATGACGTCAACATCATGACCTTCGAACATTTTCATAGTTAATGTGAATATTCAAGTCCAAATTCGACCTTTTTTTACTGTTGTCGAGATAGCAGCAATAAACCTCAATCAACCTCGATTTATGATTTCAATAATTAATATCATCAATATATCCGCACTTGTGATTTTCATGATGCATGTGCCATCCATCTTATAGAATGGATCAGGGATGCGGAGTCGGAGTCCTATTGAATGATAGGACTCCGGCCTATAACTAGACACGAAATATAATGCAAACAAATTCGTTACCCTCGTCCATAGCTCACTGTCTTGATGTCAACTTTCTGCGTCAAACAGAAGTACACAGACAGCAGTGCATGCAAGACTTGTAATAGTTGAGGGAATGAACCGTGATGGTGAAAAAGGATTGTCGTTTCACTCGGTGATTTAGTAGTTCCTAGCCTCGATCACACATGCACTCCAAAGGTCACATCGAAGACAAAAGTAAAATATTAGTTTATTTGAGAACATTGCCTCTTACCCTCACGTTAATCGTGTGTGATGGCTCCTCTAAAGCGCATATTAAAATTGAAAATGTACTCAGATTTTTAGGAGAAGGATGGGGAGTTTCCTGCCTGGTAGAGACTGGAGAAAAACCGTGTGAAGCACACATCAACAAGTGATGTACAAAGTTGATAAACTTTCATAGAAAATGATTGATTTGATACAGCAATGATCACTAAAATCAGGCTCAGGTAAGCCTTTAATGATCTATAATGTAGGTTGCCAGAACTAGGCATATATACTTGCCACCCGGAGTCGGAGTCCTATCATTTTTATAGGACTCCGCATCCCTGGAATAGATGCCCGACATTTCTCCTCAACAAGTATATAACATTCCCAAAGTGCAAAGACATCGAGTTTGGTCCTGAATGTAAGCCTACTTATGAAGATATTCCTTTTACAGGTGACAAAGCTCCATCTTTTGTGAAGTCGTCTCTTAAGGGTATTTTAAGTATATTTTCGCTATGACTAAGCCTTATGTTTTTTGGTCTACTCGGCTATTCCCGTCTCGAGTCCCAAGGGTAAGCTATATGTCTCTTATCAACCAAAATACTCTATTCTTTCGCATGTATCTGTAGTAGCAGGCATATTGGCAGAACAGGTCGCAGCCTTGGCATTCGAATCAAGGAACAGGTTCCTAAGTGGCTTCTTGATGACTTCTCATCAGCGTCCACCACGTTTTTCTCTTTGTCCCCTGAGTGCTCACTTACTCGTACTTATGGATGTGACGTCAGAGCCAGAGACAATTTTACTCTATTATTTAGATCAAAAGATCTCTTGATATCAAAAGAATTGCTCCAGATCTATGCATTCATAAGAAATTCATCACAGTTACCGTGGTGAAAGAAATGTGAGCTATTGTCCACCGTTTCAGCATCTTGTCATTCTCGCTTTGCACCTGACGGAGAGCGGACGAAAAGCTTCGTGTTCGAAGCTACATGTCAAATAAATTATGAAGACTAACTGGTGTATTTGGTTCTTATACAAATTAAGTGAGGGGTCAAATTTTTTCAAAGTTTTTAAGCTTTGAAAATACATACAAGTCAGTAATAGCCTGTGTATATCGTAAATTACGTCAAACTAACACTACTACTGTATACTTTTAAACTTCAAAATTCATCAGTTTTGAAACACATCTGAAATGACGATCAAATATATGCGGCTCCTCCATCTCGCTGTAATCGGACTTCGGTGTATACTGAGGCCAGTGGTCGGATTTGGGCACGAATTTGTCGAAAGTGGGCACGAATACACGAAAAATGAGTGTGGGCACGAAAATTGGACCTCCCGAAATTCGTGCCCATCTTCTGAGAATCACCTGCATTTTCGAACACAATCTGTATTAATGGTTGTGTGCTTCATGCATTAATTCATAGTATGTATTAAAGCAGCTTAAATCGTTGCTTATTCTGGAAATCAAATCTTCTTCAAGTTTTTTTCAAAAAAAATAAAGCAAAATAACACAGGTATGCGTCATTCGATCGAGCTATATTCATTCCTCAGCGCAGTTTAGGGAACCACTTATGACTCTAAAACACCATTGTTTCATTTACGCACAGAAGGATGATAGATGAATCAGGTAATTTAGAGGTAAACTCTAGTTAGAGATAATTCGATGGTATAGCCTACTCTTCCAATGTGGTGGTAGTATTTGATTATATAGTGCATACATGAAAGGAATTACCATGAGATTGGTATTATAATTATTTCTTTGTTCATCCAACACCACATATATATATATCTATATATATATATATATATCTATATATCTATCAACACCAGATAGGGTTTTGCCATCAATTTTTCTTGATAATGGATGCTGCCAATGAGTAGTAGGCCTGTGTCGATAATCTGAAGCTCAATTGAATATCCCACAACTTCAGAATAGAAAATTTCAGCACAATAATCCATGAATATAGCTTATTTTTAATTGCCACCAGGCACCTAGGTCCTCCCACCATTTGAAGTCTAGTTCCATCCAGATTGCATTGGCCTATGATATTAGACTTATCTTCCAGATGCATTTCGGCTCCCTATGCTCCGTTCTTGTCGAAGAGGTCGTCCATCATAGCACGTTTCGCAATCGTTTCTCGATAGTGGGCTACTGGCTCGAGCACTCTCACTGAAATATTGTCACGTCTTTTGAAAGAGGACTGCCAGTTCCAGCCAATTTAACTGTTATTTCCAGTCATAGTATTCTCAAAGCGAATCATATCGATTGTTTTCAATCCTAATCCTAAGCGAACGATATCCGTCGAATACTTCATTAACTCGCGCTCTTGGATGTCGATTAGGGATCGTGGGTTCGGATTGATAGAAGTTTTGACATGTCGTCTCAATGTAGTCTCGAGAATGCCGTATTGCCTGGAGGTTTTACAGATTGACAATCGGCTGACTACTGTTACTGCCTTCTTAGCAGCAGCAGCAGTGCGTGTCTACCTATTAATCGTCAGCCAAGTGATGAAAAAATACTTGCCTTTCAATGAATTAGCTAAGTATCTAGCAGGTGTATTTTGATCTAGTTTGATTTGCATTGAGTTTTCAACTTGCAACAAATGTTCAGTCAATACATAGTTGTCTGTCGGCATTATATCACAAAATGTTGAGAAAATGTTGACTTTCCCATGATGTGTTTGCATGAACAGCGAATTTTTTGTCACATATCTGTGGTTATCTATTTAAAGAAGATCGTGCAACATCACTTCCGCTGTAGAATTTTTAACCATTTATCCATGCGTGAAGTGTAGAATATCGGATCTCCTTAAGTAAGAAAATTATTTGATCAAATTAAAGACAAGTATACCTCCAAAATAGAGGTGCCTCCTGAACTGGACGAGTCTATCCTACAAAGATGCACGGATCTCATCAGCAAGCTAATCAATTGCCTACATTGCGTTTCGGTTCCTTTAACATCTTGGGCGATCAGCAGCAGGCGAACCCACGACAAAGCAGGGAGTAGAACGGTCCGCGGATTTGGTGATGGAAATTGTCATTCCCGTCTTTCGTGCAAATATAGAATAAAAAATATAGGGGTAAGGGGGAATAAAAAAATATAGAGGCAAAGGGGGACAGCCGAAAATTATTAGTAGGGACCTGCGAAGCTTCGAGGAGATTCGATTCGCGAATCGGCTGCCGATTTAAGTTGACTGCTCATCTCTTTATGATCAGCCATGAAAATTGCATAATTATTAGTTCCTATTAGAATGGCCACTTATCTTGATGGCTAGCGGTTAATCGTACGTAAAAACGTGCTTAAATAGCCTGTTGAAGTTCTCTATGATTCGATTCGCGAATCACGCACCGATTCGCAGGTCGTTAATTGTTAGGTGTCAATGAAAATGACTTGCTCATCAGCATGTATTGAAAAGGAAATTCAGAGCTGAGAGAATGAGGGATTTGGTTAACCGCGGCAGGCGGAACACGAATTCCTAAGACAATGGCATATTTCCTACTCCTTGTTTCAAAGACCTACTAATTATTGATTAATTTTGATTATGAACTTGAACAATTAAAGGAGAAATAAATCGTTTTAATATACAATATTTATTCTTCGCACGATTTCTTTTCCTTATCGAACGCACCAGGTGCCGTGCGTTAAGGCGTACGTTCTAGTTTATCCATTATAACTGAGGCCCGGAGTTATATGTTCTCAAAAATCGCAATATTTCGTATTTTACGTGACGAAGAAGAGCATAATATGTGAAAAGTTTCAGTTTCTAGCCATTTAGAAACACAAAAAGTATCTTAATTCTCTAACTACGTTCTGCGTAACGCCCCGGACAGAACTAGCACTTCAATCGATAAAATGAATTTATAGAAATACATTCAAACAAAATTCAATATTTTGAACGACTTCTTGCAGTCATGGCATCCAGTCAATAGTAGGCTATATCCACGACTCAACCAAGAAGAAATTTTGGCTGTTTCATACATAGATATCACAGTTTCAGATAATGTATTCTATTATATGTTTTTTTCGACTGTAAGTTGCTTTAAGCAATCTGATGCAAATCTGAAGGTTCTTCTGAATGAAATGTCGAAACTAAGGGATGAGAAAAATCTGTAATCAGACAGACTATTTCAAAAGTTCATGAAGAAAAGGATCAGTGTTTACCTTGACATTGACGACAATAATGCTGTTCCTAATAAGAAATGATTTTTATAAACTTTTCCACGTAATATACGTACCACGAATAATACTCGTACTTGTAGCTAAATACAAAGTGTATTTCTAGGCATTTCGGCATATTTTCAGTTGACTAGTTTCTATTGCATGTACATGTATATGCAACAAATGTGCATTTACGGGCTCAAAACAACAGTATGAAGATTGTGCAATTCAACTACAATACGATTTATAGTCATGCATGTGAAGCAGTAAGCTCTTTGAGCTGGTGGCACCGCATGGGCACGAATTTCGAGGGGTGGGCACGAAAATCCTGAAAATTCTCAACCCGACCACTGACTGAGGCGCAGCTAAGGTGTATCCGTGACACGTATTATAAACACTTTTTCTCTTCTTTATTATCTCCATATCTTTGCTATAGATTGAAAACATTGCAGAAGGCATAATGCATGAACGCACTGGAGCGGTCGGTAACATAATCCACTAATCCGGTACCTCTCTCAAGTTGTTTTCCTTTTTAGACTATCATCATGTTGCGCTGATCAAGAGAAATAGCAAGCCGATGCTTTAAGCCGCTTTCGTCGCTCATTTTGGAAAGATAAAATTTTCAGCTTTTTATTTTTTATTTCATACATCTAGCAAGAAATGTGGCTAATACTGCATTGCTCACATGAATAATCTATTTATGCATTTTACTTGACTTCGTGGGACATAACTTCGTGATATTTAACCTTCACCTGACACTAAATTTATGTTATTTTGCAAGTAGCCATGTCTAAATGAAATTTCATCATATTCGAAATGCAAGGTATGAACGTGCCAAAATTTCATAATCAGATCACTTATCAACCTTCAGACCATGTCATTTAACTTGACCTACAGAAACTGACGTTTCTGACTTGATGCAAACGTAGTGGAGTTTGATCGATTTGTGTTATGTACTCAATACATACAACGTCTGGTTTGGATGATAGCTGACCTTATTTGACTGTCTTCAGTTTGATGTCTTACGTGAAGTTGAAGACTACGACGTGCGGTCAAATCAGGATGATGTCTCGCATGAGGGTTTTCACAAAAGAGTTAAATCGGAGTTGCTGTTTCTTTTATGGCACTATGTTGACTGTGTTGATTCAGGATGCACCCAGGTCTCACGTGTATTCAGTCGACTACACAATTTGAGAGTGATTCTTAATAAGAAGTGCAAATCGAAGTTCCGGTGTGAATTGTACCAATCTCAGTGAGACTTGTTTAATCCCAATTGGATATGATAGCATCCCTTTACTAAATAATTTTGAGACAGTCGGAGCAGTTGAGGCTTATCTCAAATAAATTTCATAGATACAGGCCATATTCTTTCTATCAGTTTTAATATTATGGAAGTTCCCCTTTATATCATCAAGTGAATCAGTAAGCTTAACTAAATCAGTAATCAAAACAGTCATAATCCAAACCATTTATCCCCATATTTATATGCTTGACGACTGAACAATAAATGGCCAACGTAGACACCTTGATGGATTCCATTTTATTTTATGAGGATTTATTGGACGAAGTTAGGAACCCAACTCCGTTTAAGTAACGATAACTGCGGTCAACCGTCAAAATTTGTAATACTTGTGAGGCTGTGTATTACTAAACCGACCGACTCCATTCAAGGACCTAGAAAATAAATTTTAACGTACTTCCTCGTACACTAGCGAGATCTGTTGAAAAGTGAAACTGAGCCAAATAACTATCATAAGTAGTAAATAACACAGTTTCAATTGCATTATTCCCAAAAATTATTGAATTACAGATCTTGCACTACATGGCAAGGTATCACTCAAAATATTTTCTGACCTCACAATGAAACCAGTATGACCTTTAGCCAAACAAATGGGCACTAACCCTGTAGTCCTATACCGCTAATTTCGTCAGGAACTAACCCACAATTACTTGAAGCAAGTAAGAGATCAAAGAAATGTTCATTTAAAGAAAATTTCTTATGATTTAAAGGTAATGGAAGTGGTCGTTTGAGTGTCATCAACAAGTCTGGTCGGTAGCCAATCAATTATCGCGCTGCTGACACTTCAATTTTGACTTTATGTGTTTACCGAATGACATGCCGCTCGAAAGATTTGTCAGTATTCAATTATATGAATCATTGATACTTAAGGTAATCAGTAGCTGACTGGTGATAATTGTTAAAATTTGCTGGCATAGGGTAATTTACACTATGCACATTTGTAGCATTATGTGGTAGTATACCTCAGTTGGTTAAGGGCCACGCTTCGGTGCGGAGGCGCAGAAGTTCCAAAGTTCAAGTCTATCCGCCTGGGAAGGTACCACCAGTCTCACTAGAGGTTATCAGCCCTAACCTGGTGGTAGTTGCGAGTGTGTGACAGCTATGTCGTGCCTAGCTTGTTGTAGGTGGCTTTTTACCTAGACTTTTGCAAGGATTACAAAAAAGCACCACATTGGGAGATCGTGCATCTTTGGTGACCAAGATCATCTCTATTCAATGATAATGCAAAAAAGAGTGTTTTGTATCAAGATTATGTATATTGGAATCTGTTTTGGAACTGTTTTCCTCTATGATTTCAGGCGACATTTTGGAAATGGACGAGAATGGCTATGTTTACTTCCGTGATCGCACAGGAGATACTTACAGGTGGCGAGGAGAAAATGTGTCAACATCGGAGGTAGAATCCATCATATCCAATATTCTGCACCTCGCAGATTGTGTCGTATATGGAGTACGAATTCCCGGCTGTGAGGGACGTGCTGGCATGGCTGCCATTGTGAGGAACAATGGATTATCAGAGGAGGAGCTTGTTCATCGTCTCGTTGCTAACATGTCCCGTCAACTCGCTCCATATGCCCGACCGGTCTTCCTGCGTTTTGTCAATGCAATCGAATCTACGGGTGAGAATAATCGTTTTTATTTCCCAGCTATTTTATTTATGACTTTGAAAGACAAAATTCTTGAAGCCTTTAAATTCTCTTATTTTCATGACATTTTAGAGGTTACAGTGCAGTTTGATGAAGCGTTATATGGTGTTATACAAACTATCAATAGATTATATCTGCAAGGTTTCAGTCGTCCTTTTTTTGGTCCTAAAAATGACGCATTTGTATTGCCTGTTGGTTTCAATTTTTGATTGATGCAAACATTATCCATTGCATGTTTGTATTTTTACGATACCAATGTTTTTGCTCAGTTAGTATTACATCTACATGCAGATTTGATTTACAGTAGCTTATCCACTTTCTAATTCATGCTTCATGGAATGATCAATTGATCATGCGTCTGAATAGGTGTCATGTATCGCTTAAAAAACATTCTTGAATAATGCATCTCAAAGATAAGATGCAGTGCGATTCACGAATAACATTCATAATAATAACATTATTATTTTAACATAACATTGACATTCCTAAGATCAGGATTGTACTATGCCGTCGATAATCTGGTGCATCGTACTTGTGGGTGACTGCCATGGTGACTGCCGGTGTTACATTTGAAAATGCGTTTCACAAATGTGTTGAACAGCTTAGAAAAGCTGGACCAATTTTTCATTTTACACGCAAGCTATTTTAATTCAAAGAAATTCAGTTTTTCTGTCACATGATTTAACTACATCCGATGTGTCATTTCACGGTTTTTACCGGAATTCGGGCTGCTGCTGCAGCAAGTAAGATGCCAATACCAAGTCTTTACTTTAAGAGAGTTCTTCCCCCTTCCAATTTTTACTTCCTTCAGCGCCGCTATTAGAAGAATCACATCCCTGAGATTATTTCGGATCATAAAGTTCTACTAGGCCTTTATAGCCCTGCGCGTTTATGAGTTAACAGCCTACAATCTTGAAATATCGAGAACGGTGATGAGAATCTTGCGAGGATAAGCGAAACTCACTGGGCCTCCTGCCCACGTAGATAATAAGTTTTAAACATTTTGTTTCAAAACCACCTCGCAAGCTTATTTTCCATCAAACTTCTACTTTGCATTCTCTTCCCTGTCCGAGAGACATGTCACTTATTTGAATTTTGAATCCCTGATGCTCCAAATTGCTGATTTTGAATATGACATTTTGTGATAGTTTGACTGCGCCATCTGTTTAATGGAAAGATTATGATTAAAGTGGCATTTATTGTATGAGAGTTCATAAGACCATTTAGACAGCAGATAGGCGTTTAATGAAGGAAAGGCATTCAGGAAATGGTATCAGCAGAAGCCGTGCCGCTTTTATGGATTTTACTCCTAAATTTCCGTCTACTCTGTCCACATCCGATGATAAAAGGAAAAACCCTTTTTCACATAAATGATGTACAATTAGTAACTATCAAATCTGTCTGGCTGGACACACAAAACACTTACAGAACTACTAGCATTTTATGTAAGCCAATATTTGTCAGTTTTCACTAGCATATCTTATATCGTATGTCAAAATAGCAGGTTTTTAGCCAAAAAATTGTTTTTGTACCAGGGATGCGGAGTCGGAGTCCCGGAGTCCTATCATTTTTGCTGGGGTCGGAGTCTGAGTCCTATCAAGTGATAGGACTCCGGCCTGTAACTAGACCCGGACGAAATATTACACATAAATATAATAATGATAGCAAATTATTTCTCATCGTGCATAGCTATCACTGTCTTGATGTCAACTTTCTCTGTTAAACAAAAGTACAGTCGAGACAGCAGCGCATGCAAAGCTTGTAATTGTTGAGGGAATGAGCCGTGGTAGTGAAAAAAGGATTGTCGTTTCACTCGGGTTTTTATTCTTTCTAGCCTCGATCACACTTACACACCAAAGGTCACATCAGAGACAAAATGAAGTACTAGCTTGTTTGAGAACATTACCTCTTACCCTCACGTTAATCGTGTGTGATGGCTTCTCTAAAGCTCATATTAAAATTGAAAATGTACTCAGATTTTTAGGAGAAGGATGGGGAGTTTCCTGCCTGGTAGAGACTGGAGAAAAACCGTGTGAAGCACGTGTACATCAGCAAGATGGGAAGAGCAGGGTCGTATGCATCCAACTTAAAGCGACATTTGATAAACTTTCATCGAAAATGATTGATAATTGATACAGCAATGATCACTAAAAATAGGTTCAGGCAAGCCTTTAATGATCTATGATGTAGGTTACCAGTTTTTTTTTCAAAAATCTAGGCTTTTTTATAACTGCCACCCGGAGTCGGAGTCCTATCAAAATTATAGGACTCCGCATCCCTGTTTTGTACAAGCCATGTTTTTAATCCTTCACATGACAGCTATTTAGACCCATTTTCAATAGCATGTCACGAAGTTTGATGCAGAGAGTAAATAGTACGGTATCTAGGGCTCGAAGTTATTTGTGAATCTCCGGATTTTGGGGATTTAATGGATCCATAATTTTCGAAAAAGCGTGTGAATTTATTTATTTCTCAGGACTGCAATTTCCCAGCTATTGTCCGATTTTTTTGTTTTTCGTGCATGACTGCTATAATCAAACTTAAACACTATATCAACTGAAGAAGAACATTAGTATCGACCTACTGCAAAAGAAATGTATACACATGAAGGATAGTGATTTCATGAATTGAGAATCACATCCAGGAGGAAATTTAGAGACGTTCTTCCAGAACATGAGACGGCTTGAAAGCATCTCCTTTTTCCTGCTGGTGCTGCAATCGCTTTAAATTTCAATAACTTTTTTCGTGCAATTTCAATCGGAATTTTAGATACTTCATGAAACTTAGCTGATTTTATTCAACAATATTTCAAAGTCCTTTCGTACTGTGCAAACTGCTATTAGTTATTGTATTTTGATTTGATAGGTGATCAAGAGACTGAAATCAGCTACCCAGTGGTTGAAAAGAGGGGTTGATTGCAGACTCTAATAGTTACGGAAGGATTTGCGAGTGTTTTCATGTCGCAAAGAGACGAAACCCGCTGCTTCTTTCTAGTCAAAAGATGTCCCGTGGGGTGCAGTTTTCTTCGCCGTTTGCCAGGTGTTGCAGATGCTTGCATCACAAAAATGGTAGAGATGTGACTTTTCTTTCAGTTGGGAATTTCTCAATTGATGTATAAACAGGGTGCCCGCGGGTCTGGAGAAAGTCTGGAAAATCTGGCAAATCTGGAAAGTATTGGATAAATAAGTCTGGAAGTATTGAAGCTTCATTCACATTCCAATCGCATTTTGTAAATTCATTGCTGCAAACTGCGCATATATTGCTTTCCAAGCACTTCTCTTTTTCCTTGTCAAAGATTCTTGCTAGTACTTAAAGATAGTTGAGTGACCATTTGAGAAAAGAGAAGCACTAGGAAAGCAATGTACCGCAGTTTATCTCCATGAATGCATAGAATGCGATTGGAACTATATGAGCGAAACTAGAGAAAACAGAAAGAACCATGGGTACGAAAACTCAATGTGGACAAAATAGTAATTGGGAAAACATTTGAGCAAACAGTCATACATTCAATGAAGACGACATAATGAGGGTGAAAATAAACGCAACTTGATTAAGGAAACCATCTGGTCAATGACGTAGTAAGACGTTTAGAAGTGTTATGAATCTTGTTGATAAAGAGAAGAAGTTGAATGAGCGACTGTGGCGTTTATTCTTTTCATTATTTTCGATATTTAATTTTCCCTCAAAGACCATGAAAAGTGTAGTGTGTGAACAGCTAGTTATGATTTTAAATTGCATAATTTCCAGCTGTCCATGCTTACTTTTCATATTACCAAGACGATCTTGACTGCACCTCGGTTTTTTAGAAAGTTTTAAGTAGTATCAATTACTAAGTATTTACTCAGTTGCTCTATTAGCTGTTGAGCTGTAGGTTTTGTCAGTGTACATAGTTGGTTATTAATGAAATTGATTTACCAAAATAGTCTGCTTCTTATGGGCTAAAAGTTGTGATATTCCAAGACAAGCAGGGTTGGCATATTCAAAAACCCCATTAAAAAAACCGTGGGTTTTTTAGACAGGAATTTTGTTCGGGTTTTTAGATAGGAGGTTGGGTTATTTAAAATAGTAGATTGTGTTTCTTCTATATAAGGCCAGGATTTTTAAATGCAACTTTTATATCATCAGATCGGAACTTCAACAGACTACCCAACTTTGAAACTCCATCTGGTGAATGAGCGTGGTCTCAGACTTTTCTTAGTTGTTGTACATGTCTTACTGATTAAAGCACCCAGAAACAGCAATATAGAATAACTATAAAATTTGACTGATCGTCAAATTTAATAGTTAATAACTATCAGTCAAATTTTATAGTTATTCTATATTGCTGTTTCTGGGTGCTTTAATCAGTGTTATGTCATTTAATTTTCACGGTTGCAAGATTTTCCATACCTTTTTGGTGATTTTTGTAGTAGCCACTAGTATTTTGTAGTATTGTTATGAACATTTTTGGATCATTGATTTTAGTATGACGAAGTAATACACGTAACATCATGCGCTCAGTTGCATCACTAAACTTGTTTTCATTGGAATAACTACTAAACTAGATAATCTACTGATGTCAAAGTTACTTACAATTTCATGTGAATACATACTTATTAACCCATTTAGATGTTAAGCCTGAATTGTCTTATCTCATACTGAAAGAATTGTCTCGGTAGTATAAAATGACTGAGACTAAGTGACTAAGTGCACTATAAAAATGCTCTTATATGCATTCCGTTTGTGTAGTACTGTAGAAAAAAGGCTAATTGAATGAAATCATCTTCAAAAGAAAATTCTATTTTACTGAACATAGAAAAATGTGAAAATATGCATTCAAGATTGAGAGCGTTAAAATGCCAGCTGCTATGTGGTAGCACCACTTAGCTTCATTCATCATAATTGCAAAAAACTTTAATGACAAATTTAAACTAAAAAACTACTTTTTCGCATTTTGAATTGCACCATTTCTTTTTCCATTATTCAAGGTGTCCACTCAATCCTATATTCCTATATTTGTCTATATTTTATTAAATATCCTATATTTTGTCCTATATTTCCGCTCGAGATCCTATGCTGTCATATATTTTTTGTTACATATCGAATACGGCAAAGCAGCATTCAATCTAGATAAATATTTATCACTCAGTCAAATTACCAAAGCAATATGCAATTTTCTCCCTTCTTGCCAGCCAATTGAAGGCATGATTTTATATTATATCTATTATTTATTTTTTGACATGTAGACTAAAAGATCAACAAAATTTTTGTGCGCTCATTCATTGTCGTGTTATGCTCTTAAAAATATCGTGTTTTAACTTCATTGCCGTGTACAGGCCCGGGGTATTATCCAATAGGGCGGCTACTGCCCCGTGCATTTCGTAAGAGGCGACTTATAGGACAATAGATATCATAAGAACAATAATTGCATATATTTGAGATGAAAATCGATTCATACCTTTGACTTTTACATGGTGCATGAAATGATAAAAGAAATTCAATCAATTCATGCAATTGATATTGGATACTGCAAGCTTTCAGAAAGAGTCACTTCGCTTTTTTTTGTACGTCTTGGGATAAAGTATCAGTTTGCTTTCGTCAATGGTGGTAGTGGCCCACTTTTGTGATTTGGATCTTCAATTTTGTAAAGAAACCGGAGATTCAGCACATCACGATCATCCTTCAGTGGTTGTAGGCGGTCTTTTTGCATTTATCGCCATAAATCAAATGATACGATGAGCACGCTTTTGAAGTTTCTCTTTCGATAATGAGTACAGTAGATGAGGTCCACACTATTTAATCAGAGATCTGATAAATGAATTATAGACCAGGATAAGAGCATGATTTTTAGTTGCTTTCTTTAGGATTCTTAATGCGTAGATGCGCTGCGATACAGCTGATGTAACATTGTCAATGTGGTTATCCCAATTTCCCTTTTGATAAAAAATAGCACCTAGTATTTTCAAAATAGAGGCCGTTGGTATTTTGTGGTATGGTGGATACGTATCACTCCTCATGCCAGTTATTAACGGAAGTTATTAACCAGAAAATGTTATTAACGGACTCCGGGCAACCAAAGATATGGTGCACTTTTGTGGCCCTCAACGGAATCGCCCTGAAAATTGCCAATTACAAAAAAAGTAATCAATGAGCTGCTCGATGTGCTCATTCTGAGTGGGGAAATTCCATAGATAACGCACGGACGTTCTGACACATGGTCGCCATTACTTGCCATGAAGAAGTGAGATGATTTCCATGAAAATTGCACCATACCATGCAAGACTAGTCTGAAATATTAGTCACTTTTCAAATAATTAAGAGTAATCCCTCTTTCGACTTAAGAGGTCAAAAGGTCACTGTAACTCACGGACTACGCACGTCTCTTTGTAAACTTGCAGTCAGCCACCCGTGGCAAATTTCATCCCCAAGCTAATCAAATCGAATTATAGCGAATCATTGACTCCAAAAATATCAACAAGAAAATAAAGAAATAAATAAATGTGGTGGAGCGGGATGGCTGTAAGGGGAAGGTGGAGGTCATCAAAAAATAAAAAATAAAAGACGCAATGTATGAAATACAAAAGATGTTACTTTTTAAAATTTTGTAGAGGCTCAAATTCATAACATTTAGATAATTTACATATATGCAAATATCCTCACAGCTTCATGATGTAAATGTAAGCTTTCAGCTTGATTACTTATGTAATATAGGTCGGTATAGGCCTACAATTTAACTCACATATCTTATATCACATGCTTTTGGTCGATACATAATATACCATATTTTGTCATATTTTTTTGAAATTCCTGTCCTATATTCCTGTATTATTTTGAAAAATTGAGTGGGCACCCTGATTATCGCATCTTCTGGTGAAGCGCAAATTATCATTCCATCGATAAATACATGTACATTCGAAACTTGAATGCAAAAGATTGCTCCAGGATCCAAGTGCATTAGTGCATTCAAATCGGCCATTTATTCAGCTCACTCAGTTCATCATTCATTCAATTATTTTGTTTGTTCACTCAGTTTGCCTGTTCATTTAAGAATTTTACGCTATGCCGTTCAGTTCAACTGAAACACTCAAGTCACTCACTTCGCTATTGTTCACTTTGATGAAAGGCAGCAACGTTATGAGACTTCGCGCTCGTTGACCACATTGAGAATCAAAGAAGTCTATTCTTCATAGTGTCTGTCATTCTTTCTTATGAGCCTACTTTGTCATTCTGTCAAGTTTGAAAGCAATTGTACCTGATTTGCCTTTGTCTCACAAATCGATTTTGACATTCATAAAACTGCTACTACAGGGAAACCATCCTATTCCATATCCCGGATTCGTGGAAAGATGTCAACCCGATGCTATTAAATTCATCAAATAGTTGACTAGCCTATATCCCAGAAGTGTATAACTCGTTTATATTTGGATCCATAATTACTTGGAATTTTACCACAGCCTTAAATTGTTCACCCTCCAGAAATCGAGAGAAATTTTATGAAATATTTCATAAAGCGCACGAAAATTCTTATACGGCGCTACGCCGGCTAAAATGACCTTAAAAATCCCTGTCTGATCTTTAGTCTACTCATTTACATTGTATCATGTTCACGAATACAAACAACAACGGATTTGTCTGAGCGAAATTTGCTCTAAGCGGCTGTCTGTCTCTCAACAGCGGAAAGCAATATAATAATTAATTTCACATAGTAAGTGTAAGACAGAGCTGAGAAGCATCAGTTCATTTCAAAAGTTCATTTCAGTGGCAGTTACTAGGAAATCCTGTTTTCTAAGCTCATTCGCTAACTGGTGAACGACTAAGAACCTCGTTCATTTACAACAAAAAGTTCTAACGTACTGGTTAGAACTACTAAAGAGACTGTTGGTCCCTTAAATCATTTTGCTCACTTTGCTTGATCTGTGGGAAGGTCGAATCATTAGTTGATGTCCTCAAGTGCACGTCCGGCTATTTTCCTCTGGTCTCTGTCATCGCAGCCGTCGCTTGTAGGTCAGCTTCACCTTTGATGCTTTCTGTCCACCACATCATGTACGACTGTTGCCATTCGCGATACCAAGCAGCACGATTTTTAATAGGGAAATATCTTTCATGTGGTAGATGTGGTCGAACAGACTCATTTCGCGCTTATTATTCATCTGCAGAAGCCGTAACTTTGGTTCTACTCTTCTCAAGACTTCATAATTGGTGGTGCGGTGAAACTATCTAACACCTAAAATTCCTCGGAAGCACCGCAACTCAAACGCATCGAGACGCCGCTTATCCGTCTTTCTCAGCGTCCACGTTTCCGAAGTATGCATCAGCACGCTAGAAACACACGTTTGGAACACCGTGCATTGTAGTTCTCATGCTAATCACGTGAATCCTCCGTATTTTGTCAAAACCTGCTAACGTCCTGAATGCCATGCCAATGCGCTGGCGAATTTCATTGCACATCCCTTGCCCTCTATCGTGATTCCAAGATAGGAGAACTTGTGGACTGTTTCGATTGCACTGTTGGTCGAAATCTCTTCTTTTTTTACTTGTCTCTACTATCACTAATTATTTCGTTTTAACGGTGTCGATCTTATGTGCACATCTTCATGCATCTGAAGAAGCCAAGTTTAGGCTATTCTCCAGCTCACACCAACTTTCATCCGAAAGTGTTATATCATCGGCAAGTCTTGGGTTCTTGATAGGTCGTCCCTGAATTGACATCCCTGCCGAATTGTTATTACACGTTCCAGGTATACAAAGTAATATAACAGATCACAGAGGATCGCCCTGTCTAGAATCCTTGTCTTCACCAGCTATCAGTTTCATTTCTGAATCTAACTGCAGTCTTAGCGCTGTAGTGCATACTCTTCAAAATGTGGATAATCTTAGCATCTACTCCGTATGATTTCAGTATTGCCCACATAGCGTCTTGCCGAATGTTACCGATGAAGCAGACCATCAGCAAGGATCTGTTGCACAGTACTACTGTCTCTAAGGAAACCTGCTTGTTCTTTTACCAGGAATGGCTTGACAGAAGCTTTCAGACGCTCTAGGATGATCAGCAAGAACACTTTGCTCACGTGGTTTATCGGACACGTGGTAGTTGCTGCAGGCGCCTGGATCTCCTTTCTTTGGCAGCGTCACTATAACCGACTTGTTCCACCATTCACCAGAAACTTTCTCTTCAGACTATGCTTGACTGCATATAATGAGCAAATCTTCTGCCAATTCCACTCCACCTGCATGTAGAATCTTTCCTGTGATGCCATCTGTACCGAGATCCTTGCGTAGCTTTAGATTCTTGGTCGCTGTTTCGACTTGACACCCGAGTATTTTGCCATTTCTGTCGTCGTCTTGTAATGATATGTCTTCAATTTCCGTCATTACTGTGGTGTCATAATCATACGTCCACGCATGTAGGTCCCGGCAGTACTCAGTCCATCTCTCCAGGTGTCCATCGCGATCTTGAGAAAATCGTTGCTTCGGTTCCCATTTTGTATTGATATCTGTGGTTAGCGTGTCTCTGGTTGTGCACACTGCTCAATCAATCATTATTTCTCCTGCAGCCATATTTCATGTCGGCTCGTACCGCCTTTCAAAATTAATTGCAGTGGCTCCTGCATATTTTCATGCTCTCTTCAGACTGTAGTGTGCTATGTTCCGACTTTGCTTTTCATCCGTAAATAGGGATGTCCTCTGAGTAGCGCTTGTCTGTCGGTTGACTCTCTGATTGCCGAATACATCCCAGCTGTTCTTTCTTCTAACGTTTTCCTTCCGTTAGGTTAATCAAACCAAATTTTTGGGTGAACTAAGGTAAATTGGGATTATCACTGAGTCTGGAAATTATCTTCCGAAAATGCGCGGACTTTTCCACGTACTCGGTGACTGATATGGATTCAAAAATGCACGAGGTTTTTTCTTCCATGTATGATGTTTCTTTCATGTATTTAAATGAAAGAACTTGATGAACTCAATGACGCCCTCATGAAACTCTAAGGAGCTGTCATAAAGCTCTCACGTGACCTCGTGAAGCTCTAATGTGTTCCCATGAAGATACAAGGTACTCTGATGAAACTCTATGGCGTCCCGCACCGCCATGAGACTGTAAGGGGCCATTGTGAAACTCTAAGGCGTCCTCCATGATGCATTATTAAAGTTTCTATCATTTACCCGAAATTTCCTGCGATTTAGTGTACTATTTTATATCACTATATTATTTTTCTTGGCATTACATGTATATCGCGAGAGATCCGGATTTTTTGCATTCGCAATGGATAAGCTGCTAAAAGATTTCAAATTTTAAGAAAAGCACTAGTTCTGAAAATTTCAACTATCATGCACAAATTTGATGATGCTTATCAATTTGTGAATTCATGAGTTTTACATGTTTCAATGTGCGTAGTCTCTCCAATAAAAGATTTCAGCTATTCAAAATATGTACAGGTATTGTTGTTAAAAGAACAAGCATTCATATCCGAGCTTTCGCGAGCCTGCTCACATTCTCCATGATAGGTAGGATAAATCTCTATAAACCTGTACACAGATAATCTCTATTTATTAAGGAAAGTTTGCGACTTTCTACCTGAAGATTGTCTGAAACGGACGAAAGTTAATAAAATAATCAACAAAACACTTTCCAATTCTAAAATTCTCAACATATGAAACTTGACAACAGATTTAGAATACTCGGATTCTTATCGTTTAAAGTAGCAAGTGCAGATGACAGGGAAGCGGAAGCTGATATGCGTGATACTTTACTCTTCATTCATGCTTATTCATTTCTTCATTCATTTTATATGTCATAAGCAAATATTTGTGTGCATGTGGTGGTTACCATGGTGGGTGTTTGGGGCTCAGATGCAATGGAATCATTAAATTGGATTTCCTGATGCCTGTCAATATATTGAAATCAACGTTATTCATTGATTCGCCAAGAGATACTCTACTTCGTGGGGGTGACAGTGGCAAAGTCAGTTGCCAATGGACTTCTTGAAGGAAGTGCTTTCTTTCCTTCTATTTGTTTTTTTACACGCATAGCACTGTAGCATTATATGAAAACAAACTTTCAACAACGCAACCCCAGGCTAAACTGGAAGAATGATTTTAGCCTCTATCTTTGTAAGCATGCATGAAGGCATTTCATATCCTGGAACGAAGTTTCTTCGACTTCTTGGAAAAGTGAGAATTTAAGCGTGCGCGAACGTTTGTCTCTCTCTGGATCTCAAGCTGGGGAGCAAAACTGAGCCCATTGCCACCCCACCCTTAAGCCATTTATGTTTGCTTTTGTTGCTACTCCCATGACTAGAGAAAGGCTCGAACGATTGATTGGAAGCAGTTCCGCATTGAAGTTTGCTGTATTATGACAAAGAGGCGTATTGCGATCTATGAATTTGGTTTATCTAGCATGTCGGCAAACATAGCCAATAGCCATCCTTACTTTAAACATTATAAACATTATATTTCGTTAGAATTTTTGTAAGAATATTAATTAAGCGTCTGTAGCAGTATGTCACATAATGACTTTTCTATTTACAGGAACATTCAAAATGAAGAAGACTGATTTGTTGAAGTCTGGATTCAATCCAAAACAGACTAATGGTGATAGGCTATTGTACTACGATCCGCGAAACGCCGATTACAAACCTCTAACGGATGACGTGTATGAGAAAATTGTGACTAGTCAAATACGATTGTAAACGGAAGATTCGGAGCCCCAATTGGCACTTAGAGCAGAATTCGCCAACCGGCGAATGTTCATGTCATTTCGTCTGTCATTGTTTCCTACTTTGACGGCGAAAAAATTGTGAAATATTAAGTCTGTGTGTCTTTCTGATGCTTGAAATTTTCTAATGTGTGTTTGTGATGCGTGACGAAACGAATAGAACAAAAGTTATTGCGAACCATTCCTGTGTCTGTAAATCCGATAAATATTGAGAAAATGGAATTCTTCGTGGATCTATCATCATTATCAGCAAGTATTCATTGAAACCAAATTATAACAACCGACTGAAGTTTATTTACTTCTTGCCAATCGGAGTGATTTTTGAAGAACCTGGAATGACTATGACATTTTTATTTATTATGATTGTTCGTGTGCACTTTAATAAATTGTTTTTTATCATCTGCCCTGGATAACTAACAGGCACCGTTGAAAGAAACCAACCACCTTTTGTTAAAACGGCGGTAGCAAACCGCTTCAATATCGATGATATTTTGCATATCATGAACAAAAAGAGGTTTTGACGCTTTCAACGATGACTGTTAGTTTGAAGTCTTCAGATGATGTCTGGTCGATGGAGTATATGATTTATCCGTGCAAAATCTGTAGATTTTACGATGTAACGCAATGTTGATTCATCCATGAACGAAGTTGTGATACACGACACCTGCATGGTTAGTTTGTGGCTGAATATTCCAGTATTGGACTATTAGGCAACAATTTTTCTTACTTTTTCTCATTTTTCACAGTGTTGTTAATGACGCCGAAAGCATTAACCCACCTTTTGTTCCATTCGTAGTCCACTGAGTCTGCATAATAGCGCTGGGAACTTGTCGTTGGCCTCATTCTCTAATACGCGCAGACACCATGCTGACAGAATATCACTCGTTTTCACTAAATCATTTTGAACTAAGGGAATTTTAAGTTGGTTTGAGAAATCGAAATATTTGAGCTCCGTTGACAAGAACTTATGTCTGATGACATGTGAATAAACGGAATCAGTATGTCACTTACAAAAAACACAAAGTTGTAAGTAAAGTATCTTATATAGCCATCGTTTTCTCTCCATCCCCCGGGATCTCCCGCCAATGCACATAACTTTGAAGTCTTCGATATTTGCCGAGAGGCGCTCATAAACAGCTTTTGTGATTAAGAACAAATCTTGAGCTTAACCCTGTAGCGTCCTACGAAAATAATCACGTTTAAGTCCAGTGGCGGTCTATGAGGCCCCAATGTGTTTTTCCATAAACCAAGCTAAATATTCATTTAATTATGATAGAACCAGACTTGGAACAAATACATATTTGAAAGGCTCAAATAGAAATACAAATATTTTATTGCAGCATTGCCAAAATACAAATACAAATACCATTTTTTCAGAATCTCAAAATACAGATACAAATGCTTTTTTCGGAACCTCAAAATACAAATGCACTTTTCTGCATTACCGGCACATAGGCCCTAATATTCTAAATGAAAGTTATTCTGCCAGGATCATTGCCCATATGAAACGGGTACATACATAATATGCACATGTAGTATAAGCTTAGACCTACCCGTATAGCCTTCAGCTAGGCTAGACTGGATGTTTTTAATTTTAATCATGGTGCTAAAATGCATAACTGATCGGACGACATAGGCCTAGATAGACAAACCGAAAGTTGCAACAAGATTTTGAATCTAATTTTCTCTGCAGTTATAGCGTCACATGATAACATACATTTTTTAAGAAACTACTACTACTGAATATAACACCTGTGACCTATAGACATACCGTTTTTAGCGCTTTCAAGAACCACAAGTTTGCATATGAGAACTTTTACTTGTCAAATAATAACATTCAGTACATATAGGCCTACTTTGTTAATAGGAACTCCCTTCATTTGCATAAAAGACGCATAGTTTAGGAATGACAGCCTTTTGAAAAGCAGTTAGAAAAGTACCTACATGTAGGTCACTTCTTGGTCAAATTATCATTAACACATACTGCGTTATAGAGGCATTGTACGTACGCATCCTTATAAATCACGATTACACTTGAGAAGAATCAGAGCACGAAATGTTAAGACTCCAAGCCTGGCGTGTACAAATTTCCTGCCATGCTGAACACACGCTCTGATGGTGCGGATGTGGCGCAAGTCCCGCAACAGCCTAAAATGGCATGAGAAAATTTTCGAAGAAGTTTGAAAGCTTTCTCATCACGCCAAAACTTCAGTGGATCCGTGTTGTATGGAGACAAGTTCTCTGCCAAGTACCGTCAACTGGGGTAACTTGTGCCACTTTTTAGCGTTTTTTTTGAGATAGCGTCCAGGGAAAATTTTTTTAAAGCTTCGCTTTTACTTCAAATCTAAGTTGTGTCTTAATACACATGCCACATGTTGTTTGAAATTTTTTCGAACTACACTTTAGACAGCAGAGCCCTCCAAAAATGGCACAAGTTACCCCTTCAAATGGGTAACTTGTGCCACGCATGCTGCTTTATATAATTTTGACACGTAACATTAAATTATGCCTCAATAACACAAAACCAAATGTTTCTATAGTATTGTACTGTATTGTAGGAAGAGAATATAATACTAAAAGCTATCTAAAACTTATAATGGCGTATAGAGCATATAAAAATATAACAAAAAAACAAAAAATGGTATTTTCATCACGAAAATGTTCAACCATGTATGATAAAATTACATTAAGACCTGATCACTTGTAACTTATAAAAATACAACATTTTCAACAGCTGTGCATGAAGACTCTGCATGCTACAGTTATGGCCAAAAGTTTGCGGACACATTCTAAGTTGTATTTTCTTCTTCCAAGATAGCCTACTTTCTAGCTGCAGTAGTGGAGCCTACGATTGAAGATCCAATGTTAATCAAATTGCATGCATGTTGCATTTATCCGTGAAAGCTTTCCCATTTATTCTGAATTTTTGACATTTATGATGTCAGCTTGTAAACTTTTGGCCATATCTGTATTTTTCCTGCCTGTGTCATGGTCCCGTGTACCTACCACTCCTTACAGTTAACGTTGAAATGAAGCACGCCTCTCCTAAGAACAGTCGGTGAGGCTACTTTCCCCACAATTTGTTCAAAATCGATATCAGAAATGTCATCTTTTTCAGGAAATATATATTGATCATGTTCAGTTCGATATTGCCTGACAAACTTGACGATGAAATCAACATTTCCGTATATTGCTAATATTCGTCCCAGAAAATGTTTGACATTATTTGAGCAAAGCAAAGAGAGTTTCACGAGTATCCAGTCACTCAATAAAAGTTCCGATGGAAATCTTCTCCCCTTCCCTCAGGGTGTCATCAGACGTGTCGTGGTTCCTGACGTGGTCGCGACGAGCACTAGACGCCTGCGCGACAGTGCAGCAGCGTCAGCAGCCGAGGGTTCGACTCCCCCACGGGAACACTTTTTTGCATGATATTAGGTTAGTGTTTCTGATTGTACACAATAAACGGCAAACTTAAGTTTTTTTGAAGCAAGCTCCAAATTATATTTGTATATTCCATGAAAAGTAGACGTTAATTAATCGCCGGACACTAATTTGCCCTTAGGATACAGTCACGTGCCGCTTAAATCTGAAACTAATGCTTAGGCCTAGAGTACGTTTTGCGATAAATTGTGCGTTGGTATATAGGAATTACGTCTCTCTCTCTCTCTTCTTTCTTTCTTTCTCTCTCTGCTTTTTTTTATTCCTTGATTACGACGTACAAGGTGCCAATAATGTGATAGTACAATTTTTAAGCCAATAGCCAGGAATACCTACCACTTTCACATGCGTCAAAACAGAAACTGAAGTATTTTAAAGTATCGTGGGTCGGTGAGGATACAAAAGTTATGCCATTTAAACAAAGTATGATCAGCAATGCGATCTATCATAGATGTGATGATATATGGATTATACAGTCGAACTTGTCTATAACGAACTTGCCTATAACGAAAACTTGTCTATAACGAACGATTGTCAAATTCCCTGCAATATTTCTATTCTACATGGGTTAGAAGAACTTCCTTATAACGAACTTGTCTATAACGAAAACTTGCCTATAACGAATTAAAATCTAGATCCCTCCGAAAAAATTACGAAATAAACCATTAAATTTGAAATAACAAACTAAAAATTCGTAAAACGCCGTAGTATCGAGCTAGACCTATAATCCCTTGGCTTTGTCATGGATGCGCTGATCAATTGCGCACTGACTCTAGTTTATCCATGTCTCAAATATATATATCATCGATCGTGACGAAGAAGATGATGTCTCGTTCGTATTAGAAGATCAGGAAACTGAAGAGCATCCACCGGTGACTTTACGCACAGCAGTCGAAAGTATTGCACTTCTGAGAAATTTTCTTACTGAAAAGGGATTACCACTTGACTATTTGGAATCTCTTGAGCAACAAATAGTGAAAAATGTGCGTAAGTCGAAGCAAACGCTGATAACTGATTATATAGCAGTATAGGCAAGTTTCCATCACCGATATCACTTTTGTTGCAAACCTGATACACAACAGTAATGTTATTCTGTAATACAGTACATACAGTATGTTAGATCATATTGTTCGTTTTTCCTGACCAAAATACTTAGGTATGAAAAGATAGCGCAATCACGACGGTATAATACATGTATTAATAAATTGCAGACACAGTGATGAGCTAATGCTAATGATTTAACCCTTTCAGTCCGGCAACCTTTATTTTCTTTGAAAAAAATTCTCCTCGAGAGAGATAGTTCTTGTTCCACAATAACATAATTTCATGTATAGAGAGAAATTTTTTTTGTGATTTTACAAGTTAGGAGGACCATCATATATAATATATACATCCATCAAGATATAACGTGATATTTTACATGATTGTTGAAGTCTATGAGTTGTTGAAGAAATGAGATGTGTTATTGTTGTGTTTTTTATATGCAAAATTTTTTTTTCGAATATTTATTTGTATCTCGCAATATAAAGAGGTGAAAATATAAATGATAGTTGATAATTTTATTAGAGGAACAAAATAAACAAAAAAAAACAAAAAAAAAAAAATCAAATCAGAAATGATGAATTGATAAATTATAAGTAGTTATTATTAATTTATTTTAAGTGTGAAAAAAATTATATAACAATTGGTCGATTTGGTCGAAGAACACAAAATTTAGTTCTTTTCTCATCTCTTCTAAGTCAATGTATGCACCGCTGTCTTTGGTCCGCTGTCTTTGGTCTCACGTCCAATGCTCCAGCCAATGATCGCGGATGTCGGATGTCAATGTGAGTTGATGACGAGAATGAGTTTTGTGGGTTTTGCTTTTTGCTGCTCTCAACCCATGGCTGTCCCCGACTCTGTCGTGCTCGTGGGTGCTTTCGTGGTTACCTTGTCTTACTCGGCACATAATGAGACGACTTATGAACCTTGAAAAACGATCTAGACAAACGACAAAATATCTAATCGACTCCCGCAAAACATCTCTGTTCATCATTATTTCGTTTACAATCAACAGGGACGTTTACTAGACTAATAAGATACTATAGATTTTTTGGTTAAGGTTTGTGGTTTTTTAGGATAAAGGATGATCGCATGTATAAAGGCTACTTAATTATGAAAATTTATCGACTCCACCAATATCATGTGAGTGAGACTTGAACCCTTTGAGAAGGTCATGCACTTGAACCTTTGCCTTTCGATCAAATCTCTGAACATTTGTTATCGGGTCAACTGAAGCATAAGAAGAATTCAGCTGAAAATTGATCTGTTGTCGAACCAGCAGACGAAAGAAATATTTTTTTTTTTCTTGACGGCACAAAAAAAACCACGACCCGTATCGTGAAAAGCCCCTTTTCCGATTTCAAAGGACATCCGCGCAAACGAATTGGCTCGCATGTACCAGCTGATTCTATACCGAAAGTCTTCTTCAACACATAATTCTGAATTGAAAAAAAGAAAATTTGAAAAAATATTCAATATGATACTATTTGAGGTAGCAGTTCGCATGGTAGCATCACTTTCAAAACCATATCACCAGGCTGATATCCACATGATGACGATCTCAATTTCAAGGGCGAGCCATCATAAAAGTAGAAATCATGTGTAAATCCATCCACTCCATTTCGAGAAATAACTTTGAAACCCCAACGATGAGGTTTTTTCGGCAAGTATTGCTTCAGACTGGTTTTACCTTAAATGGTATGATTTGCTCGTCGACACTTTGGTGTTGTAGAGGCTCCAATTTCAAGCATGATCGACGAATGAATTCGAACAATGTTCTGACATTGAAGAGTCGGTCAAATTCATCACTATTTCGGTCCATCACGTGTCATTGTGTCCGCGCAAAAATGAATGAATTTATTCAATAAGAAGAAGCGATCGCGTGACATGCGATCTGCAACTCCAGGAAAGCGAATAGCCTTTCGCTTCTGTACTTGGTAAGTTTTACGTCGCCCATTTTGATCAAAATTCCGACATACACTTCAATTTCTTCTGGTGATGTTTCAAACGATTGATTTTGCTGCTGTGCGTATAGGTTTGTTTGTTTAGAAAATAAGGAAAAAAGCCTCCCCTAGTATGAAATTAATGTTTTTGAAATATTCGATTGGCTGACGCAGTACAGTTTCGCGGTTTCCATCAGACCCTTCTGCAGTAAAGGGAACGGCGACCAGAGGAGCGCGTGCACTATTCCATGTATAGTCATTTTTTTGAATTGGTAGATAATCGACCTTGTAAACTCCCACTCGATGTTGCAACAGCAGGGTCACCAGTATCATTAGATGAGTCGTCATTGTCTGACTCAGATTCGTGAGGACAGTCGTCGGCATCACTATCAATTTCAGGCTCAGAAACATCTGCATCAGGAATAACTACGAACGTACGAATCCGACGGCCAAAACGGTTGATTCTGTATTCGACGTCACATTCCATCTCTTCAAATGTCAGCATATGAGTTCAGAGTGAATTACTTTCAAGACACGACTTCAAATAGCTACTTCCTTCAGTGTGTTTGATGGATCGAGTCCATGATTTCGTAAAACTCAAAACATCGCAGTAAATTCAAAACATCCAATCAGAAAGGAGCGACAGGATGCTAAGACTGTGTTCATGAAAAATCCGTAGAAGATATCTGACAACTGTTTCCAAACAATGTAATATTGCAGTTGAGATAGCTGAACCGCAATTTGCTGTAAGGCTTTGAATAACTTTTATTACTATGGTCTTTGCCACTGACTGAGTTCCTCTCTTGTTGGAGAAACAGACGCTGCTTTTGTATGTACTTGACACAGAGATCAGAAATCAATGATATTTAACCGTTATGAGTCCGGATGTATCATACATGATACACGAACAAAAATTCAAATTTCTCGAATTGTTTAGATGACAAACATTTTATAACGATGCGATAAACTATTTATGCTTTCATACACACATTGATGATTTTTTTTTTTGATAAATTATTATTTTAAGTACTATAAACGACTCTGACAAGACAAAATTATTTGATTTTTTTCGAAAATGGAAATTTTTCAAAAAAATTAATGACAAAATGACAAGACAAGGTATTGACAAATGGCATTGCTATTAAAACTAAGTCTTTGTATAATGGTCTTTCTAAATCAATGATGCAATTCAGTTATTTTTTCTTTTACATCTGATAAAGCGCAACGCAAATTGAAATTTTTTTTATATGATTAGGGATGAAAGGATGGGTGTTTAATCAATACTTCTCTATAACGAAACTTGCCTATAACGAAAATTTCATTCGGTCCCTTCGATTTCGTTATAGACAAGTTCGACTGTAAATTATTATTTATCATGCACTTGTGATAGTCATTGAGCTTCAGAACATCAATCTAGGATCAAAGACATCCTTCCATGTGGTGCTAAAATTCGCTTGTACTTACTCGGGGTAACTTGTGCCACTAATTCACGGGGTAACTTGTGCCACGGAAATCGACTAATTTTACTAAAAACGTTCTCAAGAAAAAAATAGTTGACCGATCTAGTTCATTCTTTTTTGCATCTCATGCCAATACAGCATGCAATACAATAACTAAGTTGTGGATGAGACGAAATTCTGCTCTTTGCTCACCATATGAAAGTTTGAAGCATTTGAAAAAGTGGCAAAAAAGTGACTTTTCTTTAAAAATCCGCAGGATTTCGAATTTCAAGTTAGCTCACCGGACTAGCGTAACTTTCTGTTAAATTGATTCAATATTATAGGAAAAATAGTTGTAAGCCACTTACTTTTATAACAAATCGTACAGGTGGCTGTCAAGCGCCAAAAACGACCATGGCACAAGTTACCCCACGTGGCACAAGTTACCCCAGTTGACGTTATGCTTTCAGTTCCTCTTCAACTGACGAGACAGGGTTCTTCGGTTTTTTGGGTGTGCAGATAGCAGATACAGGCAGGAAATTAAATAGTCGAGGTCGCTTTTCATTATGTTGATTTTCTTCTAGCTGCTCTGAGAGTTTTGGAGAATGTCGAGAATCGCTTTCTGCTTCAAAAAAGTCACTGACAATTAAGTGCAAGATTTTTGAAGCAGTGCTGATCGCTTTTCCTTGGTTTGGGATCCAGGATATCTTGAATCTAGGATCCATCACAGCTGCGGAGAGTATGTCTGATTTATCCAGAAAAGGGTGTAATCTTCTTTTGATGGACTCTTGGAGTGCTCTTGCGAGCTGGAGACAGTGACGAGGATTGCTTTCGATGAAGGGTTCAAGGCTGTGCTCCACGCCAAGAATAACAGGTCTAATAGACGAGAGTCACAGTGTGTTCTCCTTCCACCTGAGATGTCGCGTCTTGGAAGGGCTCCATAACCTCAACAACTTCTTTTCAGCATTGATATTTCAATGTTCACTGTCAGGATTCATTGTCATTCGTCGCACATAAAGTCTAACACTTTCAAACACAATCTTAAATTCAGTCTTTGCTCCATAAGTATTCAATACAAATTTAGGATCGTTCGGCAAGAGATGAACTCGCATGTCTACTTTTGACATTAAGAAACGTGATTGACGGAAAAAGTCCAAGTATAGGGGACCATATAATTCACACATCCTACTTTCTGCAGTCCACTTTTCACGAGTGACAAATCCCTTGTTTTTGTCACTATCAAATTTACCAGCTTCATCTTTACACCAACCCATAACAGCCATGTGACTCTTTTGTGCTTGTGGCTAGAACTGCATGACTGTTGAAAAATAACCGATATAGGGATAACAGTGTTGACCACCTTCAACCCGAGTTTCACCAATGGTCAATGATACATCCTTGAAGAGCGCTGCTATTGCCAAGTTATTCACGGCTACTTTGTCCTTGTCGTCAAGGTTTGTGCCGTCCCTATTTACTATCTTAAACTCAACACGTAGATTGATGTCATTTACATCGATGTACTCAGCATCATTTCCTGGTATTAAAAACTCAATGACACTACTGGAATCGATACTTGTCTGTGGGTAACGAATGGATACATAATTTCTAATGATATCCGTCTGTAAAAGTGTTCTATCAAATAACCAAAGGGATGAGGTTTTACATTCCATAATTAAAACAGTCCACGTCGTCTGCGTTTGCTAGGAAGCATACGAGATGCTCTTCGCTTACGTTTGCCTGAAGTAGAGATTGGATTGATATGACAGATGACAGACCTGATGCCAGCCTCACCGACATTCTTCAAACGCTGTATTCCATGACACTTTAGCGATTCACGAATCGGCAATCTTCCTGAAAGCGCATCACTTCCTACATCTGCTGCTAATCCTACAGCTTCCTTTAAAGCTGATTTTCCCACATTTGCGATAGTGGGGAGCATCATACCTTTGACAGAACCCAATAGACTACCCCCTTTCTGACGTCTCGATCCAGCATAAACGGGAAAGCCAGCTCCATGACTAGCATAGGAGGGAGCAGAATAAAACCTAGCAGTTTGATCCATAGGTATTTATTTATTTATATATACACAATTCATTACTTTGCCTTGGAACGTTGACTAACACGATTAAGGTCAGAATGACGAATCCAACTGTTCATTGAATTTGGATAGCCATCCCATTTCACCAGGCTCCACTTTTCCCCTTGTCGCATTTGGTGACGAAGTATCTTTTCAACCATGTAGTCATCATCTTCTTTAGTGATGGGCGTTATCTCATGACGATAAAACTCTCTTCACCATGATAATCACGAAGCTTGTAGGTAGCGCGCTTGAATTTCTTGTTAACCTCAGAGACAGTAAATATTTCTTCCGTCCAATTGGGAAGATATCCTTTCGCAAACACTCTTTTCACCTTGGAAATGCGAACTTTGTCACCAACCTGAATGTCACGTTTACCTTGTGATGGTTGCTTGCGTTTAGCATTGATTTCACGGATTGTATCCACCATGTCTGGAGTTATGTCAGCAGGTTTGTGACCAATCATACGATGAACAGAATGATTGTAAGCGTGTACAGTATCTTGCAATACATCCGTCCACTTTTGTGTTACTTTTGCAACGAAATAGCGCCACAGACGAGTTTTCAGTGTACGATTAAAGCGTTCGACCACTGCAGCCTTGTAGGCACTTTTCACACTATACAGTTCAATGTTGTGTTCGCGAAATAAAGCACGCACATGTCTGTTTTCAAACTCTTTCCCTTGATCAGTCTGAATACGTGTGGGAATGCGTCCTTCACTGAAAATATTTTGGAAAGCCTCGGCCACTTCTTCACCACGCTTTGTCTTGAGTGGTTGAACCCAAGCATAACGGGAAAATAAGTCAATGACAGTTAGGAGAAAGCGATAGCATTTATTCTTTTTAGCTAGTAAAGAAGCATCAGCCAAATCTGCTTGCCATTGTTCATCAATATCATGAACGATATAAGAACGGGTAGGATAACGTTTTCGAGCTTGTGTGTGCAATGTATATGCAGGTTGAGCTTTTAACCATCTCTTCACTTGTTTCTGTGAATAACCACTTGCTTGTGACAACTTTTTCACTGAAGCATAACCTGCATAATGCTTTGGGTTATAGTAAATTGATTTCAGATGTTCATCCATCGTCTATTAAGAGGGATCGTTTATTTACCTCAAAGTATCAGTCTTTTTCTCCGCTAGGGTTTGCGTTTGTGTTTGAGACCTGCTTTTGCTACTTTTTTGAGCTGTCTTGTATGAATCACTTTTACAACATGTACTTAAGCAGTTCAATGACACACGAATGTTTGGCAACTCTGAACATGGGATGCAACATAGCTTCTTCATATTAGAAGTCTATGATAAAATCAAATGATGGATAACGTGTTGAAGGTTTTGGTATACGCTTCGGCAACTTCTCGGGTGTTTTTAAAGTTTGCTTGATTCTCTTTTTAGGTCTCTCTACACTTTGCAATTTTCTCTTCCTAGGTGTAGAATCATTTTCGATTTCCTGCAAGGTATCACGACTAAGAATTGCCTTTGGAACATTGAATTTCTTCATACTTTTTAAAAAGAACTCCCATCCTGTAGGTGTAAAGTGACGACGACGATCACGAACAGCATGATTAATTAAATCTTCCACTCTTGAGTCCCTAATGACTCCACCATCATCACCTACCACTTCATCTCGTTGAGTGATTTTCAAGTTGGGTTCGAGACTTCGATATAAGCTCAGTGCGCGATTGCGATAGGGTTTGGGTGAACCAAGCGAAAGATCATTGCAAATTTTTTCTTTCAATTGTTTCATTTCCTCTAAGGTAGAACTCTGATTTATCAAACGATCATATGGATTTTTACTTTGTACAGCTTCTTGTTCATATTGCTGATTAAGTTGTAACATCTGATTTGCCCAAGGTTGTTGAACACTCTGCATTGTAGTCAAATGTATATATTCTTCTTGTGGAATAGCAATCATGCGTTGAAAACCACTTATAACAATTTGTATATGATCATGGGTTTCTCAAAGCGATGACTGCGTAAGCGATAATCCTCAGGACACTCCTGGGTAAAGTCCAAAAATAAATAATTATAGGGTTTTTCCGTAGCAGCCTCAAGTACTTCAATTACGGCTTTCGACTTGCGAGGAAGAACTTGTCGAGATAGGAATTCAACTTGACTTTTATCACGAGGATTTTTAAAGATGATGTAGTAATGCGTGTTTAGACTTCGAGTCCGTGCTTCCTTTCCACTTGGAAAAAGATTTTGCATAATAAAAATGATAAAGCATGGTTTGTGACGAGCAGCCTTGGTAAACATAGCAGTTACTTCTTGTGAGTTCTTACTCTCATTAAGTAAATCATCAAGAATGATAATATCATAGGGTTGAATATCAGCAGTGCTGATAATCCCCGGTTGAACCAAGTAACCCTTATCCACCAATTCACGATGTAAGTTATGTTGATAAATTCCATAGCACCAAACAATTCGATTCGGTATGCAGTCAAAAATCTCATTACGTCGCTCCAACAATTGCAGTGCTAAACGTGTCTTCCCACTATAAGAGGGTCCTACGATATACATAGTGCGATTAAAGTGGCAAGAAGCCACCGCGCTGTGATGATAGTTTGCGCTTTGTAGGAATTGATGTTTTTGGATTGCTCAAGGTGCGAAGAACTTTACCATGCCTGGCAATTGCATTGGCCTTTTTGCTATTTAATGTCATATAACGCACTTTTCGTATTTCCGCGCACATTTTACGATTTGTTTGCCAGCTTCATTGCTTGACATCGATGAGATGGTTTTAATTTTAGTAAGCGACGAAGAGTGAGACAGAATTTTTTGTTGCATTTTTTTGTTTGCATTTGATTGACACTTTTGTCTGCGCGAACGGTGAGATGAACAAAGTCTAACCATCTTTACAGGTGGATGTTGGAGTGTTCTTTGCTTAAACACGGCAGCAGCGTCGAAACATCACCGTCGAAAACGCAATGAAATAGAGGAAGACATTGAGTACAGCACTAGTAAAAAGCACTACACAAAGAACGGCCACAGTACCAGTGGGATAGTCAGAAGCAGATACATGTGTGGGTAGCTGTAATGTATCATTCAGTGAGGTACTATAGTTCAATGGAAACAGTTCAGCTGTGTCGTTTGCTGATATGTTATGAGCCAGACATCAACAATCTTTGTACGATGATGCTTGTAAAGTTTAATGCCTTTGCATCAATTGTGCTTAAGTGGAAAAGGCTTCCCATAAGCAACGTGTAGAATACATAACTCCAAGCAAGGTAATGAAAGAAGACCATGATGTAACAGTGATGAAAGTGTATTCGTAAACTGCTTTGGTTTACAATTATAAGATAGCATATAGTCAACATCTTCACAGCTTGCGTGAATGATGATAGCATTACTCAAACGATGTATCATCTCTCTACAATCACTGGATGATAATAGTTTTTCCAACACAAGAATCCACTGCCTTGTATAATATTGCTTTCTCTTTTCAATGAGACGATGATACAGTGGTTTCATGGTCATAGATGACTGTTCTAAAATCGACAAGGATTGCATCATACATTGACTGTTGAAATTATTTCTTGATCACATAGGGGGGACAACATAGTTTCCAAAGGTACATAGCACGTAGAACACATAACAGAATGACAACATGGTAAAAAGAGAAGGGACCGCTCCCTTTTCAAACACTCAACGCAGTTCCATTCACATAATAATTTAAACGTCTCTTTTTCCAATTTCTTTCTGAAGTCACTTTTATTGGTAGAGCTACTTGACAAATCAATTGCAAATGTCACTTTTTTCTTTTTCACTCCAGATCGCAAAAATTTCATACTATTTTCACTATCATTACATTGTAACATGGCAAAATCCTCTATCCATCTTCGATCCAAATGATGATTCATGGCATGCTCATCTAGATCCATTAGTCTTTCAACTAAAGCGTCAGCTTTAATATTTTCATTTACATTTGTAACACTTTCTAGAGCCTTCAACGGATAACCAAGCTCTCTTGCTACAGACCATGAAGTTGGGAAACGAATGCAACTTTTCATCTTCAAATAATTTCAAATGATGATGAGTGTCAGGAATGGACACTCAGTTGAATATGCTTGATATGACTTGTACACCTTTGACAGTATTGATGACTCAGTGTAATCTAATACTTTACTTTCACAAACGTGTGTCACGGTAAAACTATTTGACTACACTAAACCTTGCTTTTGCAAACCATGAAACACTTTCTGACTACACTCACAAATAAAACTTCGATGATCAAACTTTACTTTCACAAACGTGCGTCACGGTAAAACTATTTGACTACACTAAACTTTGGTTTTGCAAACCATGATACGCTTTCTGCCTACGTTCACAAGAGCTTGTTCACTAGCGAAGAGAGAAATGAGCTTGTGGTTGCGTGTGGCGCATAAATGTCCCTTCCAATTCATTCCATTCATCATTTCGTCTCCGTGATACAGACAGTTCTTAAAAGAACTTATGGCTCATTCTCATCAACTTAAGTTGTCAATGTTTTTAACACTCAGTGCAATGGAGATGTTTTAAAGTAACCTTCGACAGATGGCTAAATGTCACCCTGGCGGTCAGAGCACTACGTCGAGACGATAAGGCAACCACTTGCAAACATGATGCAGAGAGGTTTAACAAGGATTACAATTGCCGAATATCCCATGAGGTACTCTTCGCTGCGGATTCCATCGCCGCCCAAAAGGGACGCCCGTCGATAGAAAGTATTACACCGAAAATCTCCGTGACTTGCACCGTCAATGACTTGATAGCCAGACTTGAAAACCGGTGGAGTTATTTACAAGAGGTTGGTAAGTCGTTGCCTTGACCAGCTTGATAGCAAGCCGTGGAGAGGGATAGCAAGTCGTGATTCACAAGCGTTTTGCAATGGAGATGTTTAGATGCCACCCATAACAAGATAGCTAAGACTCAACCGATTGGCGTTCAAACTGCTACGTTGAGAACTGTGTCAAATGCCCAACATGAGTTGTCCCAGAGGTTTCGGTCTAAAATGTGACACACTCCCTTGCCACACTTATCACTACGGCATCATCCGCCGTCCCGAAGGAACACCCTGTCAGTGGAATATTACAGCAAAACTCTCCGTGTCATGCTCGCTTTCAGTGAAAAGCCGTTTGTATCATGTAAAGACTGGCTTGTACACACTCATACATGCCTTCATTGACTTCAGCAGGGTCGAAAACCCCAGAAAACCTCCAAAAATAATGAATTTAAATTTTTCAGCATTTAGTGCTACTTATGAAATTTTATAAGTAGTCTGTCACTATAGGTCTGATCAATAGCGATCGAATCTTTTTTGAATCAAGTCAAAAGGACTAGTAGAAGCAAATTTAAGTTACATGCCTTTAAGATTTTGGAGTCAGCTTTTATGGCCTGGAGACTAAGGCCATCTCCTGGCTAACCTTTAAGTCTGACGCTTTAGCTGATATCAGCAATAAAATTTTCTAAGTCGGTTAAACCCGATATTTGGAATGTCCGATGCTATCATCGGAGCTCCGGAGTTCACCTACCCCAACCCAGTCGGGAGGAGAACTGATTCCCACAAGTAGAGACTCCACTTATATAGTTTGTGGCGATCAGCTGATGACGCAATCTCCATCATCCAAAACTTTAAACACGTCTGTCTCCGGTTCTAGTGCTCCGATTGACTTCAAATTTTGACAGTCACGTTTTTTCCCTCTCACCTTTCATTTACGACATCCTTCGACTCTGTACGATGACCAGAAGCCGAGTTGAAAAGCCAAGATAGGATCCTAGAAAACGAAGTGCGGTCTTATCCCTAAGAGAAACCCGAGCTCTTCATTCACTTCCATCCTGAGTGAGTCGTCACCAAAGGTGGCCACAATTTAACATTTTCACGAAAAAATCCCGTGTGGAGACCCAGAGTGAAGAAAATTTTCAACTTTTTCTCTCCGATTCACTTGAAACTCACCCTCTAGATGCAGAATGTGACGCTGATTCCAAATCTGGTCTTCGTTTTCCCATCCGTTTTCTCATATGATGCTTCGTTTACCCGCTAGAGCCATTTTCATAAAAATTCTAACTCAGTCATCTTTCGGTGATGGGCAAAAATCTTAAATTTACTCTTAAGCCTCAACACACGAACGTGGAGACACGCCGATTCTTCCACTGAATTTGTCTTACTCTTAGCTTTCAAACGAGCTATTGCACGACTTTCTACCATCTCTAAAACCAAAGTTGGAAGTCTCGTCCAGAGGGGGGTCAGAACTTTTTCTCTTCGATTGAGCTGGAAACAACCTTCCTAACCAAAAATTTCACGTAGACTCCGAATTTGCCCTCCGTTTTGCCCTCCGAAAAACGACTTTCTCATCCCAAAACGACGAAAACCCGCCTTTTTTCTAACTCTGGTGGTTTTCAGAGATCCCTGCCATTTTCCTCTATAAACCCAGAAAGATATGTCCAAACTGCTCTTTCCACTGCATTTTTCTCACTCTTAGTTTTCAAATGTGCTATTGCACGACTTTCTACGATCTCTAGAACCAAAGTTGGAAGACTGCTGCCGAGGGGGGTGTCAGAACTTTTTCTCTTCAATTGAGCTGCAAACAAGTCCTCTAGACCCAAAATTGGCCAAAACGTCCAAATCTGCCGTCCATTTTCACGTACAAGGCTTCGTTCACCCGCTAGAGCCACTTTCTCACTCAAAAACCCTCTGACGGCGCTCTAACATGACCAAAAGTCTTAATGACACTCCCAAGCCTCAGCCAAGGAAGATAGGACCAAACTGTGCTTTCCACTGCATTTGTGGCACTCTTAGCTTTCAAATGAGCTATTGCACGACTCTTTACAACCTCTAGAACCAAAGTTGGAAGTCTGACAGGAGGGGGGGGACGTCCCAAAAATTTTTTCTCTCCGATTCCGCTGGAAGCAACCTTCCTAACCCAAAATTTCACGTAGACTCCGAATCTGCCCTCCGTTTTCCCATCCGAGCACTCCTTCATGCCGAAAAACGGCCTTTCTCATCCCAAAACGACCAAAACCCATCTTTTCTGACTCTGGCGGATTTCAGAGATTCCTACCCTTGCCTCACAGGAAAGTTCCTCTGGAAACATCCTTCCCAATCCAAAATTTCACGTAGGCTCCGAATCTGCCCTCCGTTTTCCCATCCGAGGCCTCCTTCATGCCGAAAAACGGCCTTTCTCACCCCAAAACGACCAAAACCCACCTTTTCTAACTCTGTCATTCCTAGATTCTTACCCTTGCCTCACAGGAAAGTTCCTCCTTCCTTCCTTCCAGAGGGGGGAGGGAATGCTTTTCTCTTCACGGACCCATTCCTCCCAGCACATCCTTGGCCTTCTCCCTTCTTCTTTCCTTCCAGAGGGGGGAGAGAACGCTTTCCTCCTCACGGACCCATTCCTCCCAGCACATCCTTGGCCCTCTTCGTTCCTTCCAGAGGGGGGGCTGAGTCAGCATGATGACTCATCGTTGCTCATTTTGGCCTTGAATTTGTCACGGGCTTACTACTCCTTACGACATCATTGCTGATTTTGTCTTGCCAGCGGATATTGAGGCCTCTTCTGAGACAGTTCATTTCGAAAGCGCGAAGCTTGTTTCTATCGACTTGTCTTAGAACCCAACTCTGCGACCCATAGATGGCAGTGGAGATTACAGTTTGAACTGTAGTGAGATGTGTCGATCTGTCCATTACTTCAACGATCTAATAATTCAGACATTTTTGTTGTCATCCTCTTAGTACGTGCGCGCGCGTGAGTGCGCGTCTTCCTCAGATCAGCTGCGCTGCCACAAACGTATAAACAATGATCATAACTACCTCTCTATCAGGGGCGGCGCCAGCGGGTGTCAGGGGTGTCGGCCGACACCCCGTCGGGGAAATCGGACTAAAATGCTGTCGGGGAATTTGAGAGAAAATGCATGGCACTCTAAGTTGCCTATAGCAGTTTCCCCGACAAGATTAGCGATTCCCCGACAAGATCATCAATTTCTCCGACATACGACTTGATTTCAATAAGTTCAATAAGTCTAAAAATAATGTATATTCTTAAATCTTTTATAGATTGTAATTGATCCATAAGCCACTTGTTTTGCATGAAATCAGTAGTATGATAAAATCTTATATTAAGAAAATGTCCGGGATTTTCTTAATTTAGTATGCTTGTTTGCACACATCATTATATTTTATTGCATGTTTTTTATCGGATTTGGCTGAAAACGCCGGAAAAATGACTCCAGACAAATGACTAATCTGTAGTCTATCGAAAGCTCAGGTGAGTAAATAACTTTCTGCAACGTCTAAAGGCTGAAATAAGTCTTTACGGTCGATGCAGGCTTCATGTCTCTAGTTCTCCTTCTGACCTAGATTGATTGATTTGTCATACAGCGAAGTTTAGATTTAATTATACATATGCTTATTGCATGATTAGGTATAGTAGAAGTTGGCGATTTAACTGTCTAAATTGGCCTATCTGATATTTATCAGTATATTAACTCATTTAATCACAGTTTTCAGGTAGATACGAATAACATCAAATTAATCACCGTTCAAATAACTAGAACAAATAATAAAATTATCTTAATTTTACTATGTTTCAGCTGATAATTTGATGTATAGCCTACAGTACTTCTGTTATGTATTACAAATACCGTTCGATAAGCTCGTGGTAGCGAAAACTCAATCCTAATGAGCGTTCTTGCACCGTCAATCAAATCTAATACTTTAATGCGTGGTAAAAGGTGTGCCGAGGGAGGAATTCGAACGTAGAACGCTGGATCTACATGCAAGTGTGTTAGCCCCTGCACCACTCTAAATTTATCAAGTTAATGGAAGGATACTAAATATATTACAATTTACCCGAGCATAATACTCAGTTCGTTTATTACTGCCAATTTTTTAAGTAGAGAAGGATAACATGAAAAATTTGGAATGAAAACAAATTCCAAATTTAGATGAAGTAACTGTAAATTTACATGTATGAGTTTAATGTTAAATGTGATCCAATATTGTGATCGTATCAATGGATTCAAATGCAAGTGTGCGAGTGAAGAATATATATTGTAGTGCGTATATGAGCATGATTCGTTCATGAAAACTGAATGAATTACACTTATAGGGCCTAATTAAGCATAGGTTATTTACTTTGTCTTAAATAGTTTGAAAAGACCTACGTACCCCATCGTAAGTACAGTAGCCTATAAAAATGAGATTGTTTCATTTTTCCATTTTCTCTTTATTTTCCAGAACTCGCTTCACTGACCCCTTCTAGTATGTTAAAGAGAGGAGCAAAGGCGGCTCGCCATCGCATTAAATGTACATTATGCGACGACTCTTTCGATAGTGACTATACAGGAAAGCACACCCAAAAATGGCATAAGAATCTCGCTGACAAGGGTCAAATTGCCACAACTATTCCTGTAGGAGCCAAAATTGTGAGAGACCCATGGAGTGCTGCTGCAGAATGCGTGTCCACAAAGAGGTCAAGAATCGACTTGGACGATGATGAAGAAGAGAACCATGCTCCAGAAGCTGCTATGTCAATCGCGTCAACCGATACCTTACAACAGGAACCGGAACAAGAGGCAACATAGACACGTCACACAGTGGTGAAAATGCAGAAAACGAAGGAGATCCTGATGTGCTTATTTCTGACAATGATGGTGGGTCATCAGAGTCTGAAAGTGAAACCGACAGTGATGAAGGAAGACCCTGCTGGTCTCTCGGTCGATAAGGAGTCGAAAGAATGCCTCGGTAAATGTCTGTACACTGTACGATAACTCGACATAAGATTTGATTCATTATTTGATGATAGGATTTGATATACGTATAGGCCTTCATGTTATTAATGATGAGATCCAAATTTTGCATTCCCTTTGACCCTATTAAACCCAAGGCATAGGCTATTTGACACAATCGCTCAGAAAAGTGGGGGGGGCAGAATCCACTCTTTATTTCCAACATTATTCAACTTCATACAGCCAGCCCAGAAAAAAATCTATTTGCATACGGGCTTCTTCTTTCTGCACTCCATTAATTCATGTTTTGTAGTTGTAAACGTTTTTATGATAGGTTCCAATAATAAAACACTCCCTTGTAGGCCTAATTCACCGATTTTATCAATATAGGGAATTCTACGATTATACCTATATGGAAATGAATTGAAATAATAAAATGAAATAAATAAATAATAATCGTACCGGCAAATTACGAGGGAGTGTTTTCTTTTCGTATTGTAATCATTATGTGTATCCTCCCGTTAGCCGCCATGTCATTTAAATGATTTTGTTTTATAGAAACATGTTTATAACATGTAAAACATACTTGTACCGGTATTATAAAAATTTCAATAATAAGCTTTTTTTAAAATGAGATAGGCTATCAGCTACGCTTATGCCCCTCTAATCGTGATGAGATGACCTACATGAATGTTTTTATAGCTAAATACATCCGCGGCCCAGTTGTATACGGGTATATAAAGGTTATGATAGAAATGCTTGTGTAATATAAAAGCATTGAAAACAATTACTTAATGCAATAAATTCAACAAGTTATAATGGTAAATATTATCACATGTTATTTCAGCTATTATAGACCCTCTAATGAATTAGTCTACCTTTTTTGGATGAGTTGTGGAATATAATATTTCACAGTCACTATTATATTTTTTAGTAAAAGTTTGAAGGAGTCCCCATCGATCAAAGACAATCAAGTATAAACTGCATGTATTCACAATATCATTTTTGTCATTTCAGATTTTGAAGGAGAGTCCTTGAAAATACGAATGGTACCACCTGGCACAGAAGATCTTACCAAATCGCCTGATCAGGAACCAATGCAGCCTAAAGACATCTCATTTCCTAAGCACGCCATCGGTCCTGTATTTCGCGCATTTAATCCGTGAAAATACGAGAATTACAAATGGTTGGAATACTCTGTTTCAGAAGATGCTGTATACTGTCATTTCTGTAGACATTTTAGTAAAAACAAATATGGCCATTTTGTGACTATAGGATTCCTCACCTGGAACAAATGTCATGGGAGTCACAAAAGTCAGAATTACCTCCAAGGACATCAAGAAAGTGAGTCACATAAAGAAGCTATCTCAGAATATTGTTCTTACAAATGAATGACAGAAAACGGGTCCTCTTCAGATAAATCAACCATACTTGGAATGCTTAGTGAAGCTCATGCAAGGACTGTTGGCGAAAATCGACACTATCTCAAAACGCGCTGTGAAGTACTGTCGCTAACTGCCCATTTGAAAATTGCTCAAAGAGAATCGAAACTTCATCGCAGTGAAGACACGGATATTTCGTCACTGTTGTTCGGTGCAAAAGCTGGGAATTTTCTCGGCATCCTGGCGACTATTGCTAAGCACGATTCAATAATCGCTCGCAAGATTCAGAAAGGGCCACAGAATGCCAAATATACTCATCACTCAATCCAAAATGCTATTTTACATATCATGAGTAGTATTGTTCTTGAAGAGATCGCTGTTGAACTTTCTGATGCTGAATACTTCTCAATAATGGCTGATGAAACGAAAGATATGTCAAGAAAGGAGGTCGTCTCAATTTGCATTCGGTACCTATTTAATAACTCAGTTCATGAAGAATTTGTCGGTTTGTGTGAAGCAGAAAATCCTAATGCGGTAGGCCTGAAAAATTGCATCGTGCGTTCCCTACACAGTGTGAACGCGAATATGCAGAAATGCGTTGGACAAGCCTACGATGGAGCCGCAGTCATGTCTGGAAGTGTAAACGGAGTCCAGACACTGATTCGACAAGAAGTGTCACCTTTGGCTCAGTACGTTCATTGATTTGCGCATAGGTTGAATCTCGTCGTGTTGGATGTTGTTCACGAACTTCAACCAATTTTTGAATGTCTCTCTCTGCTTAAAAAACTCTACAATTTCGTCAGCTGTGCATCGATCCATCCAATCTGGGTATATTTGCAGGAGGAACGAAATCTGAGAGATATGGAATTGAAAGCAATCTCGGAAACGCGATGGTTGTGTCAGTCAAATATGTTGAGCACTGTTTGCAGTCGTGTCGACGTGCTATTTGAATTGCTCGATATCGTGAGTAATCAGCATCATAAAAAGAAAAGATTGACGATGCCAAATCCTTTCGAATGAGATTAGATAGATCACAGCTTCGATTCATTTTTGCACTGGAAAAAGTCCTACGCTACATCAAAACTGCATCTGCTTTCTTACAAAACCCGAGCAGTGATCTGTCGCAGTCAAGTGAAGTTATTCAGATTCTGAGAGAAAATCTTTCATCTTGCAACGAAGAGAAAACATATGACGAACTCTGGAATCAGAGTGAGGCGACTGCTGACAGATGGTCATTGACAAGGTCTGCACCAGTTCGAGAAAACAACAGAGCAAGAAAACTGCCTGATCATTTGAAACAGTTTCTAGTGGAAGTTGAAGCCCCTTGGGCCGTAAAAACTGAAAAAGAATTGTTTTCAAGCCAAGTCACCGAAATTTTTGAACAAATCATTTTCGAGTTAGATAGAAGATTCAGCAGCAATAATATCACCATCATGAATGGAAGTGCTGCCCTGACGCCTTCATCAATCAATTTCTTAAACGAAGAAATGATTCTCTCCTTCGGAGCATTATTCCAGTGTGACGCAAATGACTTAATCATCGAAATAAAAAATTGTCGTCGAATGATGGAACGCAGCAAGACTGACGAGAAAGCACGCACTTCGCCAACATTAATGCATCTTTGTCGGCGATTACAACGGGTGCGCGATGCTTTACCTGAGATGTGCAAACTCAGTACAATTGCTTGCACAATGCCAGTATCGAGTTGTGCTTGCGAGCGGAGTTTTAGCACTCTTCGGATTGTGAAAAATTATTTGCGATGCACGATGAAAACAGACCGAGCGAATGACCTTATGTTGCTTGGGGTCCATTCAGATCGAGCTTCCAAAATTGATTTGAATAAAGTGATCGATCGGTTCATCTTACTTTATCCAAAGTGCAGAATTGTACTGACATAAAGTTTATGAGATTATTATTATTGAGTGCATTGTACTATGTATAGGCAGGCTAGATATAAGATATAGTGATATGCGTTCATGGTGGATTTTCAAGTTTTCTAGGCACACTTAAATCAGGAAAAACCTGATACCTATTTCATGTACCGTAAGTGTGTCGTCTACATTATTAATCAAAATACATAGATGTAATTGACATAGTTGACCAGTTTGCGAGTCAGGCGATGCATTTCACAGGCAAGTAAAGATAGTTTCTGACTCGGATCAAATTTATTGGTCGAAAATAAAAGGATTTAAAGTTACAGCGTGACGGGCCTTCGGCGTCCAGCGCCTTCTTAACGGTCGATGGTCAAATGGCGGTCTGCAAACTCGGTGTGAAGATTTATAAAGAAGTGAATGATATTAAGAATTGTGTTGCTTGTTGAATGTGAGGTGATCAAAGTGAGAATAGAAGACATGAATTACCTTGCTACAGTCTGCCTTCTCACTTTGATCACCTCACATTCAACAAGCAACTCAATTCTTAATATCATTCACTTCTTTATAAATCTTCACACCGAGTTTGCAGACCGCCATTTGACCATCGACCGTTAAGAAGGCACTGGACGCCGAAGGCCCGTCACGCTGTAACTTTAAATCCTTTTATTTTCGACCAATAAATTTGATCCGAGTCAGAAACTATATCTTTACTTGCCTGTGAAATAGATGTAATTGACTAATCATTTCAATTCCATACTTTATAAATTGCAAACAATCAAACAAACCTATACAACTTTGTAAAAAAATGATCGGTGATATGCGCATATTTCTGTCATTCTAGCCAAAATCTAAGCAAGTGCTGTACCCGTTCATGCAGTTCAATGTTTGATTTAATAGTTGTTGTTTGCCCGAGTATTGTTTTGACAATTTGACGAGTATCTTTTATGCTGTTTGTCAATCAGAGAGACAGTTACATTAATTACTTCATGTCATGAATAATGATATGCAAATTGACTTATCTTGCAACCGAATCAGGATACCTTATTAGACTTTATTTGTTGCAATTTTACATTGAAGGTAAAAATCCTTGTTTAACCTTTATCCAAACCATCCAATTTTATCCTTGTGTGCATTTGTGCACATTTTTTGTTATAGTCAATTATTTCCATTTTCCACTAGTAGATCATGTTGTTCTAAAATCATATTGTTTTATTTTAGTTTGATAAACATTTTCATACTGTTTGTTAGACTACTCGGTAAGTCAATCATTAAATGCATTCAAATAAAGCCCATTTGTTGATTTTGCCCGCTATGTAGGCCTATTGATTTCAACACATTTCTTGATATTCGTCGCATGATTAAGAGGCTCGGATAGTTAGGTCATTCGTTTAAAATTCATACTATCAATTTCGCATGCAAACCACCGTAGCCTACCATTTTCGTATTTTCTACGCATGTATAAGCTCACGTATAGCCAATATTCATATTTTTAAGGTCGCAGTAGGACTACAGACCCAATTCTATTGTATGAAAAATCAACACTCATAAACGACCATGGATTTGACAACTAAATAAAATTGATTTGTTACATAGGCATGTATTGGTTTTAAATTCGCATCTGCAAGTTATCACTCAAGCTCACTTGAAGGGTTAGGTATAAGATAACTTGAAGTAGGCCTATAAGCGTAGTATAGGCCCTAGTCCTTTGGTAACACGTGGACACCTACAATCTTGGCATTGATATAGGCTAGGGATTGACCCTATCATCAGACTTAGGAAATTAAGATATCAGCGTGTTATGGGCTATATCATCTTATGCTCGATATATGCCTGCGCGAACATGTCTTGTGAGGCATAAATAGCCTACTGTATAGCATATATACCAACTTAATAGGACTATTTAAGGAATTTTAAGTTTTACTGCTTTGTCGGGGAGGTCAGGTAGCTCGACACCCCGTCGGGGAAACACGACACCTCGTCGGGGAAAACCCTGGCGCCGCCCCTGCTTCTCACAGAGTTGGCGACGCATTGTGCTCGAGATCACTTCAATCATTCTTGTACATGTGTCATGAGAATGCAAATTTCGACCAAAATCTACGCCATTGGTCTCTTGAAGATCTATCAATGTTTCATAGTCTGTATAGGGCCGATTATTTTTGGCAATGTAGTATGCCGTTCTGAGGCATTTTGTAGTGGTCGCTTTGCTTCGATTTTACATTTGTGCCGACAGAGTTCCGATCTGGTCCAATTTCCCTTCCTGCATAATTTTTTGCATAGCGCAGTGAGCGTTCGAGTCCCTGTGCCTATACACTTTGTTTCTTAAATTCTTCTGGCGACTGGCTTTGTCCGCTTTGCCATTTGTGCTGTCGACAGCAGATATTTCGCATGCTGCCCATTCTCTCGACACATGGACACCTTGCTTACTGTGTGGTTCCAAGTTCGTTGTCTTAAAGTCTCTACAGAAACTGCACCCAAGCTTTCCATTCTTGATAATAAGCCATTCGTTAGCTTGCATGAAGATGAGTTTCTGTTTGGCTGACCAGGTTTCATCGACACCTCCTTTCTCGTCATTTTCTTGTGTTCTTTCAGTCTCTTGAGACGAGGCCATTGATGGCAATGATGGCTCCGTATCTGCAGGTAGAGTCGACGTTGGCGAGGATGATAAATCATCACCTGCAGCTTGCTTTCCAAAGAAGTCCAACAAACTTCTTTGACGTTTAGCTGGCTTACCATCCATGTAATTGTGCCTGCAATGAAAAAAGAAAATATGCTATTATCACAAATGCATTAAACTGTAGTTTTTATACACGTGTATATATAGGTAGTATTTCATAGAGCCAAAGATCGACTTAATCAAGTAAATCTACAATGAAAATAGTAGTGGTGGGCAGCGATCACAGCAACCCATGCAAACAAAAGCACCAACTATGAAATGCCTATAGGTGTCCTTTCAACTCGGTCCGGCTATAAATTCTATAAACTGCAATATTCAAAAATCATCCTCTATCCATATCAAAATCAGACTCATATGAGCTTTAATGACGTGTGCTTCATTCCTTGATGTAACAAGTGTGAGAGTAAAAAGGTGGAAGAAATCTGGCCACCAATATGCATCAGGAATCTGGGAAATTTGTAGGCCCATCTGCGCTTTGGCAAACCTACCCACCGGTACCGGCCATCTACAAAACATCTGAAAAATGCTGCATGTGCTGCAGAATTTGTTTCTTGCAAGTAATTTGATCTACTTGTACATATGCATGCAGCTTTTACAACATCAATAAATTATCAAAATGGAATATCGTATAAAAGCTTATTAACAGAATGCGATTGGGAAAATGACTGACCAAATTCATCCCACCGGATGAAAAAAAGTAAAATGAAACCATTAAACGAATCAATGATCAACCATGAATACTATCATCTTGTTAACTCAGATATAGCTTCTCTGATCTTCTCTTGATCTCAACACAGTCTTATCAAATGAAAAAGATGCGTTGGACATTTTGCAACAACAATGTTTTCAAGGGGTTTAAAAAGCATTGTTTCTTGCAAACTGAAAATGTCAGATTTTTTTACTTCTAAGATGATACGGACGCATCGTTTTTTTATTCAACTGAAACAAATAAGTTCTTCAAATAGTGATAATTCCTCAGATTGCAGTCCCTGGTGTTCATTCCAGGTTAGGTGACCCAATTCACCCCAACTGACCAGGTGCGCCATAGGGAGGGCTAAGGCTTTCCCACTTTTCAAGAAGCACGCAACAACACTTTTATATTTTTAGAAGCATTGTGAGTAGTAAGTAAAACTCCACCACTGGACCGCGCAAGATGGCCGCCATCGAAAAAAGTCGCTGACGTCCCCCCCCTCTGAAACGACAGTGTCGTGGTGGACTTGGGCGACCGCCAGGTTTTGACTTGAGGCTATAGTGTGTGATGTTTTTCGTGAAATCTGATGAATGTTGGGTTGAAAATGGGATGTTTCGAGTGGAAGCAGTGCTCGGATGTGAAAACGGAGGCCAGATTCAGATTCAGCGTGAAATTCTACATGGAAATGGTGTATTTCCAGCTCAATCGGAGAGAAAAAATTTTCGCTGACGTCCCCCCCCCCCCAACACCGACCTTCCAACTTTGCTTCTAGTGGACGGATTTTGTCGTGCCATAGCTCGTTTGAAAGCTAAAAGTGAGACAAATTCACTGAAAGAAACGGCTTGTTCTTATCTGCCTTCGTTTAGATGTGAGACGCCATTTAAGATTTTGGGAGATTGTCGAAAAACGACATAGTTAGAATTTTGGACGTTTTGGGCTGTAGCTTCAAAACGAAGCATCGGAGAGCAAAACGGATTTCAGATTTGGAATCAGCGTCAAATTCTCTATCAACATGGTGAGTTTCAAGTCAATCGGAGAGAAAAATTTTCAACATTTTTCGAAAAAACGACAGAGTTAGAATTTTGGACGTTTTGGGCTGTAGCTTCAAAACGAAGCATCGGATAGGAAAACGGATTTCAGATTTGGAATCAGCATGAAATGCTCTATCAACATGGTGAGTTTCAAGTCAATCGGAGAGAAAAAAATTTCAACATTTTTCGAAAAAACGACAGAGTTAGAATTTTTGCATTTTTGGGCTGTAGAGCCAAAACGAAGCATCGGATGGGAAAATGGAGGCCAGATTCGGAGTCAGCGTCCAATTCTACATGGAAATGGTGTATTTGCAGTTCAATCGGACCTCTAGAATCGGCGATAGAAGCGTTTGGATGATGGATATTGCGTCATCAGCTGATCGCCACACACTATATAAGCTGGGAACCGACAGAGACTTGTCATTAAGACGAGAGCGATTGTCAAAGGTACGTCGTCTCTCTGAGCTCCGATGATAGCTTCGGACATTCCAAATCCCGAGTTTCTGTAAGAAACCGACTTAGAAAATTTCATTGCTGATATCAGCTAAGGCGTCAGACTTAGAGGTTCGTCAGGAGATGGCCTTCGTCTCCAGGCCATAAAAGACTCCAAAACTCTAATGGCTTGTAACTTTGCTTCTACAAGTCCGTTTGACTTGATTCAAAAAATGTTTGGTCGCCATTGACCTGTCCTAAGTGATAGACTACTTACAAAATTTCATAAGTAGTGCTAAAAAGTTGAAAAATTTAAATTCACTAGTTTTGGAGGTTTTCTGGGGTTTTCGACCCTGCTGAAGTCAATGAAAGCATTTTTAATGATGTCGGAGCCAGTCTTCTCATGGTATAAGCGGCTTTTCACTGAAAGCGAGCAAGACACGGAGAGTTTTGCTGTAATATTCCACTGACAGGGTGTTCCTTCGGGACGGCGGACGATGCCGCAGTGATAAGTGTGGCAAGGGAGTGTGTCATAATTTAGACCGAAACCGCTGGGACAACTCATGTCTCATGTTGGGAATTTGACACAGTTCTCAACGTAGCACTTTGAACGCCAATCGGTTGAGTCTTAGATATCTTGTCATGGGTGGCCTCTAAACATCTCCATTGCAAAAACGCTGGTGAATCAAGCTCTCTACGGCTTGCTATCAAGCTGCTATCAAAGTCTGTCAACCTCTTACCAACTTTACAGGTTTTCATGTCTGACGATCAAGTCATCGACGGTGCAAGTCACGGAGATTTTCGGTGTGATACTTCCTTTCGACGGGCGTTCCTGTAAAGGGCGGCGGTGAAACCCGTAGCTATGTATATCGCAAGGGACATTCGGCAATGATCGATCTTGTTAAACCTCTCTGCGTCATGTTTGCAAGTGATTGCCTCTGTTTCAATGTAGTATGCATTCGCACCAGGGCGACATTTAGCCAACTGCCGAAGGTTGCCTTATAAACTTTCCATTGCATACGTTATGAGAACCATGAGTTCTACCTGTCTCTATCAATGAGACGAATTGATGAATGGAATGAAATGGGAGGACACTCACGCGCCACACGCAACATAACACACTTCTCTCTTCCGTAGTCTAACAAGCTCTTTACACATGGATTGCAGTCGATTGCTATCCCTGTATCAGAAGTGTAAGCTATCTTAATTTTATTTAACACTAATTCACCTACCATCATCACCCATATGAAATGTTATAAGATTTACAAGTTAAACTAAGCGTGCTACTGTTTCCAAATGAAAAAGTATACATGGTTAAATCATCCACTGAAGCCCCATTCAAGTAAGTCAGTATGAAAGCAAAGATAATACGAAATAAAAATTTATTATGGCATGTATTTCAAAAGGTCTTCATCGTCAACATCGTCCCAGAGTCTGGCTTCACACAGATCACAAAAACAGTTCACTTGCTTCAATCGTTCTTCTACCGCGAGCCTCACTTTGTCGATGTACTCCCACTCCGCCATAGTTCGTGGCTGGGAATTAGGGGTGTACCATTCCCATAATTGATGGAGGAATTTGGTGCTGGTGATCTCCATCACATCATCAGTATCGTACTGCAGATGCTTCCACCTCACGCCTCATAAGTCGGGACACTCCTTCTCACATACACTCTCCTCTTCGTCATCCGCTGGTAATGACAACTTTCTAATGTTGTCGAGTCGGTATAATTTCTCCACCTTCCCCTTCGTTGGAGCGTTTGGTGCAACGAACGCCTTTGGCGATGAGCATGGAGAAGAGAACTCCAATTTTGCGTTCTGTGTTTTTGGAGGGCTTGTCATGTTGACTGTGAATAATGACTTTGAAATGTTTTCTAATTCTTAAGTATAAACAAGCAACCAATCAGAATGAACAGCCAATGAATGATGAATATGAAAGTATATATGCAAAGTGACATTCGTGTCATTTCACTCTGTCTTTGAGACGTATAAGTGAAGTGTTCTCTAGCGAATTCTGTTATTATTTGAGGCGTACAAGTGAACTGTTCTCTCGTGAATTCCAAATTTGAGACGTATTATTTGAGTGAAGTCTCTCTCTTGTTGAAGTATCAACCTTAAACTTGATTTCGTTGAAATGGTAAGTTGAACATTTCTTCACTCATCTCCCTCAAACGTGTGGCTAATAGCATCTTCCTCAATTTCAGGCATCAACTTCATCACCAACGCCCTCCCTTCTCGAGGAAAGTTTAGAGTTGTTGAGTGAAGGTAGGTTGTAACAATACTCTGAGACAGCCCATTCCCCTTTATCTGTGAAAAGACTTTTTCATACACATATTTTTATTTCAATAAACATATCACAATGACTTCACTTTGTTTTCCGAAACACTTAAGTTACGAGGGATTTAGTATCTTTCACATGGATGCACTCTTGTAAACCATTGGTAATTTTGATAGCAATAGAGGGTATAGTTTGTTTGACGACGGGATGATAGAAAATAGATTCAAACATCTCGACTATTCCATATGAAGCGTCTTTATCATGAATGAAATCACGTAAAATGTATTCTTTTTTCTCATCAACAGAAATAGGTAGAATCAAATCACTTTGAATGTAAAGGTGCTGTTCATGTTTATCAAGTGTCATTGGTGTTTCTATACCAATCGTATGCGCAGCAGTAAACACAGTTTGTAGCATTGAAAAACCAAAGAGTGTTTTCAAATTTTTACTCAATTGACATTGAATGTCATCACCCAGTTTCAGAACAACGCGTTGATTTTCAATTGAAAACGAAATGTGGTGTGTCTTTACATCATATTTACTTTTCATCACATGCTTCAACTTCTGTTGTGTATAAGGATTTACTACATGAATGAAGCTTTCAACTGTATGATATAGACGCGGCATTATATGGATAGCAACTTTAGATTCTTTATGAGACTGGTAAATTTTCTTGATGCGATCACCATAGATGTCCACCCACCATTCATCATTAACTGAATCAGCTTTAGTGTGATATTCATGAGAACCATACACCACACCGCTTCCAATAATAGGTGTATAATGTCTTACAAAATGACGCAAGGTTGGAGAGAAATAAACTGTAAGTTTGTCATTATATTTCTGAATAACCAACTTATTTTTGTCCGCCATAATTTTCTCTCCATACTTCTTACCCACAGTCTCATTCCATCGTTTTACTAAGTTTTACTAACTCAATAAGTGATAAAGGTTGAACACCACGCTTTTTCAAAATGATGCGTTCTTCACATTCTACAACATCTTCATCAAATATTTTAAATCTATAATGAAATTTGTTGATTTGATTTGAATAAACTTTTTTAACATTTGCAGTAGCAATTGACGTTAGATGTAGTCCATGGCGAAAACCGAGATGTGGATAGAATTCATTATCCAACCTCAGCGTAAGATCTTTAGTAAAAGAATGAAAGCGAAGGAACTGTCTCCCACTCCAATGATAGATGGTAAAAACATAAGCTTTCTGATTTTTATTCTTCATGATGGAAGTATTACCACTATTGAACGCCTTAATAATTTTCTCATTCCCATTGCTTTATAAAAACTTTCCATTGCATACGTTATGAGAACCATGAGTTCTACCTGTCTCTATCAATGAGACGAATTGATGAATGGAATGAAATGGGAGGACACTCACGCGCCACACGCAACATAACACACTTCTCTCTTCCGTAGTCTAACAAGCTCTTTACACATGGATTGCAGTCGATTGCTATCCCTGTATCAGAAGTGTAAGCTATCTTAATTTTATTTAACACTAATTCACCTACCATCATCACCCATATGAAATGTTATAAGATTTACAAGTTAAACTAAGCGTGCTACTATTTCCAAATGAAAAAGTATACATGGTTAAATCATCCACTGAAGCCCCATTCAAGTAAGTCAGTATGAAAGCAAAGATAATACGAAATAAAAATTTATTATGGCATGTATTTCAAAAGGTCTTCATCGTCAACATCGTCCCAGAGTCTGGCTTCACACAGATCACAAAAACAGTTCACTTGCTTCAATCGTTCTTCTACCGCGAGCCTCACTTTGTCGATGTACTCCCACTCCGCCATAGTTCGTGGCTGGGAATTAGGGGTGTACCATTCCCATAATTGATGGAGGAATTTGGTGCTGGTGATCTCCATCACATCATCAGTATCGTACTGCAGATGCTTCCACCTCACGCCTCATAAGTCGGGACACTCCTTCTCACATACACTCTCCTCTTCGTCATCCGCTGGTAATGACAACTTTCTAATGTTATCGAGTCGGTATAATTTCTCCACCTTCCCCTTCGTTGGAGCGTTTGGTGCAACGAACGCCTTTGGCGATGAGCATGGAGAAGAGAACTCCAATTTTGTGTTCTGTGTTTTTGGAGGGCTTGTCATGTTGACTGTGAATAATGACTTTGAAATGTTTTCTAATTCTTAAGTATAAACAAGCAACCAATCAGAATGAACAGCCAATGAATGATGAATATGAAAGTATATATGCAAAGTGACATTCGTGTCATTTCACTCTGTCTTTGAGACGTATAAGTGAAGTGTTCTCTAGCGAATTCTGTTATTATTTGAGGCGTACAAGTGAACTGTTCTCTCGTGAATTCCAAATTTGAGACGTATTATTTGAGTGAAGTCTCTCTCTTGTTGAAGTATCAACCTTAAACTTGATTTCGTTGAAATGGTAAGTTGAACATTTCTTCACTCATCTCCCTCAAACGTGTGGCTAATAGCATCTTCCTCAATTTCAGGCATCAACTTCATCACCAACGCCCTCCCTTCTCGAGGAAAGTTTAGAGTTGTTGAGTGAAGGTAGGTTGTAACAATACTCTGAGACAGCCCATTCCCCTTTATCTGTGAAAAGACTTTTTCATACACATATTTTTATTTCAATAAACATATCACAATGACTTCACTTTGTTTTCCGAAACACTTAAGTTACGAGGGATTTAGTATCTTTCACATGGATGCACTCTTGTAAACCATTGGTAATTTTGATAGCAATAGAGGGTATAGTTTGTTTGACGACGGGATGATAGAAAATAGATTCAAACATCTCGACTATTCCATATGAAGCGTCTTTATCATGAATGAAATCACGTAAAATGTATTCTTTTTTCTCATCAACAGAAATAGGTAGAATCAAATCACTTTGAATGTAAAGGTGCTGTTCATGTTTATCAAGTGTCATTGGTGTTTCTATACCAATCGTATGCGCAGCAGTAAACACAGTTTGTAGCATTGAAAAACCAAAGAGTGTTTTCAAATTTTTACTCAATTGACATTGAATGTCATCACCCAGTTTCAGAACAACGCGTTGATTTTCAATTGAAAACGAAATGTGGTGTGTCTTTACATCATATTTACTTTTCATCACATGCTTCAACTTCTGTTGTGTATAAGGATTTACTACATGAATGAAGCTTTCAACTGTATGATATAGACGCGGCATTATATGGATAGCAACTTTAGATTCTTCATGAGACTGGTAAATTTTCTTGATGCGATCACCATAGATGTCCACCCACCATTCATCATTAACTGAATCAGCTTTAGTGTGATATTCATGAGAACCATACACCACACCGCTTCCAATAATAGGTGTATAATGTCTTACAAAATGACGCAAGGTTGGAGAGAAATAAACTGTAAGTTTGTCATTATATTTCTGAATAACCAACTTATTTTTGTCCGCCATAATTTTCTCTCCATACTTCTTACCCACAGTCTCATTCCATCGTTTTACTAAGTTTTACTAACTCAATAAGTGATAAAGGTTGAACACCACGCTTTTTCAAAATGATGCGTTCTTCACATTCTACAACATCTTCATCAAATATTTTAAATCTATAATGAAATTTGTTGATTTGATTTGAATAAACTTTTTTAACATTTGCAGTAGCAATTGACGTTAGATGTAGTCCATGGCGAAAACCGAGATGTGGATAGAATTCATTATCCAACCTCAGCGTAAGATCTTTAGTAAAAGAATGAAAGCGAAGGAACTGTCTCCCACTCCAATGATAGATGGTAAAAACATAAGCTTTCTGATTTTTATTCTTCATGATGGAAGTATTACCACTATTGAACGCCTTAATAATTTTCTCATTCCCATTGCTTTATAAAAACTTTCCATTGCATACGTTATGAGAACCATGAGTTCTACCTGTCTCTATCAATGAGACGAATTGATGAATGGAATGAAATGGGAGGACACTCACGCGCCACACGCAACATAACACACTTCTCTCTTCCGTAGTCTAACAAGCTCTTTACACATGGATTGCAGTCGATTGCTATCCCTGTATCAGAAGTGTAAGCTATCTTAATTTTATTTAACACTAATTCACCTACCATCATCACCCATATGAAATGTTATAAGATTTACAAGTTAAACTAAGCGTGCTACTATTTCCAAATGAAAAAGTATACATGGTTAAATCATCCACTGAAGCCCCATTCAAGTAAGTCAGTATGAAAGCAAAGATAATACGAAATAAAAATTTATTATGGCATGTATTTCAAAAGGTCTTCATCGTCAACATCGTCCCAGAGTCTGGCTTCACACAGATCACAAAAACAGTTCACTTGCTTCAATCGTTCTTCTACCGCGAGCCTCACTTTGTCGATGTACTCCCACTCCGCCATAGTTCGTGGCTGGGAATTAGGGGTGTACCATTCCCATAATTGATGGAGGAATTTGGTGCTGGTGATCTCCATCACATCATCAGTATCGTACTGCAGATGCTTCCACCTCACGCCTCATAAGTCGGGACACTCCTTCTCACATACACTCTCCTCTTCGTCATCCGCTGGTAATGACAACTTTCTAATGTTATCGAGTCGGTATAATTTCTCCACCTTCCCCTTCGTTGGAGCGTTTGGTGCAACGAACGCCTTTGGCGATGAGCATGGAGAAGAGAACTCCAATTTTGTGTTCTGTGTTTTTGGAGGGCTTGTCATGTTGACTGTGAATAATGACTTTGAAATGTTTTCTAATTCTTAAGTATAAACAAGCAACCAATCAGAATGAACAGCCAATGAATGATGAATATGAAAGTATATATGCAAAGTGACATTCGTGTCATTTCACTCTGTCTTTGAGACGTATAAGTGAAGTGTTCTCTAGCGAATTCTGTTATTATTTGAGGCGTACAAGTGAACTGTTCTCTCGTGAATTCCAAATTTGAGACGTATTATTTGAGTGAAGTCTCTCTCTTGTTGAAGTATCAACCTTAAACTTGATTTCGTTGAAATGGTAAGTTGAACATTTCTTCACTCATCTCCCTCAAACGTGTGGCTAATAGCATCTTCCTCAATTTCAGGCATCAACTTCATCACCAACGCCCTCCCTTCTCGAGGAAAGTTTAGAGTTGTTGAGTGAAGGTAGGTTGTAACAATACTCTGAGACTTGAACAGAGATGATAGAATGATTTCTCTTTCAGGTGATGTGAGTTCCAGCTCAGGACTCTCGCGACAAGGCAACGAGTGGGAATGTGCTGACTGCGGACATATGTTTACAAGGAAGCACAGTCTCCTTCGACACATCAAACAACGTGTGTGTCAACGCAAAGCGGCATCAATCTCCGGAGGTGAAGTTGATTCTGACGATGACATCTCCTTTCCTTGCGATTTGTGCCCTCTTTCTTTTGATAGTCACTTTCAGCGATCTTCGCACAGACTTCAACACACACATGCAAATGATCACTACACCAACGGTACCTCTACCATCTCCCTCATTAATGTTTCACATAATAATTCAGTACGCGACTACTGCATGGAGTCCAATACTCAAATAGTAGATTTTTCTGAGTGGCTCCTTCAAAATTCTAACATTATCGAAGCGCTCTTCAACAATTTAGACAATTTTAGAATGAAGGCGCTCATCTACCTTAAACTAAAATATATTAAAATAGATTTTCAAATGGGTCAAGTGACGGACAGAATACAGAATCATGTTCCTTCCTCTTCCGCAACCGAAGTTGTAGACTGCGAGTCTTGGCTAAATTTTCACATTCAATGTTTAAAATCAAATGTAGATAAATTCAATCAACGCGACAGCGCTCTCATTTTTGATGGTGTGGACTCAGCCATATTCAAAATTTCCCTATTAGAAAGTCATGCAGCTCGAGGCACATTTAAACTACCAAAAACGTTGTATAATAAGAAAGCTGTCATCAATGTCGATTGTAAATCACAGTGTTTCAAATATGCAGTCCTATCCATCCTTCACTATAATTATATCAACGCGCATCGAGATTGCACCTATAGCTATAGACAGTGGGAGGATGAACTAGACTTTGAAGGTTGTGATAGTAACAATATGAAAATCAAAGATGTAGAAACGTTCGAAAAACATAATCAGATTAAAATTGTAGTTCACGTGTGGGAGAAGGGGTTGAAGGGTGCCCGCTATAATTCACGTTCAACTTGTTATGAACGTGTAGTCAACCTCTTATTAGTAAAACAAGATGATAGCGAGGAATGGCACTACTGTGGTATACCCAAAATCTCTCGCTTGTACACTCACTTGGGGCACTCTAAAAGAGGTGAACATTTTGTATGCGACCGCTGCATCCACTCCTTTTGGAGTAAAGATAAATTTGAAACTCACTATGAATGGTGCAAGCGAGGTAAATTACAAATGGAACGCATGCCCAAAGATAAAATATTTTCACATAGGGATAATGGTGACGAATTAAGTCCCCTGCGTGTCATTTACGCAGACATAGAATGCTACATTGATGATATCATCCACAAGCCAGCAGCCATATCCTGCTATGAAGTATGGCATGACCACTTTAGGAATAGACAAAACAAAATGCATACTTGGCAAGGTGAAGATTGCATTTCAAAATTTCTAGAATTTCTCGATAGAGCTGCCAAATTTCAACAATCATATGATTCCCAATTGCAGCGTAAGTCACTACATATGTCAGATGAAGACAAACAAAAATTTGAAAAAGTTGCACATCCTGTCCTAAATGTCATAAAACGTTTGATGACGATAAAATTAAGAAAGTGCGTGATCATGATCACATCACTGGTAAATTTAGAAACGCACTCTGCTCCAAATGTAAGTTTTCACTTAGGTTGAGACGTCGTGTACTACCCGTCATTTTTCATAACTTTAAGGGCTATGACAGTCATATGCTCATAAAAGGAGGGTTGAGCCAGATGAAATCGTGGCAGTTTGATGTTATAGCGCAAACGAGAGAAAAATTCATGGCAATGACAGCAAAAGTACCAGTAGATAAAACTAAAGAAAATAAGACAGTCTTCTTCGAAATAAAATTTTTAGATTCATTCCAATTCATGTCAGCGTCACTAGCTTCTCTCGTTCGTAATCTCAAGTTTCTTCCCCATAGTCAAACTTTGAAGAAACACTATCCAAACTTAACGGATGAAATAATCACTCGCAATCACTATGCGTATTTTAGCTCAATGTCTAAACTAAATGAAACAACCCTTCCTTCCATTGACAAATTCCAAAACGATTTGACGGGTCAAGATTGTCCAGTAGAGGACTATGAACATGCTCAAGAGGCATGGTTAAAATTTGATTGTAAAACGTTTGGCGATTATATGATAGCTTACTTAGAATTAGATGTCATTTTGCTGGCTGATGTCTTTCAGGAATTTCGACGAGTGGCATTAGAAGAAGACAAATTAGATCCTGTCCACTTTGTCAGTCTACCAGCCATGTCCTTTAAATCAGCCTTTAAAATGACTGGTGAGACCATCCATCTCTTACAAGACCCGGAGATGTATAACATATTTGAGCGCGGAATACGCGGTGGTCTCACATTTGTGAATAAACATCACATAAAATCTAAAACAGTAGGTAATGATCATATCCACCTAAAATACTATGACCAAAATAATTTATATGGCAGTTCACTGTCTAAACCACTACCTCATTCCGAGTTTATTTGGTTAAATCAAGATGAGCTTGAGTATTACTCCAACCCTTCAAACATACTGAAGATTCCAGATGAAGGTGATTGGGGATATTATTTTGAAGTGGATTTGATTTATCCAAATAGCATTAAAAATAAAACTGCTGATTTCCCACTCGCACCTGAATCTGGTGAAGTGACTGAAGATATGTTTTCACCATTCATGTCACAATTTCATAATAACTTAATAGAGTGTGGACAGCCAAGGTACAAACCATGCCGCAAACGTTTACTCACCCAATATGATAAGAAAAATTATCTCGTACACTTCTGCATATTAAAATTCTATTTAGAAATGGGCATGCTTCTAAAGTCAGTTCACCGCATTATCAAATTTAGACAGAAAGCCTTCCTCAAACCATATATTGATAGTAACAGCCAGAAACGTGCACTAGCCCAAAATAATTTTGAAAAAGATTTTTATAAGTATAAGAATAATAGTCTATTTGGTAAGACGATGGAGGATGTTAGAAAACGCATGAACTACAAACTAGTCATTGATGATCAAAAATATCACAAATTGACCTCATCACCTCTTTTCATTGATAGAGACATCATCGATGAGGACCTTGTAGGAGTTAAAATGATAAAATCTGAAGTTGAGTTGTGTAAGCCCATCTATATTAGGCAAGCCGTTTTAGATTACTCTAAGCTTGAAATGTACCAACTCTTTTATAAAATACTAAAACCATGTCCTCTCGTAAAAGAGGTTCGTTTGTTGGGTGGTGATACAGATAGTTTCTTCTTAGGTATTACCACTCAAAAAGATTTAAATTTTAATGAAGTAGCTAAGTCATTAGAAAAATATTTCGACACATCTAACTACAATCCCACTCATCCACTCTATTCCATATAGAATAAAGCCAAACTTGGTTGTTTTAAGGATGAAACAGCAGGAAAGGAAATAGATGAAATGATTCTCCTCCGTCCTGAAATGTATTCCATGAAATTAAAAGAATGTGCAGATAGTATCAAGCGTGCTAAAGGTATATCAAAATCCATTGTTCACAAAATGAAACATCGGTCCTATAAGAAGGCCTATAAAAATAAAACTATAACGTTTGTCAATATGACAATCTTAAAATCTCAAGTTCATACTGTGAAAACGCACACGTTCAAGAAACGAGCGCTTTCAGCATGGGAGGATAAAAGGTGTTGGATAGGACATAATACATCTCTTCCACATGGACATCCTGACAAAAAAAATTCCTCCACCCAAAAGAATAAAACTCACGCTACCACATTCAGGAGATGTATTGACATAATCAACTTTAACTCAGTATTTTGATGTTGCTTTTTGTAGATATACATGGTTGTTTTATGTATCGCATGAGATCGTTTCTTCCTTGTGAATATATGCCTACAGTCAGCCCATTCCCCTTTATCTGTGAAAAGACTTTTTCATACACATATTTTTATTTCAATAAACATATCACAATGACTTCACTTTGTTTTCCGAAACACTTAAGTTACGAGGGATTTAGTATCTTTCACATGGATGCACTCTTGTAAACCATTGGTAATTTTGATAGCAATAGAGGGTATAGTTTGTTTGACGACGGGATGATAGAAAATAGATTCAAACATCTCGACTATTCCATATGAAGCATCTTTATCATGAATGAAATCACGTAAAATGTATTCTTTTTTCTCATCAACAGAAATAGGTAGAATCAAATCACTTTGAATGTAAAGGTGCTGTTCATGTTTATCAAGTGTCATTGGTGTTTCTATATCAATCGTATGCGCAGCAGTAAACACAGTTTGTAGCATTGAAAAACCAAAGAGTGTTTTCAAATTTTTACTCAATTGACATTGAATGTCATCACCCAGTTTCAGAACAACGCGTTGATTTTCAATTGAAAACGAAATGTGGTGTGTCTTTACATCATATTTACTTTTCATCACATGCTTCAACTTCTGTTGTATATAAGGATTCACTACATGAATGAAGCTTTCAACTGTATGATATAGACGCGGCATTATATGGATAGCAACTTTAGATTCTTCATGAGACTGGTAAATTTTCTTGATGCGATCACCATAGATGTCCACCACCATTCATCATGATCAGCTGATCATCTGAATCAGCTTTAGTGTGATATTCATGAGAACCATACACCACACCGCTTCCAATAATAGGTGTATAATGTCTTACAAAATGACGCAAGGTTGGAGAGAAATAAACTGTAAGTTTGTCATTATATTTCTGAATAATCAACTTATTTTTGTCCGCCATAATTTTCTCTCCATACTTCTTACCCACAGTCTCATTCCATCGTTTTACTAAGTTTTACTAACTCAATAAGTGATAAAGGTTGAACACCACGCTTTTTCAAAATGATGCGTTCTTCACATTCTACAACATCTTCATCAAATATTTTAAATCTATAATGAAATTTGTTGATTTGATTTGAATAAACTTTTTTAACATTTGCAGTAGCAATTGACGTTAGATGTAGTCCATGGCGAAAACCGAGATGTGGATAGAATTCATTATCCAACCTCAGCGTAAGATCTTTAGTAAAAGAATGAAAGCGAAGGAACTGTCTCCCACTCCAATGATAGATGGTAAAAACATAAGCTTTCTGATTTTTATTCTTCATGATGGAAGTATTACCACTATTGAACGCCTTAATAATTTTCTCATTCCCAAATGGTTCATAATAATCTGATTTTATCTGAATCCATTCATAGTTCCACTTTCCATCTGATGTTAAATTGTATGGGAACTGGAATGCATTATTAATCGTTATTCCATCATGGGTGCGAGGAGTCAATATCATTTCTTCCAAATCATTCACATTCTGAATATTGCTATCATAGCAAATACTAGAAACGCCAACCTCCCATTCACCTTCTAAATGTAGTGGGCGATTTAATTCTACTCGATAGTCTGATGGTTTATTTTTGGGAAATTTATTCATAGAAGCATTACTGGGTAAGTAGATTAGAAACGAGTCCTTATTTTCACTTTCCATATTATTCACATTGGAAAAAATATATTAGCATACTTTTGCATTAACTCTTCATTCGGAAATGGAGTGTGATACTTGTCACAGCATCTTTATGAAAAGGAATCAACGCACCAGCATCGTCATAAATTGCAATATCAATTTGTGGGATGTAGTTTGATTTCAGCTTTGTATAATGCACTTTCTTGAAAGTATGCTCAGATAAAATACTGCAGCTCTTTGGCTGGTATGGTATCATTGCTAGCAATGGAGCTTCAACATCTCCCACACGTACATCTTCACCAATATTGGAATATATCTGAAAATAGTTAATACGACGCGATAGCGACATGTCTGCGCTAGCTTTGGTTACAGTACCACTTTTAAAGATATTTTGATCAAAACCCAAAATGTCCATTAGAGTTTTATCCATAATTAGTTCAATACCTTTTCCACTTATAGTGAGAGACAAAGTACCTAAGTCAATGTTGCCACTTGTTTACCATCAACTCGAAGGAGATAATTAAATTTCTTCAATAATGTTTCAGGAGTCATGTTTGTCTTTCTTGGCTTAATCACAATCTTCTTCACCAACGTCTTCTCATTTCTTGGAATAAGATCTACATAATAAGCTTCCTCTCGATATATTAACTGTTTATAACCACTTATGTGGTAATTAACGTTAAAATTATCATAGCTTGTTAAGGCGCTAGCGAGGTAACCTAAATCATTTCTTAAACTTGGACTTAAACCAACAATCCAATCTTTCTCAACTACATGATGTACATAATTATGATCATCATTGTGCGGAGTAAATTGGACAATATGTTTACACGCTTTATTCAGGAAATCATATATAAACTTTTTACATGATAAGAGATCTTTCTTTGGCCACTGTGGAATGTATACTCGGCAGCCCTTTTCACATTGATAAGCAGCTGTACGTCTCATATCAATAGTCATCACCTCATGATGAAAAGTATAGACACAGTTGCTATAAACAAGTTGAGTGACACCCACTTCCCACTTTCAATTTAGCTGTTGTGTATGATCAATGGGAGTAGAAAAGAGTGCGGCTCGATTACTAGCAAATCTATTTGCGGCCGCATTGCTAAGCAATATATGATAAAACGACATTTTTATATTGCTGATCTGCGGCTTTGCATAACATCATGAAGACTTGGATATTGGACTCTCTACAATATATCAGAGTTGATCGTGATGGAAACGTACATTTCAAAAATTCTCATGGTCATGCATCAAGAGGTATTACATTAACATGGCGACAATTTGTCAACCTCAATGATATCATGAGGGATTTGGAATATTTTGAAACATTAAGATTCATCTCCTTGGGAGATCAAGTTTGGCTTCAACATTACAGAAATGAAATTCAAATCTGCCATTCTCATTCCGCAAACTGTTTCTCATTTCGCAAATACTATTGGTAGAAGTATAGAAGATACATACATCGCTCCATCATGACATTTATTCGTCGTGAGTTCATCGCCCTACTATGCAAATCTTAATCAGACATGACTACCACGCACCATGAGTTGGAAATTAGATTCCCTACAACGTATTGAAACGGATCATGATCGAAACGTCTATTTCAAAGATTCAACTGGAAATGTGAGAAGAGAGTTTTCTTTATCTTATCGTCATTTTCAATCTCTACATCATATCATGAAGGATTTGAAATACTTCTATATGAAAAGACATTCACGTATTGGATCGCTTTCCAATGCTCACCGCCTAAATTCTGCGAATGAGTGTTCAATACAATAAAGATGGGATAGTGATTTACTGCAGGTGGTAAGGTATCGAGCGGATAGACATTATCGAAAGCTTTCAACGTCGCTTCGTCTGCATTACGCTGTACTTTAGTCTTAATATCGTCAGCAGTCAACCAGCTCATTAACGATTATACTGAAGAATCACGTCACGATACTTTGTAATTTTAATGTTTGAATCGAAGACTGCATAAATTAATACATTGATCGTCTCAGGTAGTGTTCTTTTGAACGTCAAATCCAAACGAATATTATGAGGCACGTTCGCTTGACGATAGGGTGCACTAATATCGCTGTTAGCAGTCAAATCAAATGCATAAACAGTATATCCACTCTTAAACTCTTTCATAGTGAGTCCGTTGGTGTCATCCGTATTGTAAAAGCCAAAGACATCCATAAAATCAACATAACTGCGCATAAATTGATCCGCAGCAAAATCTGGTTTGTAGGGTGGACCAGGATGACTCACACCATTCACACGTAAAGCAATTTCACTTAACTGATTGTGTTTAAAATTGATAGGATTCTTCTTTATATTACCATTAAATGCATCATTTTCAACCATTGCCACCATGAGGAGCTTCGGTGCTTCCGATGGAAAGAGGCCATCTTTCATGAAACTCTTTTGAACTTTCGGAATTGTAAAGGTGAGAAGCTTTGTATGCTGAACGGGGTAAATGGCATTTTGGCGGTTAAACCTTCAGCATGTCCTCTAATGACACTTGGATTTGGTACTACTCGACGAATGTAAAGTGCAATATCTTCCACATGAATTCTAAAATTGTCAACTTTAGCAAATGCATTCAGCGCAAATTCAGGCTTATTCAATGTCAGCTTGAGTCGCATGCTGGTATTACAGAGTAAAAACTTTGACTGTCTAAAGAAGTCTAAATTCAGCGGACCATATAGCTGACATACTTTACTATCTTTAATCATAGCAGATCGCTTTACAAGCCACTGTTTGTTTCAACATCAAATTTTCCTGCTTCATCTCTCTACCATCCCATGGCTTCCATATGACTTTTTTGTGCTGCTGGATGAAACTGTGATACATGATTGAAATATGATTTATAGGGATAATCGCTTTGACCACCTTCCACCTGCTGCTCTCCAATCGTTAGAGAAACATCGCGAAGTAATGTAGTCAATGGTAAATTGTTCAGTCCAACTTTATGTGTATCGTCAATAGCAGTTCCATCTGCTTGCTGAATTCTAAACCTCAAATCAACTATCGCATAACTCAAATCTATGTAGTCATCACTACCACCAGTAATAACAAATTCAATGGAGCCAGCATTCTCAGCTGTTCGAGGATGATAATCTACAATACTTGAACTAAGAATATCTGTCTGTATGGCTTGTTGATCAAACAAACAAAAGCCGGAAGTTTTACACTCCATGATTAGAAGTTATAGCAGCGTCGTCGTTTAGCGCCTGATGAATGATTAGAGCCTCTGCGACGTTTGCGTGAATGCCTTCTGACTAAAGATCGCACCTTACCAGCTCCGCGATGTTTTCTCCTTCCTTTATTCATTCGTTTAGGTGATTTCTTTCCTTGAGTAACACCAGCAAAGGTCTGCTTCAATGCTTTTAAACCACGTTCCTTCCCACGATTCAACAAACTGCTCTTAAAACTTCTACCTCCGGAAAGATCACTAGCAACATCACCAGCAAAGCCAACGGCATTACTTAAAACATTTCGTTTTAAAGATCTACCGACATTGGATATGAGAGGTGCTACAACAGATTTCAGTGCACCAAGTATGCTACCTCCACGTTGGCGGCGAGCGCCGATGTAAATTTGTCCTCCACCACTTACATAGGAGGGTCGTGAATAAAATGAGGCAGCTGGATTCATAGCTCAAACCCTAAACATTGTTAGTTACAACTTTGCATGAATCACTGTCGATCACTTAGATGAAAGATGTCGGCACGACGCATCCAAGAGTTCATACTTGAAGGATAACCAGTCCATTTAACAAGACACCATTCTTCACCTTGGCGTTTTTTACATCGAATGATTTTCTCTACCAAATATGTTTCACTTTCAGTGACTACCTCAATCTCATCGCGGTAAAAGCTACCCTCAATTTCTTCATTATCGTAATCTTTCAACTTGTAGGTGGTCGGAGAGTCTTTTTAATTAATCCTTGATACTGTAAATACCTCCTCTGTCCAATTCGGAAGGTACCCTTTAGCAAAAACAATTTTCACTTTTGAGATACGAACTTTATCACCAATTTTCACATCACTTTTCACATGAGTGCGTTTACGTTGGAATGATTCGCGCACTTTATCTATATTGTCAGGATTTACATCTACTGGTCTGAGTCTAATAGAACGATGGATAGAGTGATTGTAGGCATGGAGTGTATCTTGTAGAACCTTTGTCCAATTTTGTGTCAAGTTGGCAGTAAAATGTCGCCACAAGCGATTTTTTAATGTGGGATTAAAACGTTCAACGAGTGCAGCTTTATAAGCACTCTTTACACTAAACAACTCAATGTCAAGCCTCTCAAATAATCTTCTCACATGCTGATTTTCAAACTCTTTTCCTTGATCACTCTGAATTCTTTTTGGAATCCGACCTTCTCGAAAAATTGTTTGGAATGCTTTTTCTACTCCTTTCCCTTCTTTAGTTTTTAAAGGTTGAGCCCACGCATAACGCGAGAAAATATCAATGACGGTTAAAATAAAATTATTGCCCGAGTTATGTTTTGAAATGGAGGCGACATCACACAAATCTGCTTGCCACTGTTCATCGATGTCATGAACAATATAATGGCGGGTGCGGTACTTCTTTTTCGCTTGTTTGTGGAGTGTATAGGTAGCCTGACCCTTTAACCATCGTTTCACTTGTGATTGTGGAAGACCACTCGCTTTTTATAATTTCTTGATAGATGCAAATCCTGCCGGATGTTTTACATCATAATAGATTGACTTCAAACGTTCAGTCGATGACGACTGACTCTTTTTCCTCCTTCTCATCTTTTTGTTTTCTTGTCTTTCTACATTTACAACAACTGCAGCATTTAGCTTTAGCGGTTTTCCGATCGTGTTCACATTGCTTAGGGGTTTCATTATGAGAGCTGGCGCAGCAAGTGCAAGTGACAACGACATTCACCTCTGGCGGCTCATTACATGGCAAGCAACACATCTGCTTCATATTAATAGTCTGAGAACATGTATTTCCTGGGAGGAGCTGTTTTACGTTTTCCTTTTACTAGTTTTAGTGGTGATGTAGATCTACGTCGAGTTCTTCCTCTTGTTTGCTTAGTGAGTGTGGGAGGGGATGTAGCAGGTGATGTCTTAAACCAATTTGTTGGCATTTTCATCGTCTGAAGCATTGGAGCAGTAGCCACTGTTGAATCAAGTTCTTTCAATGTCTCATTATTCAAAGCAAATTTTGGCACATTATGCTTTTTCAATAGTTTAAGAAAGTATGACCAACCAGGTGGAACATAGCCCTGACGGCGCTTTCTACGTGTCGCATACTGAATCAAGTCTTCATAACGTGAAGCATCAATCACTTTATTTTCATCTGCAATGATTTCTCCTCTATCATTTACATTGAGATGGGGTTCAATACTATTGAAAAGAGATATGGCATGTGCGCGAGATGCTAAAGGTGTAGCAGTCGATACAGTCACGCATCTTATTCTTCAAGTTTTTCAATTGCTCAACAGTTTCCGATTGTAGTAATAATCCACGATGTGAATCTTTGATGTGAACATTTTGCTGATAATGCTTGCTGATAATTTGCTTTCTTTCCTATACATTTGATTTGCAAGAGGTTGCTTTACTTGCTGCATGGCAGTCAATTGTACATATTCATCCTGAGAAATAACAATCATGCGAGAATAAGAACTCATAGTTTGTAGATAATCATGGGAGTTTTCAAAATATCACTTCGAAATCTAAATTCTTCCGGACACTCTTGCGTAAAGTCAATGAATCAGTAACCGTGTGGTTTTTCAGTAGCTGCTTGAAAAATTTCAATGAAGGCTTTTGATCCTCTGGGTGCAACTTGTCGCGCTAAAATTTCAAATTGACTTTTATCTCGCGGATTCTTGAAAATAGCATAATAGTGTGTATTCAGGTTTCGTGTACGAGCTTCTTTTCCATCAGGAAACAAATTTTGTGTGATATAAATGATAAAGCACCTTTTATGATGTGCTGCGCGAGTGAACATATCTGTAACATCTTTTGCGACTTTGCAATTCCTGAAACAGCGACGGTTGATAAATACCATAACACCAAATCACTCGATTGATAGGTTCCTTAAACAACTCCCTTCTTTTATCCAATAAATTCAGCGTGAAAACAGTTTTACCTGCATGAGATGGGCCTGATACAGTCAGAACTTTATCGCATTGAAGTCTGAAATCCATTTTAATACTTTGAGATTCAACATTTGAATAATTAACGCTTAGAGCCAAAGATATTACCCAATAGGTTACCCACGACAGGAGTTAGCATCGGAAGTATTGCTGAAAGGAAACCGCCCTTTTGTGTTAGAGTTTTCCTCTTTCTTTGAAGGGTGACTTTAGGATTGGAGATGAAACGCAATTTTGTAGCATATCGCTTAAGTAACTTTCGTTGTTTTGGTGCTAATTTCTTCGTCCTCAACTTTCTCACATGAGAAATAATTTCACAAATTAATTTATCGTTAGCATGTCGTATAGCATTGTATCGCTGATTTGCTTTCATTCGTCGGAGAGCTTGAATGGCTGAAGAAAACTTTGAAGACTTTTGACTTTTACGTTTCGTCATTTTACGTTTCGCCATTTTCCGTGTTAGTCTTTGATAAAACCTATCTTTACCACATTTGCATAGGTACTAACTATTGCGACATAAGTGACACTCGAAATGAGCAATATCACAGTAGTTACATTTGCAAAGTTGAATGCAATTACGTATGAAACAGCGTTGACAAAAAGCATGCTTACATCTCTTGAAGATGCGCTTTTCATTTCCATCCTTTCGCTTACATACATCACAACACATAGTTTCACCGTTACTGATGTCTATAGCAAGTCTTTTTGAAGATATGAATTTGCTAGCCTTTTCTAAATAATAGACACATGTACAGAAGGAATATACTTCGAGAGTGAGCAGGCATAGCTCGAAAACCAGTTGTGCTACAATCAAGTACCACTGCATTTTCAATTTTTCTTTATGGAAAGTTGAATGTGAATATCTGAAATCGCTTCAATCACTAGACTGCTACCATGATGGTTAAATGCGTTAAGACGTTCAGCAATTTTTATCATATGTCTTTTAAAAAATTCTTGGGGTGATCTACCACTTCCATTGAATAAGAAGCAAAATGGAAAGAGCGACTTTCCACCTCTTCCTTTCCAAAATGACTAAACTTAATTTTCGCAACTAATCGCGCCATGACAATGCTATCAGAGAATGTATTCATTAACTCTAGAGATAGAGTGCTAGCATCATCGACCACTGCTTCGATGTCGGTCTCATCTTTATAAAAATTTATCACATAATCTTGAACAGCTCCTTTTAAACTTTGCCTATGAAAATGTAATGTTCCGCAGTCGTTTGCGAAAGACATGATCGCCCTTTATCTAACCCATCCATTGCATGAAAACAACAACTCTTCTCATAGTAACATTTATTGAATAACGGTAACAAGTATGCATTATAAATCAATGGTTTGAAAGAGATAAAATAGATACAGCTGGGAACTATCATACAGCGAGCAATGATAACCATACAGGACTTTGGCAGTGTTGAGGTAAGGAGGAAAGAAGCATTGGTTATGAACGTAGCTACTACAACGAACAGACAAAATAGGAACACACAAATCCTTAAAACGTTTCGTGACTTCATGGTAGTGTTGATTCACTCTACTATCCCAAGGCGGTAGCAAAATATCATCAATGATTAGATTGGGAAATACTTTCCTCTCCTTACCAGGATTATTACAAAAGATGCGTATAACATTGAAAGCAGCTAACCATCGTTTAAAGTCAATAAGAAGAGCACTGTCACAAGAAAAGCCATAGTCTTGCAAATATTTCAGATTAAGTCCATGAATGTGTTTTCTCGCCCATTGATCAACATTGGGATCGCAGTTGGCATGTTGATGATAGACACTAACAATCTGATATGTCCAATTGTTCATAGCAATGGCACTGAGCTCCTGTACAGGTTCACCCTCACAATCCATAAAAATGATGATAGAAGCCTAAAACGGAAATTTACACATCTAAGGAAACGTTCTATAACATATTACAAAATGAAGAATTACATCGATGCTTTTCACGACAAAATACACAAATGATATGATGGCAACGAAGAAGTAAAATGTATCTAATAAGACCACGTCTACGACACTCAAAGCACATAAGCGAATTGTCATAGGGTAGAGTTAGGAAAGGACTAGTAATTCTCCTTCTTTGATTTGCGTTTTGAGGCAGCATTCTTCTCCGACTTGCGCTTCGTACCACTGCTGTTAAGGATTTGATCAATTATGTCGTCCACGTTGGGTGGTTTTGGAATATATAGGATGGATTCCATATGCATGGAGAGAGAGGCTATTTTATTATCCTTGTGTCGACCATAATATAGCCCATTCACTTTGAAAAGGATATCCCAAGTACCTTCTCCGAGCTCATCACATCTGATGGGTATTGAATGATCTCCCTCCTTCTTATAGTAAGTACACCAATGTGATACCGGTAGGCAAATGTGATTACCATCCCAAATCTTTCTATAGGGAGTATCCTTGTCATCTCTTGCCTTCCACTCTTGAGCAAGAGGAGTAGGAATGTCCATATTTAATGTCACGTACTCCTCAATAATATCAAGTTGGCGGCGAATGTACGGACTCACGGGGATCAGTATGTAGTCCCCATACTGATTGCGCATTATCTTGACATCCGTGGAAGGGAGCATTCTCGTTTGGAGTACTACGCCATGATCGTCATAACGCAAGACTTGTTTAAATTTACGCTGTAGCGGTGTAGGATTATGTACCTTGGTTGTTTCTTCCACTGGCCTCAGTTGTAGATGATCTGATCGTAGCGAACCTTGTAACGTTTGACCGCCATTTTGTCCTACTAGTGCAGCAGATGGAGTAGATGCCTGAAAATGAAAAAGATTGTATTAAGTTTACGTTCAAGGGAGGAGAGGGAGGGAAGTAGCGACTTACCATTTTAGTTGGATAATAGAATAGAGAGAGAAAATGTGCGTCCGTCACTCGTGTGATTCAATGATGGAATGATTCTCACTGTGGAAGGCTCGCTATTTATATAGAAATGCTTGATTCTCATTGGATGACGATCCTCATTGGACAATAACATCAAGCTGATTCCAAATCTGAAATCCGTTCTGCTCTCCGATGCTGCGTTTTGAAGCTACAGCCCAAAACGTCCAAAATTCTAACTCTGTCGTTTTTCGACAATCTCCCAAAATCTTAAATGGCGTCTCACATCTAAACGAAGACAGATATGAACAAGCAGTTTCTTTCAGTGAATTTGTCTCACTTTTAGCTTTCAAACGAGCTATGGCACGACAAAATCCGTCCACTAGAAGCAAAGTTGGAAGGTCGGTGCCGGGGGGGGGGGACGTCAGCCAAAATTTTTCTCTCCGATTGCTGTCAAATTCACCATACCGATGCAGAATTTCACGCTGAATCCGAATCTGGCCTCCGTTTTCACATCCGAGCACTGCTTCTACTCGAAACATCCCATTTTCAACCCAACATTCATCAGATTTCACGAAAAACATCACACACTATAGCCTCAAGTCAAAACCTGGCGGTCGCCAAAGTCCACCACGACACTGTCGTTTCAGAGGGGGGGGGGACGTCAGCGAACCTGGACCCACCTGGCCGGCACACCACGACACTCTGTCGTTCCAGAGGGGGGGAATGTCAGCGACTTTTTTCGACGGCGGCCATCTTGCGCGGTCCAGTGGTGGAGTTTTACTTACTACTATTGTGGCTAAAGCCTTCCCATTTTATAAATACTATACCGGTATCAGACCCTACCACTGCAAAAATGTTTAAATGGAGTGAAGGAAGTAGGCCTATCCCGTGTTATAATGTACCCAAACAATTGAAAAGGAAGCCTCTAGTTTTAGGCGTTCCTTACTTTCAAAAGTGGTTTTACTTGAAGTAAACAAAGAAGATTTTCATACTCGCCTATCTCACAAAAAAAGACCAGAGGAGGGCAAGGGCCGGGCTAGGTTTTCACATTTTATACAGAATGAAGCCATGAGGGAAAGTGGTCAAAATGAAGCCATCATTGGTCGTCAGACAGACCAATGATTCGAATACTAAATAACGACGAAATGATAACCAACACGACCAGAATTTGTGACTCTTTTAATTCCCATTTTAACGAAGTTGGGAAACTGTATGGAACTCAACCTAACAAAAGAAACGATTTCGCAGAATATTTGGGAAAGCGCATAGACAAGGCCTTTTTCTTTAGAGAAATAGAGTCAAAAGAAATAAAAGACATACTAATTAAAATGAATGATAAAAAAGCTACAAATGACAAAAAGTAGTAAGTAAAACTCCACCACTGGACCGCGCAAGATGACCGCCGTCGCTGACGTCCCCACCCTCCCTGTCAGACGAGTCGGCCGTGGTCCGCCGCCGTATTGCTTCGAGTCTGACGTCCCCCCTCCTGTCAGACGAGTTGGTCGTGGTCCGCCACCGTGTTGCTTCGAGTCTGACGTCGTCCCCCCTCTGGCCCGACGACGTAGCGAGCGGTGGTTTGTGATGCGCTCTCCAGGTTGTCGTGGTGTGCCGGCCAGGTTGGCGTGGTGTGCCGGCCAGGTTGGGAGGGTGGAATGTCGGAGCTCACCTGAAAAAATCCTAAGTGTCAGAGTGACTTTGTATCGGCAAAATTTTGAAAATTTCCAAGGTGTCACATTTCGACCTGGGACCCTGACCACAACAGTTTCCATCAAATTTCACCGACCTCCCCCCCCGGCACCAAACTTCCAATTTTGCTTCTAGTGATCGTAGAAAGTCGTGCAATAGCTCGTTTGAAAGCTAAGAGTGAGACAAATTCACTGAAAGAAACGGCTTGTTCATATCTGTCTTCGTTTAGATGTGAGACGCCATTCAAGATTTTGGGAGATTGGCGAAAAACGACAGAGATAGAATTTCCCAAGAAACAGCTCCAGCGGGCGAATGAAGGCTCGAATTGGTAGACGGAGGCCAGATTTGGAATCAGCTTGATGTTATTGTCCAATGAGGATTGTCATTCCATGAGAACAAGCATTTCTATATAAATAGCGAGCCTTCCACAGTGAGAATCATTCCATCGTTGAATCACACGAGTGACGGACGCACATTTTCTCTCTCTATTCTATTATCCAACTAAAATGGTAAGTCGCTACTTCCCTCCCTCTTCTCCCTTGAACGTAAACTTAATACAATCTTTTTCATTTTCAGGCATCTACTCCATCTGATGCACTAGTAGGACAAAATGGTGGTCAAACGCTACAAGGTTCGCTACGATCAGATCATCTACAACTGAGGCCAGTGGAAGAAACAATCAAGGTACATAATCCTACACCGCTACAGCGTAAATTTAAACAAGTCTTGCGTTATGACGATCATGGCGTAGTACTCCAAACGAGAATGCTCCCTTCCACGGATGTCAAGATAATGCGCAATCAGTATGGGGACTACATACTGATCCCCGTGAGTCCGTACATTCGCCGCCAACTTGATATTATTGAGGAGTACGTGACATTAAATATGGACATTCCTACTCCTCTTGCTCAAGAGTGGAAGGCAAGAGATGACAAGGATACTCCCTATAGAAAGATTTGGGATGGTAATCACATTTGCCTACCGGTATCACATTGGTGTACTTACTATAAGAAGGAGGGAGATCATTCAATACCCATCAGATGTGATGAGCTCGGAGAAGGTACTTGGGATATCCTTTTCAAAGTGAATGGGCTATATTATGGTCGACACAAGGATAATAAAATAGCCTCTCTCTCCATGCATATGGAATCCATCCTATATATTCCAAAACCACCCAACGTGGACGACATAATTGATCAAATCCTTAACAGCAGTGGTACGAAGCGCAAGTCGGAGAAGAATGCTGCCTCAAAACGCAAATCAAAGAAGGAGAATTACTAGTCCTTTCCTAACTCTACCCTATGACAATTCGCTTATGTGCTTTGAGTGTCGTAGACGTGGTCTTATTAGATACATTTTACTTCTTCGTTGCCATCATATCATTTGTGTATTTTGTCGTGAAAAGCATCGATGTAATTCTTCATTTTGTAATATGTTATGGAACGTTTCCTTAGATGTGTAAATTTCCGTTTTAGGCTTCTATCATCATTTTTATGGATTGTGAGGGTGAACCTGTACAGGAGCTCAGTGCTATTGCTATGAACAATTGGACATATCAGATTGTTAGTGTCTATCATCAACATGCCAACTGCGATCCCAATGTTGATCAATGGGCGAGAAAACACATTCATGGACTTAATCTGAAATATTTGCAAGACTATGGCTTTTCTTGTGACAGTGCTCTTCTTATTGACTTTAAACGATGGTTAGCTGCTTTCAATGTTATACGCATCTTTTGTAATAATCCTGGTAAGGAGAGGAAAGTATTTCCCAATCTAATCATTGATGATATTTTGCTACCGCCTTGGGATAGTAGAGTGAATCAACACTACCATGAAGTCACGAAACGTTATAAGGATTTGTCTGTTCTTATTTTGTCTGTTCGTTGTAGTAGCTACGTTCATAACCAATGCTTCTTTCCTCCTTACCTCAACACTGCCAAAGTTCTGTATGGTTATCATTGCTCGCTGTATGATAGTAACCAGCTGTATCTATTTTATCTCTTTCAAACCATTGATTTATAATGCATACTTGTTACCGTTATTCAATAAATGTTACTATGAGAAGAGTTGTTGTTTTCATGCAATGGATGGGTTAGATAAAGGGCGATCATGTCTTTCGCAAACGACTGCGGAACATTACATTTTCATAGGCAAAGTTTAAAAGGAGCTGTTCAAGATTATGTGATAAATTTTTATAAAGATGAGACCGACATCGAAGCAGTGGTCGATGATGCTAGCACTCTATCTCTAGAGTTAATGAATACATTATCTGATAGCATTGTCATGGCGCGATTAGTTGCGAAAATTAAGTTTAGTCATTTTGGAAAGGAAGAGGTGGAAAGTCGCTCTTTCCATTTTGCTTCTTATTCAATGGAAGTGGTAGATCACCCCAAGAATTTTTTAAAAGACATATGATAAAAATTGCTGAACGTCTTAACGCATTTAACCATCATGGTAGCAGTCTAGTGATTGAAGCGATTTCAGATATTCACATTCAACTTTCCATAAAGAAAAATTGAAAATGCAGTGGTACTTGATTGTAGCACAACTGGTTTTCGAGCTATGCCTGCTCACTCTCGAAGTATATTCCTTCTGTACATGTGTCTATTATTTAGAAAAGGCTAGCAAATTCATATCTTCAAAAAGACTTGCTATAGACATCAGTAACGGTGAAACTATGTGTTGTGATGTATGTAAGCGAAAGGATGGAAATGAAAAGCGCATCTTCAAGAGATGTAAGCATGCTTTTTGTCAACGCTGTTTCATACGTAATTGCATTCAACTTTGCAAATGTAACCACTGTGATATTGCTCATTTCGAGTGTCACTTATGTCGCAATAGTTAGTACCTATGCAAATGTGGTAAAGATAGGTTTTATCAAAGACTAACACGGAAAATGGCGAAACGTAAAATGACGAAACGTAAAAGTCAAAAGTCTTCAAAGTTTTCTTCAGCCATTCAAGCTCTCCGACGAATGAAAGCAAATCAGCGATACAATGCTATACGACATGCTAACGATAAATTAATTTGTGAAATTATTTCTCATGTGAGAAAGTTGAGGACGAAGAAATTAGCACCAAAACAACGAAAGTTACTTAAGCGATATGCTACAAAATTGCGTTTCATCTCCAATCCTAAAGTCACCCTTCAAAGAAAGAGGAAAACTCTAACACAAAAGGGCGGTTTCCTTTCAGCAATACTTCCGATGCTAGCTCCTGTCGTGGGTAACCTATTGGGTAATATCTTTGGCTCTAAGCGTTAATTATTCAAATGTTGAATCTCAAAGTATTAAAATGGATTTCAGACTTCAATGCGATAAAGTTCTGACTGTATCAGGCCCATCTCATGCAGGTAAAACTGTTTTCACGCTGAATTTATTGGATAAAAGAAGGGAGTTGTTTAAGGAACCTATCAATCGAGTGATTTGGTGTTATGGTATTTATCAACCGTCGCTGTTTCAGGAATTGCAAAGTCGCAACTTTATTCGACATGAAGGAATCATGCAGTGGATAAACTTCAGTCTAATGATGTTGTTGTATTGGATGATCTATTAAAAGAAAGTAAGAATTCAAAAGATGTTACAGATATGTTCACTCGCGCAGCACATCATAAAAGGTGCTTTATCATTTATATCACACAAAATTTGTTTCCTGATGGAAAAGAAGCTCGTACACGAAACCTGAATACACACTATTATGCTGTTTTCAAGAATCCGCGAGATAAAAGTCAATTTGAAATTTTAGCGCGACAAGTTGCACCCAGAGGATCAAAAGCCTTCATTGAAATTTTTCAAGCAGCTACTGAAAAACCACACGGTTACTGATTCATTGACTTTACGCAAGAGTGTCCGGAAGAATTTAGATTTCGAAGTGATATTTTGAAAACTCCCATGATTATCTACAAACTATGAGTTCTTATTCTCGCATGATTGTTATTTCTCAGGATGAATATGTACAATTGACTGTCATGCAGCAAGTAAAGCAACCTCTTGCAAATCAAATGTATAGGAAAGAAATAGATTATCAGCAAAATGTTCACATCAAAGATCCACATCGTGCTGTATTATTACAATCGGAAACTGTTGAGCAATTGAAAAACTTGAAGAATAAGATGCGTGACTGTATCGACTGCTACACCTTTAGCATCTCGCGCACATGCCATATCTCTTTTCAATAGTATTGAACCCCATCTCAATGTAAATGATAGAGGAGAAATCATTGCAGATGAAAATAAAGTGATTGATGCTTCACGTTATGAAGACTTGATTCAGTATGCGACACGTAGAAAGCGCCGTCAGGGCTATGTTCCACCTGGTTGGTCATACTTTCTTAAACTATTGAAAAAGCATAATGTGCCAAAATTTGCTTTGAATAATGAGACATTGAAAGAACTTGATTCAACAGTGGCTACTGCTCCAATGCTTCAGACGATGAAAATGCCAACAAATTGGTTTAAGACATCACCTGCTACATCCCCTCCCACACTCACTAAGCAAACAAGAGGAAGAACTCGACGTAGATCTACATCACCACTAAAACTAGTAAAAGGAAAACGTAAAACAGCTCCTCCCAGGAAATACATGTTCTCAGACTATTAATATGAAGCAGATGTGTTGCTTGCCATGTAATGAGCCGCCAGAGGTGAATGTCGTTGTCACTTGCACTTGCTGCGCCAGCTCTCATAATGAAACCCCTAAGCAATGTGAACACGATCGGAAAACCGCTAAAGCTAAATGCTGCAGTTGTTGTAAATGTAGAAAGGCAAGAAAACAAAAAGATGAGAAGGAGGAAAAAGAGTCAGTCGTCATCGACTGAGCGTTTGAAGTCAATCTATTATGATGTAAAACATCCGGCAGGATTTGCATCGATCAAGAAATTATCAAAAGCGAGTGGTCTTCCACAATCACAAGTGAAACGATGGTTTAAGGGTCAGGCTACCTATACACTCCACAAACAAGCGAAAAAGAAGTACCGCACCCGCCATTATATTGTTCATGACATCGATGAACAGTGGCAAGCAGATTTGTGTGATGTCGCCTCCATTTCAAAACATAACTCGGGCAATAATTTTATTTTAACCGTCATTGATATTTTCTCGCGTTATGCGTGGGCTCAACCTTTAAAAACTAAAGAAGGGAAAGGAGTAGAAAAAGCATTCCAAACAATTTTTCGAGAAGGTCGGATTCCAAAAAGAATTCAGAGTGATCAAGGAAAAGAGTTTGAAAATCAGCATGTGAGAAGATTATTTGAGAGGCATGACATTGAGTTGTTTAGTGTAAAGAGTGCTTATAAAGCTGCACTCGTTGAACGTTTTAATCCCACATTAAAAAATCGCTTGTGGCGACATTTTACTGCCAACTTGACACAAAATTGGACAAAGGTTCTACAAGATACACTCCATGCCTACAATCACTCTATCCATCGTTCTATTGGACTCAGACCAGTAGATGTAAATGCTGACAATATAGATAAAGTGCGCGAATCATTCCAACGTAAACGCACTCATGTGAAAAGTGATGTGAAAATTGGTGATAAAGTTCGTATCTCAAAAGTGAAAAGTCTTTTTGCTAAAGGGTACCTTCCGAATTGGACAGAGGAGGTATTTACAGTATCAGGGATTAATAAAAAAGACTCTAGCTTTTACCGCGATGAGATTGAGGTAGTCACTGAAAGTGAAACATATTTGGTAGAGAAAATCATTCGATGTAAAAAACGGCAAGGTGAAGAACGGTGTCTTGTTAAATGGACTGGTTATCCTTCAAGTATGAACTCTTGGATGCGTCGTGCCGACATCTTTCATCTAAGTGATCGACAGTGATTCATGCAAAGTTGTAACTAACAATGTTTAGGGTTTGAGCTATGAATCCAACTGCCTCATTTTATTCACGACCCTCCTATGTAAGTGGTAGAGGACAAATTTGCATCGGCACTCTTCGCCAACGTGGAGGTAGCATACTTGGTGCACTGAAATCTGTTGTAGCACCTCTCATATCCAATGTCGGAAGATCTTTAAAACGAAATGTTTTAAGTAATGCCGTTGGCTTTGCTGGTGATGTTGCTAGTGATCTTTCCAGAGGTAGAAGTTTTAAGAGCAGTTTGTTGAATCGTGGGAAGGAACGTGGTTTAAAAACATTGAAGCAGACCTTTGCTGGTGTTACTCAAGGAAAGAAATCACCTAAACGAATGAATAAAGGAAGGAGAAAACATCGCGGAGCTGGTAAGGTGCGATCTTCAGTCAGAAGGCATTCACGCAAACGTCGCAGAGGCTCTAATCATTCATCAGGCGCTAAACGACGACGCTGCTATAACTTCTAATCATGGAGTGTAAAACTTCCGGTTTTTGTTTGTTTGATCAACAAGCCATACAGACAGATATTCTTAGTTCAAGTATTGTAGATTATCATCCTCGAACAGCTGAGAATGCTGGCCCCATTGAATTTGTTATTACTGGTGGTAGTGATGACTACATAGATTTGAGTTATGCGATAGTTGATTTGAGGTTTAGAATTCAGCAAGCAGATGGAACTGCTATTGACGATACACATAAAGTTGGACTGAACAATTTACCATTGACTACATTACTTCGCGATGTTTCTCTAACGATTGGAGAGCAGCAGGTGGAAGGTGGTCAAAGCGATTATCCCTATAAATCATATTTCAATCATGTATCACAGTTTCATCCAGCAGCACAAAAAAGTCATATGGAAGCCAAGGGATGGTACAGAGATGAAGCAGGAAAATTTGATGCTGAAACAAACAGTGGCTTTATAAAGCGATCTGCTATGATTAAAGATAGTAGAGTATGCCAGCTATATGGTCCGCTGAATTTAGACTTCTTTAGACAGTCAAAGTTTTTACTCTGTAATACCAGCATGCGACTCAAGCTGACATTGAATAAGCCTGAATTTGCGCTGAATGCATTTGCTAAAGTTGACAATTTTAGAATTCATGTGGAAGATATTGCACTTTACATTCGTCGAGTAGTACCGAATCCAAGTGTCATCAGAGGACATGCTGAAGGTTTAACCGCCAAAATGCCATTTACCCCGTTCAGCATACAAAGCTTCTCACCTTTACAATTCCGAAAGTTCAAAAGAGTTTCATGAAAGATGGCCTCTTTCCATCGGAAGCACCGAAGCTCCTCATGGTGGCAATGGTTGAAAATGATGCATTTAATGGTAATATAAAGAAGAATCCTATCAATTTTAAACACAATCAGTTAAGTGAAATTGCTTTACGTGTGAATGGTGTGAGTCATCCTGGTCCACCCTACAAACCAGATTTTGCTGCGGATCAATTTATGCGCAGTTATGTTGATTTTATGGATGTCTTTGGCTTTTACAATACGGATGACACCAACGGACTAACTATGAAAGAGTTTAAGAGTGGATATACTATTTATGCATTTGATTTGACTGCTAACAGCGATATTAGTGCACCCTATCGTCAAGCGAACGTGCCTCATAATATTCGTTTGGATTTGACGTTCAAAAGAACACTACCTGAGACGATCAATGTATTAATTTATGCAGTCTTCGATTCAAACATTGAAATTACAAAGTATCGTGACGTGATTCTTCAGTATAATCGTTAATGAGTTGGTTGACTGCTGACGATATTAAGACTAAAGTACAGCGTAATGCAGACGAAGCGACGTTGAAAGCTTTCGATAATGTCTATCCGCTCGATACCTTACCACCTGCAGTAAATCACTATCCCATCTTTATTGTATTGAACACTCATTCGCAGAATTTAGGCGGTGAGCATTGGAAAGCGATCTTTATTGGAGAAGACCGACGTGGTGAACTATTTTGACTCTCTTGCTCAACCTCCAAATATACCAACACAGCAGTGGTTGAGAAAACATACGCGTCAATATCAGCGAAATGAACGCATACTACAACATCCACTTTCATCAACGTGTGGTGCTTTTGTACTGTACTTCATCTTAAAACGTTTACATGTATCTCGATTTGCATCTGTTATTCAAAACTTTTCATGTAATCCATCCTCTAATGAAAAAATGATTTGTAAGTTCTATCATGATTTGAAATAATAACATCATGTTCGAAAAATTGTTTTTTATTTTACAATCCGCTGGGTACGTACATACTCGATGAGATAGTCTAGGATCACATTTGCTTGTACATGAGATTTTAGTCCAGTAATGATCACTTTACTATTATGAAAGATTGCCACATGCACAGTTAACCAACAACTAATGAGAGCTGCAGGAAAAAGTTCGGGTTCATAACACAAATTGTAACTGCTGGTACGAATCTTCAAAAATGATACACTGTCACTCAATTGAGTAGAGATCACCATATTGTCCACAGTCAGATTCGACATCACACACCTCTCCCTCTTCCATATCCGACGTAGTAGTCTCTGTAGCTCTAAGCGCATTGACTGCGCCGATGAATGAGAAAGGGCGCCGAGAATCTGTACAGTCCCATTTGGGAAGAGTTGAAGATTCCGTGAATTGTTCATCTTCACCACTAACATTTGAGGTCGGCCCGGGTAATACTTGCTGTTTGGAAGCTGTTGGTGTAATGTTGTGAGATCGATTTTGGTGTAGAGTCTGAAGCGACGGAGAATGTTGACGATGGTGTAGCGATGGCGCTTCATGATGAAAGAATGAGTAAATTGAGCGATGTACCTTCCTTTTATACTTTTCCCAACTACCTTGATGAAATGTGAAGTTAGTATGAAGTTGGGAATGATAGAGTTGAATTCGCCGATTGTTGACGCGCAACCAGATGCGATTTCCAATACGTGAATGTCTTTTCATATAGAAGTATTTCAAATCCTTCATGATATGATGTAGAGATTGAAAATGACGATAAGATAAAGAAAACTCTCTTCTCACATTTCCAGTTGAATCTTTGAAATAGACGTTTCGATCATGATCCGTTTCAATACGTTGTAGGGAATCTAATTTCCAACTCATGGTGCGTGGTAGTCATGTCTGATTAAGATTTGCATAGTAGGGCGATGAACTCACGACGAATAAATGTCATGATGGAGCGATGTATGTATCTTCTATACTTCTACCAATAGTATTTGCGAAATGAGAAACAGTTTGCGGAATGAGAATGGCAGATTTGAATTTCATTTCTGTAATGTTGAAGCCAAACTTGATCTCCCAAGGAGATGAATCTTAATGTTTCAAAATATTCCAAATCCCTCATGATATCATTGAGGTTGACAAATTGTCGCCATGTTAATGTAATACCTCTTGATGTATGACCATGAGAATTTTTGAAATGTACGTTTCCATCACGATCAACTCTGATATATTGTAGAGAGTCCAATATCCAAGTCTTCATGATGTTATGCAAAGCCGCAGATCAGCAATATAAAAATGTCGTTTTATCATATTTTGCTTAGCAATGCGGCCGCAAATAGATTTGCTAGTAATCGAGCCGCACTCTTTTCTACTCCCATTGATCATACACAACAGCTAAATTGAAAGTGGGAAGTGGGTGTCACTCAACTTGTTTATAGCAACTGTGTCTATACTTTTCATCATGAGGTGATGACTATTAATATGAGACGTACAGCTGCTTACCAATGTGAAAAGGGCTGCCGAGTATATATTCCACAGTGGCCAAAGAAAGATCTCTTATCATGTAAAAAGTTTATATATGATTTCCTGAATAAAGCGTGTAAACATATTGTCCAATTTACTCCGCACAATGATGATCATAATTATGTACATCATGTAGTTGAGAAAGATTGGATTGTTGGTTTAAGTCCAAGTTTAAGAAATGATTTAGGCTACCTCGCTAGCGCCTTAACAAGCTATGATAATTTTAACGTTAATTACCACGTAAGTGGTTATAAACAGTTAATATATCGAGAGGAAGCTTATTATGTAGATCTTATTCCAAGAAATGAGAAGACGTTGGTGAAGAAGATTGTGATTAAGCCAAGAAAGACAAACATGACTCCTGAAACATTATTGAAGAAATTTAATTATCTCCTTCGAGTTGATGGTAAACAAGTGGCAACATTGACTTATATCAAATCATCTAATCATATTGCAATAAGTAAATTAAATGATGATGATCTAGTATTAGTTTGTTCAAAAGATTTTCATCAGTTCTTACGACATCATTCTGCAGCTGTTCATGGAAAATTTGATATGCAACATTTACCATGTGAAAGGTCAAATCAATTTGATACAGAATGGAGCGTATCTTTATACAGAAAGTGTGTAGAGCCTTTAGGTGGTATCTTACATGAAACAAGAGTGTTGATGCCTCGCATTATTACTTCAGTTAAATTGGTTGTAGATTATTTAAATGAAGTGATTAATGAGCAACATATTTCATTTTCTGAAAAAGAAGGTACTTTGTCTCTCACTATAAGTGGAAAAGGTATTGAACTAATTATGGATAAAACTCTAATGGACATTTCGGGTTTTGATCAAAATATTTTAAAAGTGGTACTGTAACCAAAGCTAGCGCAGACATGTCGCTATCGCGTCGTATTAACTATTTTCAGATATATTCCAATATTGGTGAAGATGTACGTGTGGGAGATGTTGAAGCTCCATTGCTAGCAATGATACCATACCAGCCAAAAAGCTGCAGTATTTTATCTGAGCATACTTTCAAGAAAGTGCATTATACAAAGCTGAAATCAAAGTACATCCCACAAATTGATATTGCAATTTATGACGATGCTGGTGCGTTGATTCCTTTTCATAAAGATGCTGTGACAAGTATCACACTCCATTTCCGAATGAAGAGTTAATGCAAAAGTATGCTAATATATTTTTTCCAATGTGAATAATATGGAAAGTGAAAATAAGGACTCGTTTCTAATCTACTTACCCAGTAATGCTTCTATGAATAAATTTCCCAAAAATAAACCATCAGACTATCGAGTAGAATTAAATCGTCCACTACATTTAGAAGGTGAATGGGAGGTTGGCGTTTCTAGTATTTGCTATGATAGCAATATTCAGAATGTGAATGATTTGGAAGAAATGATATTGACTCCTCGCACCCATGATGGAATAACGATGAATAATGCATTCCAGTTCCCATACAATTTAACATCAGATGGAAAGTGGAACTATGAATGGATTCAGATAAAATCAGATTATTATGAACCATTTGGGAATGAGAAAATTATTAAGGCGTTCAATAGTGGTAATACTTCCATCATGAAGAATAAAAATCAGAAAGCTTATGAGTTTAGTATTTATCATTGGAGTGGGAGACAGTTCCTTCGCTTTCATTCTTTTACTAAAGATCTTACGCTGAGGTTGGATAATGAATTCTATCCACATCTCGGTTTTCGCCATGGACTACATCTAACGTCAATTGCTACTGCAAATGTTAAAAAAGTTTATTCAAATCAAATCAACAAATTTCATTATAGATTTAAAATATTTGATGAAGATGTTGTAGAATGTGAAGAACGCATCATTTTGAAAAAGCTTGGTGTTCAACCTTTATCACTTATTGAGTTAGTAAAACTTAGTAAAACGATGGAATGAGACTGTGGGTAAGAAGTATGGAGAGAAAATTATGGCGGACAAAAATAAGTTGGTTATTCAGAAATATAATGACAAACTTACAGTTTATTTCTTTCCAACCTTGCGTCATTTTGTAAGACATTATACACCTATTATTGGAAGCGGTGTGGTGTATGGTTCTCATGAATATCACACTAAAGCTGATTCAGTTAATGATGAATGGTGGGTGGACATCTATGGTGATCGCATCAAGAAAATTTACCAGTCTTATGAAGAATCTAAAGTTGCTATCAATATAATGCCGCGTCTATATCATACAGTTGAAAGCTTCATTCATGTAGTAAATCCTTATATACAACAGAAGTTGAAGCATGTGATGAAAAGTAAATATGATGTAAAGACACACCACATTTCGTTTTCAATTGAAAATCAACGCGTTGTTCTGAAACTGGGTGATGACATTCAATGTCAATTGAGTAAAAATTTGAAGAAACTCTTTGGTTTTTCAATGCTACAAACAGTGTTTACTGCTGCGCATACGATTGGTATAGAAACACCAATGACACTTGATAAACATGAACAGCACCTTTACATTCAAAGTGATTTGATTCTACCTATTTCTGTTGGTGAGAAAAAAGAATACATTTTACGTGATTTCATTCATGATAAAGACGCTTCATATGGAATAGTCGAGAAGATGTTTGAATCTATTTTCTATCATCCCGTCATCAAACAAATGATACCCTCTATTGCTATCAAAATTACCAATGGTTTACAAGAGTGCATCCATGTGAAAGATACTAAATCCCTCGTAACTTTAGTGTTTCGGAAAACAAAGTGAAGTCATTGTGATATGTTTATTGAAATAAAAATATGTGTATGAAAAAGTCTTTTCACAGATATAGGGGAATGGGATGACTGTAGGCATATATTCACAAGGAAGAAACGATCTCATGCGATACATAAAACAACCATGTATATCTACAAAAAACAACATCAAAATACTGAGTTAAATTTGATTATGTCAATACATCTCCTGAATGTGGTAGCGTGAGTTTTATTCTTTTGGGTGGAGGTATGTTTGTGTCAGGATGTCCATGTGGAAGAGATGTGTTATGTCCTATCCAACACCTCTTATCCTCCCATGCTGAAAGCGCTAGTTTCTTGAACGTGTGCGCTTTCACAGTATGAACTTGAGATTTTAAAATTGTCATATTGACAAACGTTATAGTTTTATTTTTATAGGCCTTCTTATAGGACCGATGTTTCATTTTGTGAACAATGGATTTTGATATACCTTTAGCACGCTTAATACTATCTGCACATTCTTTTAATTTCATGGAATACATTTTAGGACGGAGGAGAATCATTTCATCTATTTCCTTTCCTGCTGTTTCATCCTTAAAACAACCAAGTTTGGTTTTATTCTATATGGAATAGAGTGGATGAGTGGGATTGTAGTTAGATGTGTCGAAATATTTTTCTAATGACTTAGCTACTTCATTAAAATTTAAATCTTTTTGAGTGGTAATACCTAAGAAGAAACTATCTGTATCACCACCCAACAAACGAACCTCTTTTACGAGAGGACATGGTTTTAGTATTTTATAAAAGAGTTGGTACATTTCAAGCTTAGAGTAATCTAGTACAGCTTGACCAATATAGATGGGCTTACACAACTCAACTTCTGATTTGACATCATTTTCTGACTTTCATCACTGATTTTCATCACTTCTGACATCATTTTAACACCTACAAGGTCCTCATCGATGATGTCTCTATCAATGAAAAGAGGTGATGAGGTCAATTTGTGATATTTTTGATCATCAACGACTAGTTTGTAGTTCATACGTTTTCTAACATCCTCCATGGTCTTTCCGAAAAGACTATTATTCTTATATTTATAAAAATCCTTTTCAAAATTATTTTGGGCTAGTGCACGTTTCTGGCTGTTACTATCAATATATGGTTTGAGGAAGGCTTTCTGTCTAAATTTGATGATGCGGTGAACTGACTTTAGAAGCATGCCAATTTCTAAATAGAATTTTAGTATGCAGAAGTGTACGAGATAATTTTTCTTATCATATTGGGTGAGTAAAAGTTTGCGGCATGGTTTGTACCTTGGCTGTCCACACTCTGTTAAGTTATTATGAAATTGTGACATGAATGGTGAAAACATATCTTCAGTCACTTCACCAGATTCAGGTGCGAGTGGGAAATCAGCAGTTTTATTTTTAATACTATTTGGATAAATCAAATCCACTTCAAAATAATATCCCCAATCACCTTCATCTGGAATCTTCAGAATGTTTGAAGGGTTGGAGTAATACTCAAGCTCATCTTGATTTAACCAACTAAACTCGGAATGAGGTAGTGGTTTAGACAGTGAACTGCCATATAAATTATTTTGGTCATAGTATTTTAGGTGGATATGATCATTACCTACTGTTTTAGATTTTATATGATGTTTATTCACAAATGTGAGACCACCGCGTATTCCGCGCTCAAATATGTTATACATCTCCGGGTCTTGTAAGAGATGGATGGTCTCACCATTCATTTTAAAGGCTGATTTAAAGGACATGGCTGGTAGACTGACAAAGTGGACAGGATCTAATTTGTCTTCTTCTAATGCCACTCGTCGAAATTCCTAAAAGACATCAGCCAGCAAAATGACATCTAATTCTAAGTAAGCTATCATATAATCGCCAAACGTTTTACAATCAAATTTTAACCATGCCTCTTGAGCATGTTCATAGTCCTCTACTGGACAATCTTGACCCGTCAAATCGTTTTGGAATTTGTCAATGGAAGGAAGGGTTGTTTCATTTAGTTTAGACATTGAGCTAAAATACGCATAGTGAAAGACTCCTTTGCGAGTGATTATTTCATCCGTTAAGTTTGGATAGTGTTTCTTCAAAGTTTGACTATGGGGAAGAAACTTGAGATTACGAACGAGAGAAGCTAGTGACGCTGACATGAATTGGAATGAATCTAAAAATTTTATTTCGAAGAAGACTGTCTTATTTTCTTTAGTTTTATCTACTGGTACTTTTGCTGTCATTGCCATGAATTTTTCTCTCGTTTGCGCTATAACATCAAACTGCCACGATTTCATCTGGCTCAACCCTCCTTTTATGAGCATATGACTGTCATAGCCCTTAAAGTTATGAAAAATGACGGGTAGTACACGACGTCTCAACCTAAGTGAAAACTTACATTTGGAGCAGAGTGCGTTTCTAAATTTACCAGTGATGTGATCATGATCACGCACCTTCTTAATTTTATCGTCATCAAACGTTTTATGACATTTAGGACAGGATGTGCAACTTTCAAATTTTTGTTTGTCTTCATCTGACATATGTAGTGACTTACGCTGCAATTGGGAATCATATGATTGTTGAAATTTGGCAGCTCTATCGAGAAATTCTAGAAATTTTGAAATGCAATCTTCACCTTGCCAAGTATGCATTTTGTTTTGTCTATTCCTAAAGTGGTCATGCCATACTTCATAGCAGGATATGGCTGCTGGCTTGTGGATAATATCATCAATGTAGCATTCTATGTCTGCGTAAATGACACGCAGGGGACTTAATTCGTCACCATTATCCCTATGTGAAAATATTTTATCTTTGGGCATGCGTTCCATTTGTAATTTACCTCGCTTGCACCATTCATAGTGAGTTTCAAATTTATCTTTACTCCAAAAGGAGCGGATGCAGCGGTCGCATACAAAATGTTCACCTCTTTTAGAGTGCCCCAAGTGAGTGTACAAGTGAGAGGTTTTGGGTATACCACAGTAGTGCCATTCCTCGCTATCATCTTGTTTTACTAATAAGAGGTTGACCACACGTTCATAACAAGTTGAACGTGAATTATAGCGGGCACCCTTCAACCCCTTCTCCCACACCTGAACTACAATTTTAATCTGATAATGTTTTTCGAACGTTTCTACATCTTTGATTTTCATATTGTTACTATCACAACCTTCAAAGTCTAGTTCATCCTCCCACTGTCTATAGCTATAGGTGCGATCTCGATGCGCGTTGATATAATTATAGTGAAGGATGGATAGGACTGCATATTTGAAACACTGTGATTTAAATTCGACATTGATGACAGCTTTCTTATTATACAACGTTTTTGGTAGTTTAAATGTGCCTCGAGCTGCATGACTTTCTAATAGAGAAATTTTGAATATGGCTGAGTCCACACCATCAAAAATGAGAGCGCTGTCGCGTTGATTGAATTTATCTACATTTGATTTTAAACATTGAATGTGAAAATTTAGCCAAGACTCGCAGTCTGCAACTTCGATTGCGGAAGAGGAAGGAACATGAAACTGTATTCTCTCCGTCACTTGACCCGTTTGAAAATCTATTTTTAATATATTTTAGTTTAAAGTGGATGAGCGCCTTCATTCTAAAATTGTCTAAATTGTTGAAGAGCGCTTCGATAATGTTAGAATTTTGAAGGAGCCACTCAGGAAAATCTACTATTTGAGTATTGGACTCCATGCAGTAGTCGCGTACTGAATTATTATGTGAAACATTAATGAGGGAGATGGTAGAGGTACCGTTGGTGTAGTGATCATTTGCACGCGTGTGTTGAAGTCTGTGCGAAGGAAAGGAGATGTCATCGTCAGAATCAACTTCACCTCGGGAGATTGATGCCGCTTTGCGTTGATATACACGTTGTTTGATGTGTCGAAGGAGACTGTGCTTCCTTGTAAACATATGTCCGCAGTCAGCACATTCCCACTCGTTGCCTTGTCGCGAGAGTCCTGAGCTGGAACTAACATCACCTGAAAGAGAAATCATTCTATCATCTCTGTTTAAGTCTCTACCTTCACTCAACAACTCTAAACTTTCCTCGAGAAGGAGGGCTTTGGTGATGAAGTAGATGCCTGAAATTGAGGAAGATGCTATTAGCCACACGTTTGAGGGAGATGAGAGAGGAAATCTTCAACTTACCATTTCAAGGAAATTATGTTTAAGGTTGATTCTTCAACAAGATAGAGACTTCACTCAAATAATACGTCTCAAATTTGGAATTTACTAGAGAACAGTTCACTTACACGTCTCAAAAGACAGAGTGAAATGACACGGATGTCACTTTACATATATATACTTTCATATTCATCATTCATTGGCTGTTCATTCTGATTGGTTGCTTGTTTATACTTAAGAATTAGAAAACATTTCAAAGTTATTATTCACAGTCAACATGACAAGCCCTCCGACAACACAGAACACAAAATTCTCTTCTCCATGCTCATCACCAAAGGCGCTCGTCGCACCAAACGCTCCAACGAAGGGGAAGGTGGAGAAAATATACCGACTCGACAATATCAGAAAGTTGTCATTACCAGCGGACGACGAAGAGGAGAGTGTATGTGAGAAGGAGTGTCCCGACTTATGAGGCGTGAGGTGGAAGCATCTGCAGTACGATACTGATGATGTGATGGAGATCACCAGCACCAAATTCCTCCACCAATTATGGGAATGGTACACCCCTAACTCCCAGCCACGAACTATGGCGGAGTGGGAGTACATCTACAAAGTGAGGCTCGCGGTAGAAGAACGATTGAAGCAAGTGAACTGTCTTTGCGATCGATGTGAAGTCAGACTCTGGGACGATATTGACGATGAAGACCTTTTGAAATACATGCCATAATACATTTTTATTTCGTATTATCTTTGCTTTCATACTGACTTACTTGAATGGGGCTTCAGTGGATGATTTAACCATGTATACTTTTTCATTTGGAAACAGTAGCACGCTTAGTTTAACTTGTAAATCTTATAACATTTCATATGGGTGATGATGGTAGATGAAATTGTTTTAAATAAAATTAAGATAGCTTACACTTCTGATACAGGGATAGCAATCGACTGTGATCCATGTGTAAAGAGCTTGTTAGACTACGGATGGGCTTCAGTGGATGATTTAACCATGTATACTTTTTCATTTGGAAATAGTAGCACGCTTAGTCTAACTTGTAAATCTTATAACATTTCATATGGGCGATGATGGTAGATGAAATAGTGTTAGATAAAATTAAGATAGCTTACACTTCTGATACAGGGATAGCAATCGACTGCAATCCATGTGTAAAGAGCTTGTTAGACTACGGAAGAGAGAAGTGTGTTATGTTGCGTGTGGCGCGTGAGTGTCCTCCCATTTCCTCCCATTTATCAATTCGTCTCATTGATAGAGACAGGTAGAACTCATGGTTCTCATAACGTATGCAATGGAAAGTTTATAAGGCAACCTTCGACAGTTGGCTAAATGTCGCCCTGGCGCGAATGCATACTACGTTGAGACAGAGGCAATCACTTGCAAACATGACGCAGAGAGGTTTAACAAGATTGACCATTGCCGAATGTCCCTTGCGGTATACATAGCTACGGGTTTCACCGCCGCCCTTTACAGGAACGCCCGTCGAAAGGAAATATTACACCGAACTTCATTTGCAACGTTCAAGTTGACTGATAGCAGATTTAACTTAATGATAGTATTTGCCAGTCTGAAGACTGCCCAGGGCAAACCGCGTGGAGGTTCTATCATGTCTTGCCCCATGGTGGCCCTTATCAGGGCCGGTGGTTCGTTCTCGGGAGTGACAAGTTGACTATTGGCTTGAATAGTCAATAGGTATGACGGCTAGGTTCTCGTATACCCTATACCGCCTAAGCCGTGCTGGTGCATCTGGCACATTTCGGATGCGGGTGGTATTAGGAGTCCACACCTCATCCGTCCAAACGATCTTCTTGATCTTCCACTTCTTCTCATCCTCTTCATCCTACTCGTCGAGGATGATGAAGTCGGGAATGGTGTTGTCTTCATCCCACTCGTCGAGGATGATGAAGTCGGGAATGGTACTAGCAGATGTTGCTTCCATCGTGACTTGAAATTGAATGAGAAGCGCTACAATCTTCTGGCTTATATAGGGTTTTCAACAATGAATTGCTCAACAGCGAATCAGAATGCTTCAGGGATAGCAATCGACTGCATAACGTTCAAGTTGACTGATAGCAGATTCAACTTAATGATAGTTTATGCTAGTCTGAAGACTGCCCAGGGCAAACCGCGAGGAGGTTCTATCAAATTTTGCCCCATGGTGGCCCTTATCAGGGCCGGTGGTTCGTTCTCGGGGGTCGTCATCTTACAGCCTACCGATTCGGCTGAGAGAGTCTTTGACTCTCTCTATGGTAGCAGTGTCGACTTCCATGCTAGTTGGCATTTGAGTGAAAAGTGGAATGTAGCGCCATTCCATTGGATTGGCAACACTTGTTGTCATCGGATTGCCAATCCGAGCAAGATTGTTGTGGACTCTGTCTTGCTCCTCTATTCTAAGAAATTCATCAAATAAATTTCGCGGTCTTAACTGCGGTCCGCGAGGAGAGCTGACTTGACTGTTCGGCGTCTGCATGATTGAAATGAAATGAAATGAGAGGTAGTGGTTTATATACCCCTCTAACGCGACGCAACGTTCAAGTTGACTGATAGCAGATTCAACTTAATGATAGTATTTGCCAGTCTGAAGACTGCCCAGGGCAAACCGCGTGGAGGTTCTATCATGTATTGCCCCTAGGTGGCCCTTAAGAGAGCCGTTGGTTCGTTCTCGGGAGTGACGTGATGGGGTGATGAAGGCAGGGAAAAGATATGTAATGAAAATGATATGTACTAGAATAGGATATACTATCTTATTTGCTTTTCACTTACCAAGTTAGCCATCCTTAGGCAGTCTCACGCGCTTCCTAACAGAAAAGGCGGTTAAGTGGCCACGCATCCGGAGTGTGGCGTGGAGACACTTCTTCTGTGGATGGCCGTTATAACAAATTATAGACTCATCTAAGTCTTTGTTGACTATGACCTGGCCGTCCAAATGATTATCCCGAATAGGGATGTGAAACTCAAACAACCTATCCTCATTCAAACGATTCCACTCATCCATCATGCGCTCCAACTTCTCAAACGCCTGTCTCTCATCACCCCGCCGAGCCACATTCCTCTCCAACTCAACATTCCTCACTCTCAACACATTCATCTTCATCATCTCCTCAAACTTCGCTTCTGCATCTCTCATTCTTCTCTCTGCAGCACTCGCCCTCTTCTCACAGTCATCATTATTCTCTTCCAACTCTTGCGTCTTCTACTTCAAATCAGTCACACTACTCCTCATTCGAATATTCTCATCCACTATCTCCTTCGACTTCAGTTCCTTCTTTTTCAACTCATCCGACTCATTCACGACTTCATCCTTCACCTTCTTCAAACTCTCATACTTATTTATCAACAAATCATGCGCCATCTGCTGCGACACATGCTTCTTCTCTTCATCCTTCAACCACCTCGCCGACTGCACACGAATCCCACCACTCTTCACTTTTGGGGAAGATGAGCTCTTCGGGGGGTCCTCAACAACTATGTTGGACACCTCCGAGGAAGAAGAGCTCAACTTCCTCGCACGCTTCCTCACACGCTCCCTATCTAAATCCACATCATCCTCATCATCACTCTCAAGCACTCTCTGTCGCTCAATCTCAACCTCCAACGAAGCAACTGCTTTCGCCAACTCATCATTCTCAACAACATTCTCCACCTTGCCGTCTCGCTCTATCGCCAACATTCGCTCCCTCTCTTCAACAATCAACTGTGTGAATCTCAGGTCATTCACCAAACCTCCACTACAATCTGCATGCACTCTGTAAAACCGTGCCTAATCCTCAACTCCCTTCAACACTCTACACTTTACACACGCAACCCTATTCAGGATAATCATGTGGTCAGTGCCCGCCTTCTTTACATGCGCCTTGGCGTCCGCACTGCGATTTATTCGCCCACATGTGCACATCTTGATGTGAAATTTTCGATTCTTATCGTTTGCCATGGCTAACTGTAAGATAATGAAATTTGTATAAGTTTGGAATCATGTAGTACAGTCATATTCCTAAAGCATTACACTTAGTCAGGAATGATAGATTTGAGTGTAGTGAGTGGCACTCGATCCCGTCGACAGCCCGAAGGCCTTGTACTGATCACTAGGGAAGTGAGAGATCTTCCCCGATACCCGCTATTTACAGCTGAAGACATCATTGTCACTGCCCCGAAGTGGTAACAGGAACGCCGAGTCAAAGGTAGTGATCAGTAGCTGGGATCTAACCCCTCAAAGCTGCCTTAGACTTAGTTAAATTTCAAATCTGATAGCAGATTTGAACTCAGCATACTTGAAAACCTTAGTCTACATGTTAAAACTTTGAAAAAACTGAAAATTTAGAATTTTTAAAAAATTCCGCATTTTACTACTCATACTACTTTTAAAAAATTTTATCAGTAGTAAGGACACTATCAAACTCTATGATACAAACTTTGAAGTAAGATAGCTTGCCTACTTCAAAAGATAGAGTCCTTTGAAACACCCGATATCGGGAGCTCAGAGCGACGACCGTCGCTTACCTCGTCTTTCGATGAAGTGATCAGACTTACGTTGCCGGGGGTTTATATATGCTCGGAAGAAAACTTAAAATGGCTCTATCTCCGAAAGTATTCATTGTAGCGACATGCGGTTTGTTGCAAACGATTTGTCTCATCATTCTCTATGATATGACACCTGAACCATTCTCATATGACCACGGGAAGTGGGTGGGTCAGCACATGGCCATGTAACATGCCACAAGTGAAAAAATTCCTAAGTGTGGGAGCTCCAGTGTGGTGAAAATTTTGAAAAATGTAAAACTTCCGAATTTCAATCTGGGACCCTGACCAAAGTTTGTTTCATCAAATTTCACTGACCCCCCCTCCCCCCACCGTTCGGAGAAATTTGATGAAACAAACTTTGGTCAGGGTCCCAGGTCGAAATGCAACACTTTGGAAAATTTTCAAAATTTTGCCCATACAAAGTCACTCTGACACTTAGGATTTTTTCAGGTGAGCTCCGACATTCCACCCTCCCAACCTGGCCGGCACACCACGACAAACTGGAGAGCGCATCACAAACCACCGCTCGCTACGTCGTCGGGCCAGAGAGGGGGGGACGACGTCAGACTCGAAGCAACACGGTGGCGGACCACGGCCGACTCGTCTGACAGGGAGGGGGGGGGGACGTTAGCGACGGCGGCCATCTTGCGCGGTCCAGTGGTGGAAATTTTTACTTACTACTACGAAATACCATTGAAAGTCTTTAAACTATGTCCGGACCATGTGATCGATAGACTTACTTACATTTTAAACAAAATAGTACGTGATGGTAACATGCCAACTTTAAAAACCTCCAAAATTATACCAGTCTATAAAAAAGGATCAAGATTGGACATAAACAATTACGGACCAATCTCTTTACTTAGCTACGTAGACAAAATTCTCGAAAAGGTTATACACTCCAGATTATACAGTTATTTAGATAAAATAGAGTTTCTCAGTCCAAATCAATTCGGTTTCAGAGAGCATCACTCAACAGAGCTATCACTACTTTCCGTCATGAATAGAATATATACAGCAGTAGAAGCTAAAGAATTCATAATGTTATTATCAGTAGATTTTCGGAAGGCCTTCGAAATAATAAGACATGACATACTAATAGAGAAGTTAGAGCATATAGGAATAAGGGGATTTACCTTAGACTGGTTCAAGTCGTATTTAAACAGCAGAAGTCATCAGACTGTAGCAAATGGTGTTCTCTCTGAAGCATTATATACCAAAACAGGAGTACCTGAAGGTTAAACTTTAGGTCCTCTTCTATTTCTTATCTACATTAATGATATGCATAACATTTTCCCCAAAGACGAATTGAATATATTTGCTGATGACACCACTCTTATACTTAAGAGCAGAAGCCTAGAAAGTCTCTTTTCCACGGCAAAAAACAGATTAGACTCACTGGAAAAATTCAGTAAGGCAAATGGCATCCGTCTTAATGAAAGCAAGACGGAATATATGATAATTCATCCCCATCGCTCTAAAGAAATAGACCAGGATTTGTACCAAAACCAAACAAAGATTAATAGAGTAAATTGCTTAAAACTATTGGGTGTACATATAGAGATGAATTTGAGTTTCACTTCACATGCAAATACGATACTTAATACCAAATTAAGAAAATTCTTATCTATATTTTACAACTTAAGACGATGCCTTCCACTAGAATGTCTATTAAAGATATATTTTGCCAATATACATTGTATATTAAACTATTGCATTCTTATCTTTCACCAAGGAAAACGAAGTAACATAATTAAACTAGAAAAACTTCAAAGGAGATTACTTAAGGTTATATTTAGAGTTAAGGCCAATGAAGTAGATTCACACATGACGAAACATAGAATATTAGCGGTCGGCGATATGTATCGCTACAAAATGCTGAGTCTCTGCCATAAGATGATTTATAAGGTCGATGATTTACCGCATTTTCTTGGAAACATCCACAAACCCCAGAGTGGCAGCTCATTAAGAAATAAAGTTAACCTGCGGATACCATTTCATAGGACAAGCTTAGGGCAACGTAGTATTGACTTTGCCTCAGCTATTGAATGGAATTTACTTCCTCGTAGCATTAAAGAAATAAGAGAATATGATAAGTTCCAAAAAAAGCTTAAACAAATACTAGTCAGCAAATACTAACAGAAACGAAAGTTGCAATATCTGAGGTAACTAAGAGAGATGATGATAGTGTGCGAATGAAAAATATCAAATGCTATTCCAACCCTGATATTGTATCCCGGACATTGGCATATAATAGCCCAAGTATGTGATTTGTAAGTATATGTGTATGTGGACTTTCATGTATGTATCTTGTATGACGATCACTGACCTGTTGTTTGGCTATACATACCTTGTGTGAGAGTATCTAGGATATATGTTTATATGTATAATGTAAATGATTTTGATGTGTGAGTAATTTTAATCTGAACTTTTGTTAGCGGGGCTAGGTTCCTAGTGTCCCACAGTGCTCTGGCCCCGCCCACCTCTACATTTATCTGTATTTGTATTATATTTAGTATTTTGTAAAAGTAATAAATGTATATATCTGTATTTATCTACGAGTATATGTAAATGTAACGATCCTTGTACAGATTTTGTATAGGTGGAAAATATATTTCTATTTCTATAAATGGCCTTATTATTCCAAGATTCATGCCTCAAAGCAAATCTTATCAGGTTGATCATTAAGGCTATGCCTTTTCAACTTCACTAAAGCACTTTTATTTTTATAGGCCTCGGCGTATGGAATGAAGGAATAGGCCTATTGCAGTTATCGCACATTAAAACAAATTTGACGGAGGAGAGCTTAATTGCCGCAAGCTGTTGTGACTTTTACCGGTCATTAAGCATTTCAAAATCGTGATTGATGTGTCAAATAAAGCAAAAATTGCATTTATCAGAAGAAATTCCAAACATCACACGATGCCACTACATTGAAATGCTCGGGGTTACCTTCACTGATCGGCTGAAAATGGGCCAACATATACGAAATCAGCTTAAGAAATCGAATGGCAGTCTATGCGTTATCAAAATTATTAAAAGCCGAGGAGCAAGCCCCGAAACTCCACATCAAGTCTACACTGCTCTCATATTGAATCGCCTTCTGTATGCGGCACACAGCTGGTGGGGGTTCGTGAGTACAACAGAAAGGAAAAGAATTGCCAATTATGTGGGAAGCTCGCTTCAAATACTGCCAGGCTGCCAGCAAATTGATATGCGAGGTTCAGTCGAAATATCAGACAAACGGCTGTTTAAGAAAACCACGACCAATAGATTCCACGTCCTACACAAGTTTTTGCCCTCGACCACCAACCACAACCGAAACCTCAGACAAAAGGGTCATAGCTTCCAACGCAGTGCATTCAACACCAATACCGGCCGGAATTTCATAACTCGAATGCTGCACGCTGACTTCCTCCCGTGACATTCACACCATATCGTTTTTCTTCTTCTCCCGCTCGTGATCTACCTCCTTCCTTCCAATTGTGACTTGTAACTTCACTGTTCCTTACTGTAAACCGTTATGCGCATGTCATTTCGAAATAGAGCTCTTTTATTATTATTATTATTATTTACGAGGGAACATCATCTAATACTGTTTAATAATGGACTTCGTCTTTTATTAACTACTTGTATTGACATGACAAAGGCCCAGCAATGACGATGATGTATACGAAACTAATTATCAACACCGACACGGACAATCAATACATCAATAACGTTAAAACACAACATCAACAACAAAAACCACGTGAAATATCATATGATTGAACAGAAACTTTTTTTGAATTGATTGATATAGATCCAAGCACAAAAAATCCGATCATTTTTCATTTTAGGTGGTTGTTAACTATCAAAAACAAATAATAATACATCAGTAGTAAGCAAGTGACAAACACCAGATAGCGCAAGATGGCGGCCGTTTCCCACCCTACCCCCTCCTCTCTTCCTCCTCCTCCCTGTCCTGGGGTGTTGTGCCGCCCGGGTGGGCTTGGGTGCCGGCCTGGTGGACGTGGTGTGCCGGCCTGGTGGACGTGGTGTCCATCGTCTTCCTCGTCAAAAATGGGCTCGACAAGTTTTTCCACCCCGGGGGGGGAGGAAATCCAATGCGCGAGTGCTACCATCGTCTTCCTCATCAAAAGTTGGATCGACAAGTTTTCCACCCCGGAGGGGGGGGAGGAAATCCAAAGTGTCGAATTTCGATGCGCCAGTGCTGCCATCGTCTTCCTCATCAAAAGTTAGATCGACAAGTTTTCCACCCCGGGGGGGGGTGTAGGGTGGGACGAAATCCAAAGTGTCGAATTTCGATGCGCCAGTGCTGCCATCGTCTTCCTCATCAAAAGTTAGATCGACAAGTTTTCCACCCCGGGGGGGGGTAGGGTGGGACGAAATCCAAAGTGTCGAAATTCGATGCGCCAGTGCTACCATCGTCTTCCTCGTCAAAAGTTAAGTCGACAAGTTTTTCCCACCCTACCCCCCCCCCCCCGGGAGAACTAGCTGCTATCTCGGCTTCTAGTGGACGGATTTTGTTCGTTCGGGTTGCATTCGAAAGAGGATGAAAAACTAACCTATGACATTTTTTGGCGCGAGTCAATCCGATCAGCCGTTCAAAAGTTAGAGCGGTTACAAGATTTTAGGAAAGGTTGAAAAAATCCTCAGTGTCAGAGTGACTGTGTACGGTAAGAATGAAATTTTTTTTCCAAAGTGTCGAATTTCGATGCGCCAGTGCTACCATCGTCTTCCTCGTCAAAAGTTAGGTCGACAAGTTTTTCCCACCCTACACCCCCCCTCGGGAGAGCTTGCTTCAATCTTGCCTTCCAGTGGTCGGATGGAGACATATGATAGCTCGTTTGAAAGGTGAGAGTGAGACGAATTTACTGTAGAAATTTGGTGTCAATCGGTTGAGTCGTTTAGAAATGAGAGCAGAAACAAGATTTGCCAGATTTTGGGAATTGTCGAAAAAACGACAAGAGTTAAAATTTGGGACGTTTTGGGCTGTAGCGGCAAAACGAAGCATCGGAGAGCAAAACAGATTTCAGATTTGGAATCAGCGTTATTTATTCACCCTAGGAAGAGTGTTTCCATCATGATTTGAGGAAAAAAAATTTCAAATTTTTTCAAGATGGCGAATTTTTTGCATTTTTGGCTATTTTTTGCCTAAAAACTAGATCGATTCAAGGCTTCGGACCTGCTTCAATGAACAGACCGCACTGAGTTGTGCTAGATCTGAAATTTTGAGACTGATTGGAGTCAGACTTTTTGATTTGGAGTTCATTGAAAACACTACTTCTGATATTAAATTGTACATTTTTTGAAATAATGAATTTTTCGCATTTTTGGCTATTTTTTGCCGAAAAACTAGACCGATTCAAGGCTTCGGACCTGGCGCAATGAACAGACCGCACTGAGATGTGCTAGATCTGAAATTTTGAGGCGGATGGGAGTCAGGGTTGTGAGATGAGATGCGATTGAAAACCGTAAAAATGCTAATTTTCCCATTTTTCTAACATAGGAATTTTCCGAGGATTTGACAATTGCCCGACTATAAAAGGACGGAGCATCAACTGACAAATCACTTGCTCTGTCAACCTTGCTAGAGGTAGGTGAACAGACCCGAGCTGCTGCTCCAAGCCGGTTTTTCTACAGAAAACCGACAGAAAGTCGTACAGAAAACCGGGTAGATTTTTCGATTGCTGATATCAGCTAAGGTGTCAGACTTATAGGTTAGCCAGTATATGGCTGGTGATCACTTTGATCGAATAGGCCAGAAACTTGTAAGCGGTGTATCTTCGGTTCTAGTACACCGATTGACTTGATTCAAGTTACATGTGATAGCTCTTGATCACAGGTATATTTATAGACTACTTATAAAATTTCATAAGTAGTGCAAAAATGCTGAAAAATTTAAAATTGTTATTTTTGATGATTTTTTGGGGTTTTCGACCCTGCTGAATTCAACTAAGGCATTTATAATGTTGACTTATAGGTTAGCCAGTATATGGCTGGTGATCACTTTGACATAGTTGGCCTAAATCTTGTAAGCGGTGTATCTTCGGTTCTAGTACACCGATTGACTTGATTCAAGTTGCATGTGATAGCTCTTGATCATAGGTATATTTATAGACTACTTATAAAATTTCATAAGTAGTGCAAAAATGCTGAAAAATTTAAATTTGTTATTTATGATGATTTTTCGGGGGTTTCAACCCTGCTGAATTCAACTAAGGCATTTATAATGTTGTACGAGGCGAGCTTCGGCTCGAGACTTGTTTCCTGATGTAAATAACTCCACCGATTTTCATGTCAAAATCGGGATCCGAATACCAACACAGTGATATGACGCACGCTCTATCCGTTAGAGGTTGGATTTGTGGATCGAGGCCTTGGAGATGGGATAAGATCCCCTCTGAGTAATGCCTGTAACGGATTCATCAGCTTAACTTGTCTATCCTCGACGACTACATGTAAGACAATATCATTTCGTTTGCTAACAAGCGACTTTGTTTTTCTTGCAGTTTCACGTTATGACTGCCTCGAAAAATGCACGATTCCTCGTGGGGAAATGCTCCTGTGGGAGAATTGCTCGCGGAACTGAATTGAAAAAGCATGTTGCGGCGTTTGATGGACATGAGAAGCGTGTGTTGAAGAGAGTGTGCGTAGTTGAGCGTGTTGAGTGTGGGAAGGATGAGGCGGCGGAGGATTTTTATAAAAGCATAAAGAGTGTGAGTCGGGGAAGATTACGGATAGCGATTTTAAGGCGTGGTTTGAGGGTTTGTTGTTGGAGGATGAAGAGAATGAGGCGGTGAAGACAATTGAGGGTGCGGTTGAGAAAGCGACTGAAGAGAGGGTGATTGAGAAAGCGCCTGTAGTGCCTGTAGTGAGGGTGATTGAGAAAGTACCTGTAGCGCCTGTAGTGACTGATGCAGACCTCGATCGCGATCTCGCTCTGAGCGAGATGAGTAGTGAAGAGGAAGAGAGAGAGGTGAGGGGTGTTGTAATGCAGAAGAAGAAGAATGTTGTTGAAGAGCGGGACGCGACGATGAGGAGGCTTTTCGGTGACAAGGTTACCTTAGGAAAGCCAAAAGCCTCCTCATCGCCTCAGAAAGATCAGAGGTCGAGTGATTGCTTTGAATACAATCAGATGAAGGATCGAATGAGTGCGATGGAGAATACGAATAGGAGAGTGCTGGCGGAG